>JAHRHZ010000077.1:2039201-2071151 GCA_024137785.1 Ginglymostoma cirratum | reverse complement strand
TCAGAATGGATCTGAAATGTTAACTCTGATTTCTCTTCACATATGCTGCCAGACCTGCTGAGCTTTTGCAGCAACTTCTGTTTTTGTTTCATTTTCTCACTATTTATTTTGATGAATTAGATACTATGACCTTACATTCCTTGGCGAACTCCATTCAGGTTCATGGATCGTTGGGCATTCTGTCAGAATTCAAAGCTGAACTTCTGTGCACTTTGTGTTTGCAAGAATAAGAAATAATAAATGTTACTGGTAAATTCTGTCGTATAATTCATTCCTACATGACACAAATGAATAGATGTTATTCCAATGCATTTTGTGCACAAATATTAGAATTGTGTGGATTTGATGAGCTTATAATATAGAATCATCTTACTTGAATGTATACGTTTTATAAAGCATAGCTGAAGTTAAAGTTAAACCTAAGTGGAATGATGAATTTAAACGTTTGAAAGTTTCAAAAACTTGCTATCTTACGATTTGTGATTTATTTTGCAAGTTAGTACACCTGCGAATGATAAATATTACCAACTACATGTATTTGAATCCCAACAGTCTTGTATATAGGTCTAATACAGCTAATGCTGAGGACTGTGAAAGGCACCATTGACTGTGATATGTTAAATAGACTTCTGGGTAGAACGACATAGGATCTCAGAGCAGTAAGACCTAATATTCAGATCCTCATCATTGTTCCTGAAACTGTCTGTTATATCAATGTAACTACAACTAATTGCTAAAGCACAATAAGCTACTTCTAGGTCAATTCAAGAACTCCATCTAGTTTAGACCAGTGTATGGTTTTCATTTTCCCCCCACAGCCTAGGCATGCCCTGTAGATCTGTATGTATGGAGGACCGTGGGAGCAAACAAACCACAAGGTGAATTGCAGACTTGGCTTAGCTGCATGTTTGCTGTGCTGGCAGGAGTGGAAGCCCGGAGATTTTTCAGCATTTTCAAACCCAGCTTAAACTTGCCTGCAGCTAGCAGCAGGGGAGTGCAGAACATTTAAAAACCTGACAGAAGAACCTCCCAACCTTGGAGAGATTCAACAGGAAAGAATCTATTGTAGGAGACACTGCAGTAGGAGAGTTCGAAACACTCTGGAAAAGAAGGATTAATTACTCCAAAGCAGATACAGGCTGCATGGTGCGGCCGTGGTCCGTATGACAAATCCAGAGTGTGGATTCAGCCAGAGAGTGAGAGATATCAGAGATTTTGAGTCAAGTTTTAAAAAAACATGATGGGGTGAGGGAAAACCTTTTAAAACAGGTGCAGTATTTCAGACTGTGAAAGCAAAAAGTAAATACTTGCAGCTCAAACTGAACAGTGCTGCCATGGCAGGTGGGGATCATAAGGCAGACTGTAGCAAGGGAAATCAAAGGCTGTAAAAGTGATTTAAGCAGGTTGCAGACCCATTGGCATTGTGAAGCCAGAGTTAAAGGAACAGATTATAAATCTAATGGCAGAAGAATGCAAGGGGACTTTATCAGGGCTGCAGGAAAGGCAGGATACTTCCACTAAAACTAAATTTAATTAAACTGCAGATGGCGGAAACCAACCATAAACAACCTGTGAAAGAAACAGGGATCATTATTAGAGCTGCTAAATGTGGAAATCCTCTGGTACAGCAACAGCAGTGCTGTGATGACTACAAAGTAAAAACCTTTTAAGCAAAGTAAATTAGTCATTATATTAGGAAGACATGGCGTCAGAAATAATATTGGCAGATTTCAATGGTATGCTGCTACATAGAACACAAATTTGGACATCTTGAGGAAAATAAATTTTAAGATACAGAATAGCTTCCAAATTAGGTACTAAGTCTAAAGCTGAGCAAGTACATATCTATGTGCAGTTGAAAAAGTAGCTGTTGATTGTATACAAAAGAAGTACTGAAAGCCTTTGACAAGTATTTCAATCTCAGAATGAATTAAATTCTTGAAAGAGCAAGATTTAATGGAAGAGTTCAGTGTCCAGGGGATTCGAGAGATTCTTACTTTGCTGCACAATCTCCACAGATTAGTCAAGAAATGTGACCACAGAGATTCAAAAGTCATAATTCATTCAACACAATAGTTGGAGTTTATGTCAGGTTAGTTGCAGTCTAGAGAAGAACTGACTCGAGAGAGATCCATTGAAATAGTGAGTGAAGCAGAAGTCTGGAAGCATCACAGATCATTCCTAATTAGCTAAAGATCAAACTTGGCATAAGAGATCAGCGGAATACGTTCACTTCTTAAGATACAAAAAGATACAGTTGAGAACACAATAAAGTGTAGGACAAACACCAGACACTAAGCAGAGAAGCCACACAGGCACAGAGAGTGGCCAGAAAGCCACAATTGGCTCAATGAGATCTCACAGGAACAAATGAGGGACGAAGAATGTCTCTCCATTAGTTGGTAATGTGTGGGAGGCTGGCCAGACTATAAAGTCAGAGTTATACATGGAAACAGATTCTTCGGCTCAACTTGTCCATGCTGACCAGGTTTCCTAAACTGAACTGTGCCCATTTGTCTGCGTTTAACCCATATCCCTCTATACCTTTCATATCCATGTATCTGTCCAAATGCCTTTTAAATGTTGTAATTGTACTCACCTCTACCACTTCCTCTGGCAGCTCGTTCCATACACGCACCGCCCTGTGTGTGGAAAAAGTTGCTCCTCAGGTCCCTTTTCTATTTTTCCCCTGTCACCTTAAACCTAAGCCCTCTAGGACTCATCTACCCTAGGGAAAAGACTTTTGCTATTCACCTTATCTTTGCCCCTCATGACATTATAAACCTCTATGAGGTCATCCCTCAGCCTCCTAGGCTCCAGGGAAAAATGTCCCAGCCTATCCAGCCTCTCCTTATAACTCAAAGTTCCTATTCTCGGTCACCCTGCACCGTGGGAACAGCATTGAGAAACAAGGAGAGAGCATTTTGGAGAAGCTATTGATCAAAAGCAAAGGATATTCAGAAGTCAGGGGTATTTCTGAGTTGGGGTTTCTAAGTCAGAAGACAACGAGGCCCATGGTTGAGCACGTGTCCAGCTTACCCATAATAAGGCACTTAAGAGGGTCGTTCAGCAGGGTACTGCTGGAAAAATTTTAAGAAATGTCACTTCTGAAAGTATTCGGTAAACTGAGGTAACTTAGTGAATTCCTGAGGGTTATGATACCCTTTGATTTTATGGCAAGATCCTGTAATGTTAAAATGAACCCTTGAGTGGAATAACATTAGAATAGGGAGCTTCCTGTGGAGATTTTCAGGTTTAAGGAATAAGTGTTTGCAAAATATAGCTTGAAGTTAGTACATACTTTGTTTGCCTCTAGTACACATGAAACCTTGTGTTGTAATTCTTTGTTAGGAGTGGGAGATTGAGTTTGTTTTACGAATTGATGGTTTCCATCAAGATCAAACCAAAACCAATAACTTTGTAAAAGAGAAATGAATTTCCCAGCCAGCAACAGAAAGAATCACATCTCATGAGATGGATATGTTCTTGATTGTCAAGAGGATCAAGGGTTACTGGGAGAAAGCGGGAGAATGGGTTTGAGAAACTTATCAGCCATGATTGAATGGCAGAGCAGATTCAATGGGCCTAATGGCCTAACTTCTGCTCCTAATGTCTTAGGAACATTATTTCCTGTTTTAAGACACTGTGGCAACCAATTAAAATCAACTTAGATGAAACATTACTTCATAGGCAACTAATGTATCAAACTACAGAGGAGGTGCTTCCCCATTAGCTAATTGATGTAACCAAACTACTTTGTTTCTGTGCTAATCCACACTTTCAACACTTAAGTAAACTTCCAGATTAAGCCACAACCCCTGCCCTTCCACCCCCCACCCCCCCACCCCCAGCTTTCAACAGATCCCTTCTCTCTGGCACATGAGGGTGGGTTTTCCAATATCCTTTAGAAGTCCCTTCATTGAATCATTTTTAGCATCATCCAAGTGACTTTGAAAAGCAAGGTACTCTCTGACAATTTGTTGGTCTTTAATATCCACATGTTGGTCTTTAAACAGGAGATCTATTCTTGTCAAGATTCTGTTTAGCGTCTACCACTAAAACAGCATTTCCCCCTCAAAGTCTTTCTGTCTGTCTGAGTCTAAGAATATGTGACTATAGCAAGACCAAATTCACTTGGTTTTATGCCGAAGCATGAAGCTAGTATTTGCGTTTATGGATTTGGATCTGGGCTTTTGTGCCCATGATAACCAGATCCCACAGGCCTATCTGCAGGTAGAATTCAATATCATTGTACCATTCCCACTTTAGAACATTTTTATTTTACCTTAAGCTGAGAAAAAAGTTGGAAGCCACCTCATTGTGCAGTTGGTGCAGTCGTCAGTGCCTTCTCCCTCTGCCACCTTCTCTTGTCTCTCTCACCATCTATTCTTTCCCAGAAGAGCTGTCTCCTTCCAGGACCTTATTGTCCTCCTTTCAGAAGGCCATGTTATGAAGGAAAGGGGAGACTATCACAATGACTGAGATCCTTGCAGATGAGCACTGAGGGCATCTCACTCTGTCTGACACACACACACACACACTCGCCCATACACTCCAGTTACGTGAATCAATTGAAGAAACGAGGATTGTTTACCTTCAAGAAGAGCAGGTCGAAGGAGATTTGATAAGTAAGTATTTAAAATCATGAGAGCTCTTGACGGATGGACAGAACCTGTTCCTTTTGACAGAAAGATCAAAAGCCTGATGAACCCATATTTGAAGTAATTGTCAAAAGAATGAAAGGTGACATAACCACTAGGTGTGCACTTCGTCATGATGTGGAATGCACTGTGTGAAAGGGTGGTGACAGCAGATTCAGTAAGGGTTAACAAGGTGTAGAGCTGGATGAACACAGCAGGCCAAGCAGCATCAGAGGAGCAGGAAGGCTGATGTTTCGGGCCTAGGGAAATAATTTACAAGGCTATGGGGGAAGGGCAAGGCACTGGGACTCTCAATATTGCTCCAGCAGAGAGCTAGCGTGAAGTTAACAGACCAAATGGCCTCCTTCTGTGCTGACCATTCTATAATTCTAATTTAGAGTAATGCATTAGTATTTTTTTTCCGTAATCATACCAGATAAGGAAGTGCTGGTGTTTCCAGTTTGAGAACATGCTAAGGCACATTATTGGCTCAGAATTCATGTGACTTCTGCTTTAATAACTAATCCTTCTCGCCACTCCCTGTGATCTTTTGCATGCTCTAGTTATCAGGGTGCTAGCTTTGCTGCATTTTCAATGTTATTAATGTTTCAGTTCCTTTTTCTTTTGAAACTGTGCATTTTTATTTGTGTAGAAGATTTATACCAAGCAAACATTCACCATGACTACCATGACTAAAACCGAGAACTTGAAGCATCACTCGTATTTCAGGGAATTTATCATTGTTTTTCTCCTTCATGATGAAGATTTAGAAATGAGTTATGTTTACATGTGTGTCAAATCAAATTAATCACACTGATTTTTATAGACGGTTCAAGCTGCAGATGCTGCTGTATCATAAAACACAACTCAGTGATTTGTAGAATGTCACAGTTCACCGTCTATTTCAGAATAATGAAATAAAGGCACTTATTTCATCCCAAGTCCAACTAGTCACGATGTCCCTTACTCATGGAGAATATCAAATATTTTTGTTTGAGCTCAATTAAAGGAGATGGAGAAGATAGCCGGTTTTATTGACAAATAGATTCATACAGCATGGAAGCAGACCCTTCAGTCCAACTCATCCGTGCTGACCAGATATCTTAATCAGACCCAGTCCCATTTGCCAGCATTTGGCCCATATCTGTCTAAACCTTCCTATTCATGTACCCATCTAGATGCCTTTTAAATGTTGTAATTGTACCAGCCTCCACCGCTTCGTCTGGCAGTTCATTCCATACACACACCACCCTCTGTGTGAAAAAGTTACCCGTCGAGTCCCTTTAAATTTTTCTCCTCTCACCTGAAACCAATGTCCTCTAGTTTTGGACTCTTCCCCCACCCTAGGAAAAAGACCTTGGATATTCACGCTATCCAAGCCCCTCATGATTTTTATAAATCTCCTTCTTAATTTTGATTCAGGAAGCTGTCAATGGAATATCCCTGCCATTATCAATGTATGTAGAAGAAAGACAAATGCCTGTGTAGACAAATGGCCAAACAGCCATGATACAGGAGGAAATCAGGAATTGCTGGAAAAACTCAGCAGGTTTGGCAGTATCTGCGGAGATAAGAGTTAACATTTCGAGTCCAGTGACCCTTCTTCACAACTGGACTTGAAACATTAAGTCTGATTTCTCTCCACAGATGCTGCCAGAGCTGCTGAGTTTTTCCAGCAATTTCTGATTTCCAGCATCCACAGTTCATTTTTTGTTTTTTAATGATGCGAGAAGTGTCTGTCAAAGCTGGAGAGCTCTCTCATCTATAGTATGGAACTATAAAGGAACAGAAGGCTGACGATCAAAGCTTTAGCAAGTCCACGACAAAGGATGATTGAGCAGTTTTAGTATTTTTCTCAAGCTATTGTGGTTCATTAAATCAAGCCAGACCACTTTATACTTGCACATACTGTCTTTTTCATAAAGTAAGTTTTCAATTCACATCTGGGCTTATCTCACTAAGAGATTCCCTGCTTACCTTGGAATAGGTTAGAACAGTATTCAGGAAGGCATGTGCAAAAGTAATATGCCTGGAAATTTCATGGGCGTTCTCTGGCAAAGTTTCAGTAGAGCCCGTGGCAATATGGCACTATGATCGAAATGTCCCACCAAGAACATTTCTCTGTGCTTCTTGATCAGGTTACTGTAGTGAAAAGGGTAAACTCTTTGGAATTTCAGGACAGCAATAACCAGTTCAAAGTGACAAGCAGGTCCTGTTATGCCATTTTAGGTTGCACTGTGATATTGGGAAATGTAGGAACACCCCTACCCTTTCCCAAGATAGACTGCATAAATAGGATTCTGTTTACTTTCTAATACTAATTACAGTATTCAACTGGGACAAACCTTAAGCAAAATCTTGATATTGATGGTACGGCATTCTCAATAAACGAAGGTGTAGGTGTGTGCATGCACACACATCTTTGTTCTTCAATTTCATTCCATAATGATTTCCTCCATAATGACAATTGGCCCAGAAAGGGATAGTGCTGAAATTGAAGTGCTTTTCACTTTCTAAGCCTACTTACTCGTGAGATTTTCAAGTGCCTGTTATTGTAAGACATGTGTACTGCCTAAAGATACTATAACTTTTCTATAAGTGGTGTCTTTGTTGCTGTGGAATGAACTCCATTCCAAACAGCACTTAAGAACATAGTTGGTGGGCTGATTTTAAACATGAGTATTCTGGTCCCCACAGGCAAGGCAGGTGCAAAAGGCCTGATAGAGAGGAGTGTCCTGGTAAAATCTGACAAGACTGAGTCTGTACGTAAAATCCCACTGCCAACAACTGTTCCCTGAGGGTGGGAGCTGATGGATCTTCCGCGTATCCTAAGCGTTACACTGACATCAGAGCAGGTGGTGCTGGATGGTTCCCCTGCTTACCGTAGTGATTCTGAACCCCATGTTTGCTTGCAGAAATGACTCCCTCGTAGATCTCACCTTTTTAACCCATTAAAAAAAACGCTGTTTAATAATTCTTCACTCCTTCATTTAAGAGAGCAAACAGCTCTTTTAGAACTATCTGCTGTAGCTTTGGTGGCAACATCCCTTCTATGCTGTATTGGTTACCAAAGAAAATATATGTTTGCACTTCTTTTGTGAGATTGCCAAAAAATAAATAGTGAAAATGGGAAACGTATTTCTTTTTTATGCTAACTCTATCTTGCCCCTCACTGTAAAACAAATCACAACATTTGCAGCAAACAAATGCCAGGCAATAATTATTCAATTTGAAACAATCTAACCATTGCCCCTTGACATTTAATTGTGTTAACATCGTTGAATTCCCCACTACTAATCTCCTTGAGGTAATTATTCACCAGAAACTCGACTAGACTCGCCATATAAATACTGTAGCTACTTACATGGGGGAGTGCAGCTTAAGCAACATTCACGAAGCTTGACATCATCCTGGACGTAGCAGCCTACTTGATTGGCACCACATCCACAAATATCCACTCCTTTCACCATCGAGTCTCAGTAGCAGCAGTGCGTACTATCTACAGGATGCACTGCATCAATTCACCAAAGGTCCATAGACAGACCGTCAAAACCTATGACCACTACCATCTAGAAGGACAAAGGCAGCAGATACATGGGAGCACCACCATCTGCGAGTTCCCTTCCAAACCACTCCACATCCTGACTTGGAAATATATCACTGTTCCTCCAGTGTCATTGGGTCAAATTCCCTCCCTATAGCAAATGGACTGCAGCAGTTCAAAAGGCAGCTCACCACTATTTTTTCAAGGGTATCTAGGTACAGGCAGTAAATGCTGGCCCAGCCAGTGACACTCCTATCCCACAGATGAACTTTTTAAAAAAAAACTTTTCATTGATTCTAGCATTTCAAGAGAAGGTAAGCATAATCTTGCAGTGAAAAATGACAAAAATATAAGCTCTATCACTGAAATCAACTGTAAACATTAAAATCAGCTAGATAGGTCATGGTACTTGGGTCCTTTACATTGCTATATTCATTTTCTGTGTGCTTCTTAGGGCTTCCTTCATATGTGTTTCATGTTGGGAGGAAGCTTTCATCTTGAAATTTCGATTTGAATACTTGAATACTCGACCTGAACTGGCTCTGAAGCAAATTGGGGCTTCCTCCTCTGAGAAGTATCACTGTGTTTCACTCTAGGTTTCTGATCTGGTCTGATGACAAAGTCAGTGTCGTGTTATTGTGAAGCAACACACCTTTACACTGACGCCTCAGTTTTATATATATATAGGTTTACCCCCTTGTATCCCATTAAATTCTTGTTTGTTCGTCTTTTGTAATACTGTGAAGTATATTTCACAACATATTTTAAATATGTCTAGCCATGTTTGGTAAATACTTCTGTTTGAAAAGTAATGAAAATAGCAATTTAAACTCTTCTTTCCATATCATTAGCTATATGATAATTGGAAAGCAAAATAATGTTCACAACTGTACTGTGGCTACTTTAGCTGCTTTTGTTACTGGACAATATATTGTGAATGCATACAAAAAATGATCTAGCAATATAATGATGAGGACATCATCAAAGAGCATAAGACGCTCAGTTTAAGATTTTGCACAGCACCCCAATACAAAAGACACAAAACTAGAATTACACACACATACACAAAGAAGTTTATTATAATTAAAGATCTGCATATTTTGTCATCTATTAGTTCAAGTGAAGATAAGGAAAGAGCAGCTACTGTCCCAACATAATATTTAGTACAGCAAAGGGACCTGTTGCACTTAACTTCCGATATTCTGTCCCTAATATTAGCTCAATTATTTTTATAGATGTATTTCTAATTATTAGGTTTATTATAGCTTACTTTTGAGGGGATCTGTCCAGAAGGTTTTAAAAAGGTATTTCTTTGAATTAAATCAACATCTGTTAATATCAACAACTTAAGATGTATGCAATTTAGTGGAATTATGGATTTAATTGTTACATGGGTGGTCAAGTCCCAAGGCACCAAGGAAGCTGACGAAACAAAAGTTTGGAAATCCATTTCTGTACCACATCACGTAGGTAGGTGGCTGAACCAAATGTTTCCATTGGGAAGTGATTTGCCAACCCACGTTCAAGTACTGTGCATTGTAGATGGTTGCCATAGAGATGACTCCTATTTCATTGTTACCACCTGTGAAGACTAATTCTATTATTGTTTTGGACTCAACTATAACCACTCCAGCCAACTGTTCACTAGAATACTGTTCACTAGTTGTATAGTAGCCTTTCTTGTACATGTGATTGCTTTGAACAGTTTAATTAAACATAGATGAATGGATTCTTAGCAAAGGTTATTTAGTTCACCAGTCAATGCTATGCAGTTGCATATTTTGTATATTTTAACTTTTTTTATTTCAATTATTTAATGCTATAAATTTGTACTAGTTTATAATGTTTTCCTTTCTCTATCTATATCTGCATTGTATTTTTCTGTCTTACAAAGCCAACTTGTGTCTAATTATTTGCCTGTATGATCATTTAATGTAGACAATGGATGAATGAAACAGTCTCAATATGTGCTATCATTTTACTTCGCTCAAATGAAGAGCAATATTGAAACTCATACAGGTTTCTAAACAATTACATCCTGAACATTACAGAAGTGAAAATGACTAAAATATTAAAAGACTTATTTTAGAATAGTGTAGGTGCTGACAATTTTATTGAGATTGTTAATGTAATGAAGAAAGTACATTGTATCTTATGTGCGTAAATCATTTCAAACGGATTGGTGAGATCATATTAAAAAGCAAATATCCTGTAATGTAAATCGAGGTCGGTGTGGTGCCTTTGCTAGTTCACTTAAAGAATACACAAAGGAGTTTTCTCGATTTCCATCACCCACACCCTCCCAAGCCCCATTCCTATCCCTTGGGATTTTGTGTTTTATTACCTTACACAGGAGATTATCTGGTTTGAGCGGATATGGCTTGATTGTATTGTGATGTCGAGTACCTCTGTTGACATCATTTGAGCAAGGCTCAATGGTCCAACTTATCATTTCCTGTAAAAACCAAAAGAACTGCAAAAGCAGTAAATCAGTAACAAAAATAGAGATTGCTGGAAATGCTCAACAGGTCCGGCAGCATCTGTGAAGAGAAATCAGAGTTAACATTTCGGGTCCAGTGACCCTTCTCAGAACTCAGGGTCACCGGACCTGAAACGTTAACTCTGATTTTCTCTTCACTGATGCTGCCCGACCTGCTGAGCTTTTCCAACAATCTCTGTTTTGTTAATCATTTCCTATACAATGTTTTCGTACATTCATTTGGTGCTGAATTAGCACGCTTGGACAGATTGACAATTCTTGGAGCTGAGCAGCTAATTTGGCTTCTCCATCACTGGCCTCAGTTGGCCATTGGCAATTCAAGGGAGACTCTGCAGACAGTTGCACGTGGGAAGATTTCTGTCAGGGATTCAGGGTAGCAGCTAGAGGGGAGATAGCATGCCACGATTGGGCGTGGTGGGGGCATTCGGGACTGGCATGGACGGGGGTCAGGTTGGGTCTGGCAGCTGGCAGGGAAAGTGGGAGTCAGCTTAAGTCAGGAGGTATTGAGGATCATAGTCGTAAAGTCATGCAGGGCAGAGAAGGCCCTTCGGCCCATTGGGTCCGCAACAGGGCGCGCCGATCTGACAGTCGAGGTGAGGTGTCAGATTAAGGTTCAGTGGGGGCGGTGGTGTGGAGCTGGTAGAGGGGAATCTGGTCCTAGGTGAGGAGTGATGCCAGGACTGTGTCTGGTGGGTGGAAAGGGAGTTAGACCTGGTCCAGCAGCGGATAGGGAGCTGGTCTGGGAAGCTGTAGTTAGGGGTGTGTGTGGCAGATCATTTTAATAATTACTCAAGAGTGAAACTATGTACTTGATTGATTGTCTAACTTCTACTTCGTCAGAACCCTCAGAAGTAGCTGATTTAAATGAGTGTACCATTTAACAGATGCACTGGAGGAATTCACCGAGGCTCCTTTGATAGCATCTTCCAAACCTAGAACCACTACCATCTGGAATCGATGGGGATTCTGTAGCGTCGACATGCACACTTCCTGTCTCCGAAAGCACATGATTGTCTGGCCAGCAGAATTCAAGCCATAATTAAAATGTCCTCCCATACGGGTTGAATTTTCATTTATATAAAATTAGTAATTTTGTAAAGATTAGTTTCTTCAGTTTGCAAGTCTGTTTTTATTAAGATACACTAAATACAATGTTTAAACTGTGGTTGTTTGGTCATAGAGCAGATCAGGCTGCTATAATGTGAAAAGATTGAATGGTGCTGGTTTAGGACTGTTTTAATAGCTGTTATGCTGATCACTGTGGTTACTGTCCTCGGGTGGTGAATGGAAAAGGATGACAATATAGACAAACACACAGGGTGCATTAGAAGTGCAGGAAAGGACCTGTAAAAAGAAATCAATATTCTACAAATATCATTGGTTAGTTTAAAGTAATATTTTACAGTGGAAAAATGTGAACCAAATGTAACAAAATATTGGACAAATACCATCTCTATTTCAGTAGTGCCCAGGTTTGAACTTACTAAAAAAAATGTCAATATGCATATTCAGTTAGATTTTGCTTTTTAATATTATTCAACTCTGTAAATGGGAACCAAGACTAAGTACACTTTGATTAGAAGGGGGATTCATCGTAACAAAGTCAAAAAACATTGCATTGATGTGGACTAACTAAATTTTCAATGTTTGTGAGAGAAGTGACAGCACTCACGGATCTTGGTTTGCTATTTACGAAATGAAGTTCACCAAGTAAAATTGCAGACCTGGTTTGACAAGGAAAACTAACAGAATTTAGTGTGTCAAAAATGACATCATCGGAATTTCTGTACACATTTGCAGGAAGCCAATTACCATGTTTTAAGTATCACTGACCTAAAGTTTCCTAGTCATTTCTTGTTCGTTAGTGATGGCATTGATCGCTATTAACAATAGAAAGTAACTTGATAAGAGGCCATGGATGATGAGTAATTCCCGATCACTTGGGAATTATGAAGTTTTCAGTCTGTATTCTATCATAACATGGATAGCTGCAGAACATCTGAGTTGGACGAGTAGAGAAGGAGGAGACTCTGTTGGAGCACAAGCGCCGTGGTGGATCAAAGTGAAAATGAAAAACTACAGATACTGGAATAAAATCTGAAATAAAACCTGAAAGTGCTGGTAGAGCTCAGAAATTCAGGCAGCATCTGTGGAGTGAGGGACTGTTAATATTCCCAGTCCAATATGTGTCCTATTGGAATAAATAAAAGGTATACAGGTATCCATTCTCTCCACTATTGACAGTAGCTACAGGATGCACTGCAGAAGTTCACTAAAGAGAGTTAGAACCTCCAAACCCACAACCACATCCATCTAGAAGGACAAGGGCAGCAGATACATGGGAACGCCACCACCTGCAAGTTCCCTTCCAAGCGACTCACCACCCCAACTTGGAAATAAATCACTGCTTCTTCAGTGTCTCTGGTCAAAATCTTGGAATTCCCTCCCTAAGGGCAGTGTGGGTCAACCTCTAGTACATGGATTGCAGCAGTTCAAGAAGGCAGCTCACCACCACCTTCTCAAGGACAACTAGGGAAAGGATAATAAATGTTGACCAGTCAGCGATGCCCACATCCCACGAATAAAAATACAATGCCATGCAGCAAATTTGCTAGGAAATTTATAGCTTGTGGAATAAGAGGACAGTACTAATGTAGATACAAAATTTGCTGAGTGATGGCAAGCAGAGTGTAGAGTAGTTAATGGATATTTTTCTGACCTCTGGAAAATCTGCAGTAGGTTGGTATTGGAACCCTTGTTTTTCCTGATTTAAAAGAATTTTCCAGAACCTGGTGTGCTGGACACAATTTCCAAGTTTGAGGATGATGCAAAACTTGGAAGGATTGTAAACTGTGAAGAGGACAGTGAAGATCTCCAGAAGGAAATAGACGCATTGGTGTTGTGAGCAATTATGTGGCAGATGAAGTTCGAGAAGTGAAGTGCTGCATTTTGGTCAGAAAAATATGGAAAGTCAATATAAGATAGGGGCTTCAATACTTAAGGGGGGATGCAGGAGCAGAGGGAGCTGGGTGTAGATGCGCATAGATCACTGAAGGCAGCAGAACAGGTGGAGAGGACAGTTAATAAACCACGAAGTATTCTGGGCTGTGGGGCATAGAGTACAAGAGCAAGGAGATTATGCCGAACTTAAACAAGATACTTCATTGTCCTCAGTTGAAGTGTTGTGCACAGTTCTGGGTGCCACACTGTAGGAAGAGTGTAAATGTATTGGAGGCCGTGCAGAAAAGGTTCTCGAGAATTGTTCCGGGATGAGAAACTTGTGTTATAGGATAGATTAGAGATGTTGTGCCAGTTCTCCTTGGAGAGATGAAGGCTGAGAGGTGATCACATAGAAGTTCTCAAAATTGAGAGAGGTTTGGATAGAGTAGATAGGGATAAACTGTTCTGCTCAAAAGAGTCACAAATGAGAGGGCACAGAATTAGAATGATTTTCAAACACAGCAATGTGCTGTGAGAATAAACTTTATCACATGAGTGTTTCAGGTCTGGGATGCAGTGCCTGGAAGTGTGACAAGTTTAATTGAGGCATTCAAGAGGGCATTGGATCATTACTTGAATATGAGCAACGTACAAGTGTACGTGAAAAAGGCAGGAGAGTAGCATTGACATAGTGTTCATCAGATAGCCAAATCAGATGTGATGAGCTAATTGCCCCACTTCTGCACCATAACAGTTCACTGACTCAAAATATTTCCTCTGTTTCTGTAACCACAGACCTGTTGAGTTTTTCTGTTTTTATTGCTGCCGTGAACCCATTGGGCCAATTAATGAGAGCTGTGGGGACCATGTTGTTTTGTGAAGCACCTACATTGATCCCTAGGGATAGGCAATGCCACAGACTATCTCTCATGGCCACTTTAATTTTCTTCATTTAATATTATTGAAGACACCCATGCAGATAGCAGTCCATGGCAATTTCCACTTAGTGCTGGGCCAAAGCGTTTTTTCTTATATATTACCTCCTTGTGACTCCTGACTTCAATTCCAAATGTGGAAATATGTACAATCATTTGAAAATGGTATACAGTGTGTTAATTTGATGGACCATTTTGCAGCGTCTGTGATCAACACAAAATGCTCATTCTCGTTTTGCTAATTTTAGAAGCATGGAATTATAATCAGCATACACGACATGGCAGAGCAGCTACTTAAAATGCCAAAATTCCTGCTCTACCGGTCTGAAGGATTATATCACTAAAAAATCCAAGATAACCCTGTTTGGTTGTCACTGTCATTATAGTTAGATGTGATTGAAAGCATATTGCCGATATGAGCTAATCCCTCCCAGTATTCTGCAGCTGATTCAGAATGAATTAGCATTTTGTTTCATTTCTGATATCTGTAAAGCATTGGTATCTATACTGTTCTATTTACTATTATTAAGTACTGCTGACCAATGTTTTACGAAATGTTTTAATGAAAAAGAAAACAAATAAAAAAAAAAGTAGGCATCAATTTGTCTTGCATGTAATGATTTCACCTCTTCATAACATGCAAGAAACAAAATTAAATTTGACTTGGCTGAGAAGTTCATGATGGGTGTAGGGACAGATTGTTTTTTTTTAATCTGGGTATTTGTGAGATCACCTACCACTATTAGTGCATGAGCGATGAAGCAACTTAGGTGAATGTAGAAAATTGGCGAAAAACAAATCTCCAAATTTTGCTGTCTGAATTATGCCGTTCCACCATTAACTTTGTGAAAATGGTATCTCGCAGTTTGCCTCACCAATAAAATGCATTTAATGGTGTGATGTTGTTTTATTTAGATGGCCTGCATGTGCTAAACCCACCACAAATATTTTGGGCTAGTAATTACATGCAACTATCCTTTTAATGACATGATGATGGTATTAGTAACTACCAGTCAAGCTCTGTGGATCTGAAAATGAGCTAATATAATGTGGAGTTGCAATCTTTCAGATTGTGAATTGTGTTAGTCATTTTAAATGTTAATTTTTTTTTGTTCTTTATGTCTTTTTCTTCTATTTTTCTTCATTCAAGCTTCTGACCAATTAAAATGCTATGGTCTAGTTAAAATTACAGCCAGGTGTTTTGTAAAAAATTCATCCCGTCTGTTGCTCAGGTAGTTCCACTAATAATGACCTATCTCCCTAAATTTCAGCAATTCAACAGTAATTGATAAAAACTGAAAGAACTGTAAATCAGTCTGTTGCATATGTTCAGATGAGGCCAACTTCAACAAGGAAGCCTCCAATATGTCCACCTTCTTCCTCAACCAAGGATTCCCCAACTCTGTCGACGGTGTCCTCAACCGAGTCCGACCCATCTCCTGCACTTCTGCCCTCACCCCCTTCTCTTCCCTCCCACAACAGCAATAGGGTTCCCCTTATCCTCACCTACCATCCCACCAGCACCCACATCCAGAAGATCATCAGCTGCCATTTTTGCCACCTCCAGCAAAAGGCGACCACTAGACACATATTCCCCTCCCCTTCCCTCCCTTGTCTGCCTTCCGCAGGGACCGTTCCGTCCAGGACACCCTGGTCCACATTTCCTTCACCCGCAAAACTCCCACCCCCGCAGCCCTACGGCACCTTCTCCTGTAACCGGCGAAGGTGCAACACCTGCCCATTTACTTCCTCCCTCCCCAGTATCCAAGGGCCCAAACATACCTTCCAGGTGAAGCAACACTTCACCTGCACTTCCCAGAATCTAGTCTGCTGCATTCGCTGCTCACAATGTGGTCTCCTCTACACTGGGGAAACGAAGAGTAGACCGGGTGACCGCTTCACAGAACATCTACATTCTGCTCGCAAAAAGAGACCCTGAACTACCTGTTGCCTGCCACTTCAATGCACCTCCCTGCTCCCTGGCCAACATCTCTGTCTCTGGCTTGCTGCAGTGTTCCAGCAAACCTCAATGCAAGCTGGAAGAACAACATGTCATTTTCTGCTTGGGGACCCTGCAGCCCTCTGGACTTGATATAGAGTCCAATAATTTTAAAGCCTAAACTCTCCCAAGTTTTAGCCCCCTACCCCGCACACTAGGCCTTGTTATCACATAGCCTGCCAATACACCCCCTGTTGTTAGTCACTAACTGTCCCCATTAACAACTATTCACCCTCCCAGCCAGATTGTTATCAACTCCTTTGTCTGTCCAACTGCTGTTCTCTCTTCAGGCTCTATCCTATCGTTTACTCCTTAGCCCACCCACCTCCCTATTTTCTCCATATAAGCTGACATTTTCCCAGCTACCATCAGTTCTGAGGAAGTGTCACTGGACCCGCTACGTTAACTCTGATTTTTTTTCTTCACAGATGCTGCCAGACCTGCTGAGCTTTTCCAGCAACTTCTGTTTTTGTTGTTTATAACAATTGAACTTGTTTAGAAATGGAGGCAGTAATTGTTGCTTAAATAAATGGCTGACTGTTTAACAAATGACAACAATATAAGCCACTGTTTGTTTGATCTCAAATGCTGTCAGCCTATTAGTAATTACCCAGTGCAAGTTCTTATCATTGTGCCCTTCCCGTTGGCTTCCGTGTTGACTATCTGATGTCGTCATTCCATTGAGCTCTTCTTGCTCAACTCCACTATCTTATCTGTTGGCTTTTTTCCCAGTTATGACCCATTTCCAGCAACTGCTGCCTGTACTGATCCTCAGCAATGCTTGCTTAGTCCCTGCTTGTTGAGATTTTGTCACATTACAGGCCGTGTTACCTTAGATAAAAGCCTAGAAGTTTGTTGATAGTATTGTATTGGTAGCATTGCACATCAACATTCTTCAGCCATTTTGACAGTAGCCTTAGTTTAAAATCCCTGCACACCATTAATACATTAACTTTAAAGTTCTCACCATCTCTTTCAGACCTGTCTGTGCTTTCAATTATGCCGAACAAGATTTTCCTCACAAATTGATGGAATTCCGTCTGGGATCAGAAGCCCACCCTTTGTGGGGAATGATAACCCAGTTGTGATTTGCCCTGAATTGACCCAAATAATGGCCAAAGGACTAGTTCGCTGTCCAATTAAGGACAGCATGCAGGTTTTCAAAACTGCTGCTGGTTGCAATTGTGGCCAATCAGAAAGGTGGAGCTTCTCTGCATGTGTGCAGTGTTGCCCGCTCAGTCTGACCCTGGGAGGTCACCTCCAGGCACCTATACTGTTCATCGACTTCTTGATTTGATTTGAGGTATTGTTGCCAAATGTACCTGTACAGTGAAAAGATTTGTTGGGCTTGCAGTACAGGTGTATCATACCATACAATGTGCATAAGGGCAATACAATACAGAGCGAGGAATACAATGTTATGGCCGCAGAGAAGGTGCACAAGGAGCGAGATGCAACATGAGATTTGAAATTTGAAAGGTCTGTTCAGAAGTCTAATAACAGTGGGGCAGAAGCTGTGCTTGAATCAGTTGGTCTGTGTGTTTCATCTTTTGTATCTTCTGTGGAAGTGGTTGGAAGAGATTATAGCCAGGGAGGGAGGGATCTTTGATGTTGGCTGTCTTCCCGAGACAGCAAGGAGTATACATGGAGTCAATGGATGGAAGGTTGGCTTGTGTGATGGACTGGGCTGTGTTCACAACTCTCTAGTTTCTTGGGGTCCTGGGCAGAGCAATTGCCATACTGACCTGCGATGCATCCAAGTAGAATACTTTCTGTGGTGCCTCTATAAAAATCAGTAGGAGTCTTTATGGGCATATGGAATTTCGTCACAGCCGAATAGAAAATTTCAGTAACTTCTCCCGACAATAGGCCTTAACAGGCCATTAGCAGAATTGGTTTTCTGTCAGTTGATGGCAGGTATCCTTGCCATCTTCCTCGTCCCATGCCCAAAAAAAAACCAGGCAGTGGGAAACTGGTACGCCAGCCAAGGGTATAAAATTCTGGCCCTTTGTCCAAGCATCGGAATTTAAGCAATTGCAGGTGAGAGAATTCTGCAGGTCCTGAACAAGTTTTCATGCTGTGGTAGTGCAGTAACAGTGGAGTGTGTATAGACATGAGCTGTGGTCTGTCTAAAGACTCCAAGGCAATAATATCACCTTAACCCTGCACTTGTTAGTCATGCGTCTCCTTTACAATCACGATGAACATCATAACTTTTTGAATGCAATATTCAAAGCATTGTGAGGTAAAGGCTGCAGCCTTTATTCCAGGTCCATATCCAGATGATTTTTAGAAGCTGCTTAAACTTCATCAAGTCATTTAATTTCAAATTACTCACAGGTAATTTGCTCATCATCCTAGCATGTTTATCGACAAATAAAAGTTATCATATGTAGTTTTAGAGGGTAGGAGCCTAAACCTCAATGTCTACTTATAGAGACATAGACTTGTATAGCACGGAAACAGACCCTTCAGTCCCACCCATCTGTGACAACCAGATGTCCTAAATTAATCTAGTCTCATTTGCCAGCATTTGGCCACATCTCTCGGACCACTTCGTATTCACGTACCCATGCCTTTTAAATATTGTAATTGTACCAGCCTCCATCACTTCCTCAGGCATTCCATACATGCACCACCTTCTATGCGGAAAAAGTTGCCCCTCAGGACCCTTTTAAATTTTATCCCCCCCTCACCTTAAACCTATACCCTTAGTTTTGGATTCCCCTACCCTGGGAAAAAGACTTCAGCAATTCACCCTATCCATGCCCCTCATGATTTTCTAAACCTCTGAGATCACCCCCTCAGCCTCTGATACTCCAAGGAAAATAATCCCAGCCTAATCAGCCTCTCCTTATACCTCAAACCCTCCAATCTTGACAATATCCTTGTAACTCTTTTCTGAACCCTTTCAGGTTTAACAACATCTTTCCCCCAGCAGGGAGACCAGAATTGAGTACAGTTTTCTAATAGTGGCCTAACCAATGTCCTGTACAACTGTAACATAACCTCCCAACTCCTATACTCAATGCACTGACCAATAAAGGCAAGTGTACCAAATGCCTTCTCTACCACATCTACCTTGCACTCCACCTTCAAGGAACTGTGAACCTACACTCGAGTCTCTTTGTTCAGCAACTTTCTCTCAGGATCTGACCATTAAGTGTGTAAGCCCTGCCCTAATTTGCCCTACTAAAATGCAACACCTCACATTTATCTAAATTAAACTCCATTTGCCACTCCTCAGCCCAATGGCCCATCTGAACAAGGTCCTGTTGTACTCCAAGAGTTTTGCATCATATTTTAAATATTAAGTAAAATAGATACATTAGTATGCTATGATGTGAGTAGATGATTTATTAACAAACCAATCCAATTTCTGCTACAGTCTAACATTTCATTTCTTAACTTACAGAACTTCGAATTTTTATATTCATGAAAGCATGAGAACTGGCTCCTCCAGCAATTACTATATATTTGCAAACACGGAGCGAATTAACACACACATCCCCAAAATCCTCAAACATCCCTCAGAAACATTATCAAAAAATATGTAACAATAACTTGCAGCTGTTTTCTCCTAGTGTTTCAGTGCTTTAGTGTGATATGTAGTTGATCAAATTTCATAGCCTAACTATAGCTATATCAAGGCCATATCACAAACCTCAGCACTTTCTCATCTTGCTAAATTCTGGGATGTAATGGAAACCTTATGGGGGGTCAGTTAGCTGAATCAGTCAGATGGATAATGTGTGGTTTAGATTAACACTAAGGACGTGGTTCAGTTCCTATTCTGGCCGAAATAGACTCAGGGCCTGCCTCCTTATCCTAGTCATGGGGGTGGAATGCAATGATTCAGGATGAAACATCAGACAATGAAGCAAAGGACTGCATTTGGGTAGAGTACACATGTAGGAAAGAAGAAAAGGAATTTTTATTAAAATGCTTTTCAAAAATTTAATAATGCCCGGATTTTCCTTCCATAACAGTATTCATCGCCATTTTCTTTTTATCGGCCCAATTGCCAGTCGTGCATTGGGACTGTTCAGCTGCAAGTAAATAAAGGCTGATCTTTCACTGAAAACAACAAAATGCTGGAGATCACAGCAGGTCAGGCAGCATCCATGCAGAGAGCAAGGAAATGTTTTGAGCCTAGATGACTCTTCATCAGAGCTGAAGATTTCACTGCTTTCTGTGGGATTTCCTTGTAATTATAGCAAGTTCCGGACACAGGAGATGTTAGTGATGGGACCAGTATCTTGCCCTGAAGACAGGAAGTCCATTATATCAGCTTTGGCTCAGTGCTTTTTATTTATAATTGTTCATGAGATGTGAGCATCACCAGATTTTATTGCCTAACCTTAATTGCTTTTGGGAAGGTGGTAATGAGCTGTCTTCTTGGTGCACCCACAGTGCTGCTGGGAAGGCAGTTTCCAGACTTTTACCCTGCAACAATGAAGGAACAACAATATCATTCAAAGACAGGGCGATGTGTGTCTTGGAGGAGAACTTGCAGGTGATGATGTTCCCATTGCATCTGCTGCCCTTGTCCTCCTAGATGGTAGAGGTCATGGGTTTGGAAGATGCTGTTGAAGGTGCATGTACATCTTGTGCGTGGTACACACACTGCTGTGAGTGTGCATTGGTGGTGAAGGAGATAAATGTTGCAGGTCGTGGATTGAGACCAATCAAGTGGGAAGCTTTGTTCTGGATGGAGTTGAGCTTCTTTTGTGTGGTTGGAACAGTACCCTTCGAGGCAAGTGAAAAATATTCCAAGCCACTCCTGACTTGTCCCTTGTGGCCAGGCACTCGGGAGACAAAAGGTAGGTTACTTGCTGGAGAATTTTCAGCTTTTGTAGCCACAGTATTTATAGTGGCTGGGTCATTTCAGTTTCTGATCGATGGTAGCCTTCAGGATATTGATATTATCTTTGCTGAATACCCAAGTGTCAATGTGAGATGTTTGACACAGGGCTGCAATGAAGTCAAAAGCTGAGTAGCCCTCGCCAAACATAAACTGAGCATTAGTGAGCAGCCTATTCTCTCCATATTTCGAAACATCATGTGCTTTGAATTAAGCATATTCTAGATTCTTGAATAATACACTGAAAGGGAGTTGCATTATTAGATATATTGTCATTTACAAGAAATGTGCAACTTTTTTTTTCAGATAACATCTATGAAACCCCATGAAGTAGGTGGCAGGGTGGCTCAGTGGTTAGCACTGCTGCCTCACAATCCCAGGGACCCAGGTTTGATTCCAACCTTGAGAGACTCTGTATGGAATTTGCACATTCTCTCTGGCTCCCCTCTGGGTGCTTTGGTTTCCTCCCATGGTCCAAAGATGTGCGGGTTAGGTAGATTGGCCATGCTAAATTATCCAGGGATATACAGGCTAGATGGGTTAGCCATGGGAAACACAGGGTTAAAGAGGAGGGGTGGAATTAGGTGGTATGCTCTTTGGAGGGTTAGTATGAGTTTAATGGCCTGTTTCCACACTTTTTAGGTATTCTATGATTCAAAGAGTAGGAGGGTCCTTCTGATGCCCTGCCTAATATTTCACTCAATCAGCATCTCTGAAATATATTACTTAGTCAATTATCTCATTGTTGACAGTCAGTTATATCACCTGATTTGATGAAAGGATTTTACCCAGCAAGTTGTTGCTATCACCCATGTAGTATAAGTGAAGATTTGAGCTCTTACTGGATGGACAGCTGATAGCAGAAGCTCATTAACCAGTAGCATGGGTGATGTGTGAAATAGAATTCATCATGCAGACTCTGTGTGTATTTTTTATCAATTTCCTGAAGAAAATATGGATGTACGCTATATCTAGACTCTTGGTTATGTTTGTTGGTGTAAAGTCTCAGTCCCTTCTGCAACAAAGTGTGGAAAGTGTCTACGCTGAGTCACCAGGTATAACATGCTTCAGCAGCTGTAGTCCCAAACCTGAGATTCCTCACCATTGATTCAATGAACTGGAGTGTTGATGTTAGATCTTATGTGAAGATGCCGGTGTTGGACTGGGGTGGACAAAGTCAGAAGTCACATGACACCAGATTATAGTCCAACAGGTTATTTCAAATCTCACAAGCTTTTGGAGTGCAGCCCCTTTGGCTGGTGCACTGAGAGAGTTTATAGACAGAGAGATCAAAAGATCATATAACTGGTGTGAGTGGAGTGTCAGATGATAAATCCACTGCTGGTGACCAAGAGCGTTGGATGGTGTGTAAAGTATTTATAAAGTCAGTGTCAGTGCTGTGCTGTCATGACAATCAGGCAGAACCACAGGAATACACAAAAGGTGACATCTCAGGTCAGACACCGAATTGTAGGTGTGAGGCTTTTTTCAGAACCTGTCTCAGAGTCTTAACCTGGAATCAGGCTGGTTTTATTCCGAAAGCTGGAATATATAAGATGCCACACTGACTGACTATGACTACAAGTTGTGTTTTTTGAACAAGATGTAATATATCTGCAAATAAACAAACATCTTGAATGAAGTGATTCACCCCATAGATTTATATATGTGTGTGAGTGTGTATATGTGCATGTGTGTGTGAGGGGGAGAGAGTGATAGTGTATGTGTAGGAGTCTGTGTGTGTGTACGTGTGTGTGTGAGAGAGAGAGGGGGAAAGAGAGTGAGTGCGTGTGTGCGCGCGTGCGTGTGCGCTTAGACGCGGAGGAACGCAATGGACACCTGAAGGTTTTGAAAGACACCCTCATAAGAACAGGATACAATGCTCAACTCATCGATCTCCAGTTCCGACATGCCACAGCGAAAAACCGCAACAAATACCTCAGAAGACAGACACAGGATAAGACTGATAGAGTATCCTTTGTCGTCCAGTACTTCCCCAGAATGGAGAGACTACACCATGTTCTTCACAGCCTTCAAAATGTCATTGATGACAATGAGCATCTCACCAAGATTTTCCTACGCCTCTACTTCTCGCCTTCAAACAACTGCCAAACCTTAAACAAACCATTGGTCACAGCAAACTACCCAGTCTTCAGGACAACATTGAGCACAACACCACACAATCCTGCCACCTCTGCAAGACATGTCAGATCATTAACATGGACACTACCATCACACATGGGAACATCACGTTCATGGCACGTGACTGAGCCAACATTATCTATTTCATATGCTGCAGGCAAGGATGCCCCAAGGAATGGCATATTGGTAAGAATATGCAGACACAATGACAACAGATGAATGGACACCGTGCAACAATTACCAGATAGGAATGTTCCTTCCCAGTCAGGGAATGCTTCAGCGGTCAAGGACGGTCTTCAGGTAAGTGTCCTCCAGGGCAGCCTTTGAGATAGGCAACAACGTTGAATCGCCAAGTGGAGGCTGATAGCCAAGTTCCATACCCATGAAGACAGCCTGAACCACTATCTTGGGTTCATGTTTGCTACATGTCACCACGCTGTTCTGTATCTGTAAACTCTTGCTTACTTTCCTGTTTTGACAGCATCACTTTGGTAAATTGTTATGATCTCTCTACCTTAGTTAGCTTGTACAGTTTTGAATTACTTATTACATTCCCTCCCCACCCCCCTCTCTCACACACAAGCGCACATACACACTCACACATATAAATCTATGAGGTGAATCATTTCATTCAAGATGTTTGTTTATTTACAGATATATTCTATCTTGTTCAAAAGACACACCATTTGTAGTCACAGTCAGTCAGTGTGGCATCTTATAAATTCCAGCTTTTGGAATAAAGCCAGCCTGATTCCAGGTTAAAACTCTGAGACAGATTCTGAACAAAGCCTCACACCTACAATTCAGTGTCTGACCTGAGGTATCACCTTTTGTATATTCCTGTGGCTCTGCCTGATTGTCATGACAGCACAGCACAGACATTGACTTTGTAAACACATTACACACCATCTGGCACTCTTGGTCACCAGCAGTGATTTATCATCTGACACTTACACCAGTTATGATCTTTTGATCTCCCCGCCCTTGATCTCTCCGTCTATAAACTCTGGGTCTGTGTGCTCTTCTCTCTCACTGCACCTGCCGAAGGGGCAGCACTCTGAAAGTTTGTGCGATTCCAAATAAACCTGTTGGATTATAACCTGGCGTCGTGTGACCTCTGATGATGTTTGATCTGGAAGCAGTACTCTAAGGAAAACATTAGAGTTGGCAGAATCCATAATTGTTTGTTTGTAATTGTCAGGAAGTTTGTGAAAAGTATTTCTAAGAGACTGCACCAATTTTGTAGTGAAAAGGTCAGTGACATTTGACATAAAAGGAGACAGAAACCCTTGAAGGCAAAAAACATCTGAAACTTAGGGGACGGTGGGCTGAATTTTACCAAAAATTGGCCAGTAATCAATTTCATGGAGGGTCTCTGTGAGATTTAGTAATTCATCTCATGTAATTTTATGCTGCTGAACACATAATTTATACATCATGCCTCTACAGTGCCACACTCACACTTTCATGTACTCATCACAGCTGGATCTCCTGGAAATCCTGAATCCTGGCTAATTAGGGATGGACAATAGATGCTGGCTTAGCCAGCATTGTTCATATCCAATGAATGAATTAAAAAAAAATAAAAACAGCACCGTACTTAAGAACTAGCTGAGCACCAGGACAATCACTGCCAATTGTGAGTAGCCCTCCTCAGTGCACATAATGGGAGGGAAACTCTTCTGAAGGCACATAAGTGGTAGTTCATTTCAGACACACAATCTCACATCTGTAAATGTATTGCTATCTTATATCATCACCTGTCTGATCAACTGTCACAGTGACTGCAGCTACGAAAGCCAAGCTCCACAAGCCACCTGTCTTTAGTGCTAAACCATGTTAGATCCCTGTCTGAGGGAGTGCTATGGTTTCCTAAATGCCTAGCATAGCATAACATCTGATCATTATTCAGTGTGGGAGCATTGAATGTTGGAAAGCCCTCAGCAGTTGAAAAGCTCATATTGAGCAACAGAAAAAGTGAAGAGAAAAAGCAAGCAAACAGAATAAAAAGGGGCTGTTTACCTTTTGAGCAACAATAAATTTAGAGTCAGTGAATGATCACTTCATCCAACCAGGATCAATTAAATCCTGCCTGGTTTGTCATGCCAAACATTGCATGCTGTATCCTGCTGAAGGTGATGTTCCTTCTGCTTAACGTCCTCATCACCCTCCCCTAGAACACCGCTTGAAATAACTGCATACAGACCGGTATCCCATCACCAAGTTATCCTTAATTTTCATGTGCACAGTACAGTGGCTGTAGCTAGCCAGCCAGCTCAGAGTCAGTCCCTGAAGCAAGGAGACACTCAATCCCCTGTTTTATATCTGTCAGCCGGGACTCCTGATTGGCCCAGGTTAACAACCCCAATCAGGGATTTCATAGTCAACAAGGTCCTCCTGGTTCCAATCACCACACAGCTGTTGCTCTTCCAGCTCTTCACTGTCCATTATGTACCCTCTTTGACTGTTCTAGTTGTGTATGACATAACACGCCAGGACTATTTCCATTTCGTATTTGCGATTCAGATGTGAATAGAAAGCAGCACAGGTCACATTTCACAGTGAATCACAAGCTCAACCTGGTAATCTGGGGTGGAGGGGATGTCTGGAAACCCTCTCATTCTTTCTTTCACTCCTTGTTGACCTCATCGGTTCTGAGCTTCCCCACACAACTCTCTCAATTAAGTCTTCAGCTTAACAACAGTAACTGCAGTGATATGGAGTCCTAACCCTGACCATTCCAATCTGCTGACTGACATGCCTAAGAACATGAACTGAGATTGGATACTGCCCTTGACTGACTATGGCAACACCCCACACTGATGACAATTCCTCTTTGAGTTGTCTGAGGACTACTCCCCTTAGCCTTTGGGACATGGCTATTTGTTTGAGTCACATTTGTTTGAGTCACATACAGTGTGCACATAAACTGTTGGCACATGTTGCAGGCGTGCATTGACAGCATGGTGCCAAACAGAAACATGTCCAAGCCCCTTGACTGATGATTGCTGACAACCACGACAAGCTGCTTTGCTTTGTATCTGTGCTGAACAGCAAGGTAAGACAGAACTACTGTGAGCCTTCAAGTTCTGAATGTGGTGGCAAAGTAAGGCCGAGATACTCTGAGCATCTAAGTAAGCACAAAATATTTGAGTGAATCATAGAATCATAGAGTGTAAAGAGAGTAACTGAAGATATGAGTTGCATCCTGTTCCAATTGCTTCATCAATGACATTCACTTGATCATGAGGTCTGAAGAGAGATGCTCGCTGATGATTGTAAAATGTTTGGCATCATTCATGATTCCTCACACACTAAAACAGTCTATGTCCAAATGAAACAAGACTGGATTACATCTCATGGAATGTAACATTCGCACCACACAACTAACAGGCAATGGTGAACTCAAATGAAAGCTTGACACCATCTAGGACAAAGTAGCCTGCTTGATTGCCAGCAAATCCTCAACTTTCACTGTGTACAGCACCAATGCTCAGTAGCAACTGTAAGTACCATCTGCAAAGTACACTGCAGAAATTCACTGAGTTTCCTTAGACAACACCTTCTAAATCAGTTACCACTACCATCTAGAAGGACAATGGCAGCAGATATACAAGACACAACTGCATGCACGTCCCCTCCAAGCCGCTCACCTCTTGACTTGGAAATGTACCACTGTTCCTTCACTATCACAGATCAAAATCCTGGAACTAAGCCCTTAACATCTTGTGGGGGTAGCTACACCAAATGGATTACAGCAATTCTCCGCCACTAAGGATGGGCAAGCTGGTGAAGCTCACATCCTCTGAATAACCATGGGATAAATAAGCTAAGTAATGTACGGTGGGGTTATGATGGCCTTTCTGTGCAAGCGCTGCACTGGCTTTTCTCCCTTTCATGCCCCTGAGAGTATGACCTTTTGGACAACTGGGTATAATGTCCGAGATAGCAAGGTGTAGAGCTGGATGAACACAGCAGGCCAAGCAGCATCAGAGGAGCAGGAAGACTGACGTTTCGGGCCTAGACCCTTCCCTTCTCCAGCATCTGCAGTTCCTACTATCTGTGGGTATAATGTCCATCCAGCAATCACTAGTTTGTCAGCTGACTTTTTTTTTCCTCTCTGCTAATCAGCTATGTTAACAAGGGCAGCATGGTTAGCATAATCCAAGAATTTGTGTTTGTACAGTGACTTCTGTTCGTTAAGCAACCAGTGACAATCAGTTTTCAAAGGAAGACCGAAGAAACTGACAGATCCTTCAGAAACCTGTTTGATAATTAAAGGTACTAGCAAAGGTAAACATGAGAAATAGCTTTCCTTTAAAGTTGAATCTATTACACTTTGACAAGATTCCTTTATCACAATATCATCATTATTTCGTTACTTAAAAAAGTCAGATTATGAACCATCCTAAACATTTCATTGTAGCATGATCAAGGTCCACTTTTGTTGAAAACAGTTTGTTACAGGTTGAAAACAATATTTTGTTGAATATTTTATTTTCCAGGAAGTGTGATTAAATTAAGTACTGTCATCCTGTTGCTTTTTTTAGTATTGATAATTGTGTGATGCTTTTGTTGGTCCGTAAACCAATACTTATGAAACTAGTATCTATTTTTACCTTTATTCAAGAGGGCATGAGGGATCATTTAGTTGTAATTATTTGAGAAAATACACAGTTTAATGGATTATGCACTTGATAGTTGTGTCGTGTAAAATGTATGCAGATGAAAATAATGCTCTTTAAATGGTAAAATCACTGAGGAATATCTTCCCTCCCTTGCTGTGAATGTGAAAAATATTATCATTGCTATATTGTCATTCAATTCAAGGTATGCATGGACTCAGGTGGGGAGAATCCTACTGAATTATACAATTCTGTACAAGTCACTAATTAACCCAGTGACTTCTTAGAATTCGGTTATGGTGTTGCTGGCTTAACCAGCCATTTATTGTCCATCCCTAATTGCCCGGTGGGTCTGCAGTCATATATAGGCCCGACCAGGTAAGGATGGTCATCATTAAGGCTTCTTTAAATCCAGAATTTTTGTGGAATTTATCATTCAAATTGGTGGGATTTGAAGCCATGTCCTTCGAACATTAGCGTGGAGACTCTGGATTACTAGTCCAATGACATTACCACACCACTGCCTCCCCATAGTACAGGATGAGACAGAATAGTCCTGGCAGTGTATTGCTGACGTTTGCTTCTGATTTTTTTAAAATCTAGAACTGCACACGCGCGGGCCAAAGCTGATGCAGCAGATGGAGCCGCACAAGCTGCACGCCAGGAATCGGACATTGCAAGGGGAGTTGCCAGGGAACTGTCTCCAACCTTCTGCCAGCCAGGTAAATGTCCATGTCCAAACACCCAGAAAAATAATTTTGCAAGCAAATTTAAATCCATGCTTTTTAAAAATAGCAGTTTGATACTTGGAAGTTAAGAGACCTTTCCTTTGAAGTAATGCAAACTTGCAATGATGTGGTACATGACTTTAAGGTGGGATTGATTTAAATAATGCTCATAAATATCATTGTCTTTTTCCTATCTTTCCAATTTTTTTCTGACTTTAACTTTCAAAACCTTTCATGTTTTCAGTATTACAATCATAAGTGTCAAGTAAAGCTGGGTAATTGCTATATTGATAGCAGACATTACAAAGCAGTAGTCTGGGTTCTCATATAGTGAATCATGAAAACAATTCCGACAGTTTATAATTAAACATTTAAATTGGATAACAGCCTTTAAAGCCTCAGATAGAGTTTTAGCTTATATTAGGAACAGTGTTTTATTTTGTGGTCAATGGCTTTATAATTGTATTGAAATTACCCATGTAACCTTGTCTCTGATGTGTGAAATTATCCACATTAAAATCTCTGACTTCCAGTACTTATCAGGACATGGAAATGTAGAATTTTACAGTTTAGCGGGAGGCCATTCAACCCACTGTGTCCATACCGGCTCCGGAAAGAGCTACGCAGCTAGTCCCATTTTTCAACCATATCTCCATAGCCCTCTAAATTCATCACTTTTAAATCTATATCAAGCTCTGTTTTAAAACCTTGTATGGAATCTGTCTTCATCACTCTGTCAAGCAGCCCATTCCAAATCCTAACAATTCTGAGTAAAGAAGTTTCTCATTGTCTCTCACTCCTAGTTTTCTCGCTGACAATCTTGAAATCGTGACCCCTAGTTACTGACATACCAAATGGTGGAAACAGAATACCCTTCTTTACCCTGTCAAAAATCTTCATAATTTTCAATACCTGAAAAAGATCACCGCTTAATCTTCTCTGCTCTGAGGAGAATGAGCCCAATTTCTCTCACGTGTAGGCGTTTTGGTAGACTCCTATCTAGTCCTTATTATAGACTGTCAATATGGATTCAAAATCTTCCTATGCTAACATCATAGATAATAAATGCTGGCATGGCCATCAATGCACACATCCCACGTGTGAATAAAAATTACTAATACTATATGCAACAACAGGAAATGTACTTCTTAATTTATGAAATTTCATGGAATCTTTCATCAGAGAACTTTTACCCCCGTGAGTTTTTTTTTGTTGTGTCTCCACTGAAGATATTGACTTAAACTGGAGGGATATGATTTGACCTCTTGTCACCTAGACGAGAATGGCAACAAGTGCATGGGGATGCCACCAACTGCAAACCTCCCTCTCAGTCACGTTCCATCTAACCTGGAAATGTATCACTATCACTGAGGCAAAAATCCTGGAACTCCCTTCCCTGTCAGCTTTGGAAATATTCCCATCACCTAGGTTGCAGCATTGCAAGAAAGCAACTCTCTATAGTCTTAAGAGCAGTTTTGGATGGGCAATATATTCTGACCTTGCCAGTGATGCCCATACCCCTTGAATTGATTTTTAGAAGTTTAACAGGTATGGGAATCTGCTTTAACTTGGGGCTGAAATCACAGGTGCACCTGTCAAAGCAAGTGATATTCCACCCAGCCAATCAGAGTAAGTCACCCAGTGGGTTTGAACTCTTATACCTTGTTTGAATACATCAGCAATAACGTCTTCACCATTGGTCAAAAGCAGAATGTCACAGAGGGTCAGGATATCACTGGACACCCAAGGAAATGATTCCTGACAATGTGAGTGAGGAAGGAGATTGGTTGGAGAGGACAACAGTTGGAATGGGCAGGATTAGAAGTGATTAAAAGCAAATGAAATCCACTTTGCGATCTTGGAAGAGTCCTTCTCCACCCTCCTGAGCAACAAAAATTCTACCTGAAATTATTTCTTTCAATGCCTTTCCTGGGCACTCTGTACTTCTGCCATGGTTATGTTATGGGGGTATCTTGAGTTCAGGTTTCCCATAATGAGTGAATCACATCCCACCCCTTTCCCCTACTCATGAAAACCAGATCAATCAGAAATGGGGATGGTCTTCAAGATCGGAGGTTCCATTTCCGTTTGGAGAAGCTGCAGAGTATCCACAATCCGCAAAATACAGGGCGCGAATCTCAGGTTTTATCCACCACTTGCTGTAACTAATTTAATATCCATTCTATTTGTATAAATTGATAATGTATATTTGACCAATGAGAACGACTTTATAATTCACAAGAAATAAATATTGTTGATAATTCTCAATAGTGAAACAATAAAAATAAGTAATAAAGCATAAATGTTTTGCATTTATTTGTCTCTTAGTAGACTCTCATTAGCAATTATAATGAAATAAATTGCCTTGTTGTGATTTTTTTTGTTAAATAAGTAAGCAATAATTTCATACCTAACGATTAATATACCACATACTAACTTTACTCTAAAAGAAATTTGCTATCAAAATGTCACCAATTTTTTTTAAATTTTCCATGGTGAAATAGATAGGAGACATATCACAGTCCCACTCAGCTCATTAACATTATAATGTGGACCTCAGGCAACAAAGGTGAATAGGATAAACCTCTATGAAACCTGTGAGCTAAGATAAACTTTGTATAGTATTTATGCCCTACCATAGAAATTATATATTACTACTCAGAATGCAATGTAGGTTAAATGCAGAAGATGTAAAATGTGTCTGAGGTGAGTATGGCAGATTGGTGAAAAACTGTGTCTGGGTTTTTAATATTACAATTGATTTTAAGAGCAGCTTTAAATGAAACACAGGTCAAAAAAAATACATAATCAACATGAGTCAGAACTCTGTTAACAACACGAGATAACAAGCATGGGGCTGGATGAACACAGCAGGTCAAGCAGCATCACAGGAGCAGGAAAACTCGACGTTTCGGGCCTAAACCCTTCATCAGAAATGGGGGAGGGGAAGAGGGTTCTGAAATAAATAGGGAGAGAGGGGGAGGCGGATAGAGGATGGATAGAGGAGAGGATAGGTGGAGAGGAGGCAGACAA
>JAHRHZ010000077.1:2000177-2022625 GCA_024137785.1 Ginglymostoma cirratum | reverse complement strand
CCTCTGATGCTGCTTAGCCTGCTGTGTTCATCCAGCTCTACACCTTGTCATCACTTTGATTCTGTTTGCAGCAGAGGGCATCTGTGGCATCCTTGAACAAAGCCCTCCAGCAAGTTGAGCAGCCTATCTTTGAGAGTAGTAAACCAAGAAGTAAAAAGCACTGATTATCATTTGTTGTTTTAATCATTTTATTGAGTGAAATAAAGATTGTGACTGTGCGATTAAGGTAGAAGCTGAACTATCATAAACTTATATGAAATAGAACGGAAGGAATGATACTACAGACTTCTTTACTTCTCAGGGCCGGAGCAGTTGATCAGCAAACATTCTGGTAAAGCTGATCCTTTATACATCAGTTGCGTCCCATTCAACAAGGTTGAATATTTTCAGTGATTTTTACAGTGAGCTTAAGATCAGATCAGATCATAGAATCCCTACAGCGTGGAAACAGGCCCTTCGGCCCAATAAGTCCACACCGAACCTCAGAGCATCCCACCCAGATCCCATTCCCCTATTAAAAAAACCAAAAGAACTGCAGATGCAGGGTCACCAGACCCGAAACATTAACTTTGTTCTCTCCTTCACAGATGCTGCCAGACATGCTGAGCTTTTCCAGCAACTTTGTTTTTGTTCCCATTCCCCTATAACCCACCTAATTTACACATCCCTGGGCACTATGGGTAATTTAGCATGGCCAATCCACCTAGCCTGCACATCTTTGGACTGTGAGAGGAAACCAGAGCTCCCGGAGAAAACCCATACAGACATAGGGAGAATGTGCAAACTCCACACAGGCAGTCGCCCAAGGCTGGAATTGAACCTGGGTCCCTGGTGCTGTGAGGCAGCAGTGCTAGCCGCTTAGCCACCATGCTTAGAACGTAAAGGTTTGACAGTTAAGTCAACTCATGTTTTCTGTGTTAATTGCATTTGCAAAGATGTCCGTCTGTGAAAGCCTGTCTTTAAAAGCCTGTCCATCATCAACATGATACAAGTCAGGAGTGTGATGGAACACTCCCCACTTGCCTGGATGGATGCACCTCCAACAACACTCAAAATTTTGATGCCATCCAGGACAAACCAGCCCGCTTGATTGGCACTGCATCTACAAACATTCACTCCCTTCACCACTGACACTCAGTAGAAGCAGTGTGTACTATCTACAAGATTCACTGCAGAAATTCGCCAAAGATCCTCAGACAACATCTTACAAATCCATGACCTTCTAGAAGGACAAGAGCAGCAGACATATGGGAACATCACCACCTTCAAGTTCCCCTCAAAGTCATTCACCATCCTGACTTGGAAATGTATCGCCGTTCCCTCACTGTCGCTGCGTCAAAATCCTGGAACTCCTTGCTTAAGGGCATTGTGGGTCCACAGCACATTGACTGCAGCAGCTCAATAGCAAGTTCACCACCACCTTCTCTAGGGCAACTAGAGACGGGCAATATATGCTGGCCCAGCCATTGACATCCAGATCCCCTGAGTGAACTTTTTTTTTAAAAAAGACTGAAACACCATACCCTGTGGGTTGTATAGGGATGAGTAATAAACACTGGTGTTGCCCATATCCTGACAGTTAATTTTCAAAAATCGTATCAGCACAATTCCTAATATTGTACGGAATGTGCCGTAATTGCAAATGATCAACAAAGATTTTAACCCTTGTTTTTGTGCCGAAAGTGTTTCTGGTATGTTAAACCAGCAGAGTAAAAGTAAAAGTCTGTGGTTGAATTTGTGCAATTTAGTTAATTTTGTACAGTTTTGAAATGCACTTGCTTAAACACTCCAATGCCCCTTTTACACTGTTGGGTGTTTTCACTTCAGTCAAATGAGAACTGACGTGTGAGGTGGTATTAAAAGGAAAGATTCTAAAAATATTAACTTTCTAGGTGTCTGTATGCCAGTGGAAAGCTTGCGAAGAAGAGGAGATTATTTAGACTTCCTTGTCTACAAGAGGCCAGTAAGAAATGCTAGGGTTTATCAGGCAGTCCTCAAAGCTAAGGCAGACTTAGGGTGAGTAACCACTGGTAGTGTTTTCCTGTCTCCTTTGGGCCACATATGATGCCAAAAAGACTGCATTTATTGCCCAGGAGAACTGAGTGACTTGTAACAGAATGTCAAAGGGCATTGAGACTCAATCATATTTTGTGAAATAGAAGCCACTTGGAAGTCAGACCAATTAGGGCAGCGCAGTCTCAGTGGGTAGCACTGCTGCCTCAGCACCAGGAATCCAAGCTCGATTTCACCCTCAGATGACTGTCTGTGTGGAGTTTGCACATTCTTCCCATGTCTGTGTTGGTTTCCTCCTACAGTCCAAAGATGAGCAGGTTAGGTGAGTTGGTAACGGTAAATTACCCACAGTATCCAGGGATGAGCAGGCTACGTGGATTAGCCATGGGAAATGCAGGGTTATAGGGAAAGGGTGTGTCTGGGTAGAATGCTCTTTGGAGGGTCAGTGTGGACTCAATGGGGTGACTGGCCTGCTTCCACACCATAGGGATTCTATGATTCTGATTAAGATTCCCTCCTCTAAACATCATCTGTAAGCTAACTGAGTTTTTACAACAATCCAACAGTTTATCAACACAAGGGTTTGATCTAACATGATGTGTAACTTTTGAGTTCCTAGTTCAGAACCTGGACAGTACTGCAGATGAGCTAATGAGAATAATATTTTGTTTGGAAAATAAATTTCATTCAAGTCCTTAATTTTTCAGAAGCTACTTTACAGAAACATTTTAGAAACAAAGAAGCATTTTATGTTTGGTTATAAAAAAAACCTTTTGTTTTAAACTGTGTACAATTCAGGCATATTTTAATAGTTTATGAAGATAACCTTGTCATTGCACCACGATGCTGAATTTTAGACACATAAATTGCCCTCTCCACACAGAAATCAGAGCAGATACCTAGCGAATTCAAGCGCCTCTTGTTCTGGAAGACTTCCATCTCTGAGTGTGCTCTATGAGTGTCAGGCACGTGGGATCCCACATCCATGGACATTGCCATCCAACATGTGGAAATCACTAAGAATCCTTGTGGTGCATCTCTGGTCCACTTTCAGGATGCTTCTGTCCTTTAATGCTGTACCTTGGCCTGCACCGACCACTACCATGTCATACTGCAGCAAGGACGCTGGGCACTCAGAGACATGAATTAAATCAGGTCGTATCTCCAGGCTCTTTGCTGTGCTGTAGTAGTGCTCACTCAGTCTGAACCGACTTAGATACTTTCAACATCCCTGCCTAGCATTGCCCTGCTTTGTCTTATTGTGCTTTGCCCCTCTCAGCCAGAGATACAAGTCTCATTTTTCAACTGTCTTGTCATGCCATTTAGTGCAGGCACCAAGCCAGGAAGCTTGCCATAGTTGTCAACAAACTCCAGTCAAGTCAAGGGAGAAAAGCCTTCAGTAGAGGGTTCCTACCACAGTAAGTCTAGGGCAGTCTGATACAAGTGCAAGGGTTTGATCGTGGTCAGCCAGCTACTCACGGCAGTCAGAGTGAGGAAGCTGTCCACATGAGGGGTGAGGAGCTAAATGTTAGATAGTACACCACTCATCTTGAGTCTCTCTGCACCAATGGGATGGCTTTCTTGAGGAAATGAGAGAGGTGCGGGTGTTAAGGGAGCTGAAAGTGGGTTCTGTTAGCTTTGGTGCAGGTGAGGGGATGCCTCAAATAAGTGAGCTGGCAGCACAGAGGGCAAGCAGAACCAGAGGTGTTAGAGAGAGGGTCACTGACGGTAACTGAGGGAAGATGTTGCAGGCAATAGTGAGAGTGGTAAAGCATGAGCCTTGGTGGGAGGTGGATGCAGTGGCAGAGATAGAGAGTGTAAGGTATCAGAGAGAAGATTGCGGCATTTACACTGGCAGAGCGGAGAAGGTCTTCCTCTTGTTTTCAGCGGCGGGTGTGTGGAGGGAACGCGAGCCAGGAAGAAACAGATAAATCTGGGCATTGGCTAAGGGCAGCATGGTGGGTTAGTGGTTAGCACTGCTGCCTCACAGCGCCAGGGACCCAGGTTCGATTCCAGCCTCGGGTGACTGTCTGTGTGGAGTTTGCACATTCTCCCTGTGTCTGCATGGGTTTCCTCTGGGTGCTCAGGTTTCCTCCCACAATCCAAAGATGTGCAGGTTAGGTGGATTGGCCATGCTAAATTGCCCATAGTGTTCAGGGATGTGTAGATTAGGTGGGTTACAAGGGGACGGCTGTGGTCAGGATACTCTGAGGTTCAGTGTGGACTTGTTGGGCTGAAGGGCCTGTTTCCACACTGTAGGGATTCTAGATTCTAGGATTCTAGAAACACGAAACACTACATGTGTAGTGTCTCCCACCCGTTGTCGTCCTCCTCTAACCAAAAAAGACTGTGTGGAGGTTTGGTAAGGTAAGGCTTTTTTTAAATTCTTCTTCTGGAAATCTTGAGTAGAGGGAATGGAAGCTAGGGCAGTTGCATGCTCCTCTTGCAGGATGTGGGAGGTAAGGGTCACTGCTGGAGTCCCCTCTGACTTCACCTGCAAGAAGTGCACCCACCTCCAGCTCCTCAAAAACCGTGTTAGGGAACTGGACCTGGAGCTGGATGAACTCTGGATCATTCGGGAGGCTGAGGGGGTGATAGAGAGGAGTTACAGGGAGATGGTCACACCCAAGGAACAGGAAAAAGGTAGCTGGGTGACTGTCAGGAAGGGGAAAGGGAATAGGCAGACAGTGCAGGGATCCCCTGTGGCCGTTCCCCTCAATAATAAGTATACCGCTTTGGATACCGTTAGTAGGGACGAACTACCAGGGGAAGGCCATAACGGACAGGTTTCTGGCACTGAGCCTGGCCCTGTGGCACAAAAGGGAAGGGGGGAGAATAGGAGAGCAATTGTCGTGGGGGATTCAATAGTAAGAGGCACAGGCAGGCAGTTCTGTGGACGCGAACGAGATGAAAGGATGGTATGTTGCCTCCCGGGTGCCAGGGTCCGTGATGTCTCGGATCATGTCTTCAAGATCCTTAAGGGGAAGGGTGAGCAACCAGCAGTCATGGTACACATCGGTACCAATGACACAGGTAGAAAAAGGACTGAGAATTTGAAAAACGAGTACAAGGAGTTAGGTTGGAAGCTAAGTCCAGGACAAACAGGGTAGTTATCTCTGGGTTACTACCAGTGCCACATGATAACGAGGTAAGAAATAGGGAGAGAGTGCAGCTAAACACGTGGCTACAGGGCTGGTGGAGGAGGGAGGGCTTCCATTATGTGGATAATTGGAGCACATTCTGGGGAAGGTGGGACCTGTACAGTAAGGACGGGTTGCACCTGAACCAGAAGGGCCCATATATCCTGGGAGGGAGGTTTGCTAGAACTGTACGGAATGGTTTAAACTAGTTTGGCAGGGGGTGGGGAACCAGATTTATAATTCAGAGGATGAGGTACTCCGCCTTCCAACAGACACAACAGGGAGTGATGTGGTTTATAAAGAAATGCGATCGATGGAGCGTAATTGCGGACACCGGAATGGTTTGAGGTGTGTATACTTCAATGCTAGAAGTATCAGAAATAAGACGGATGAACTTAGTGCATGGGTCAGTACTTGGAACTACAATTTTGTGGCCATTACAGAAACTTGGGTAACTCAGGGAGAGGATGGTTGTTGGAAATTCTGGGATTTAGATGCTTTAAAAGAATTAGGGAGGGTGGAAAAAGAGGTGGGGGAGTGGCATTGCTAGTCAGGGCAAGTATAGCAGCTACTGAAAGGCAGTTCGAGAATGATATGTCTACAGAGTCAGTTTGGGTTGAGGTCAGGAACAAGAAAGGAGCAGTCACTTTGTTGGGGTTTTTTTACAGACCCCCAGAGAAGTAGAGGAGCGGATTGAGAGGCAGATACTGGAAAGGTGCAGAAGTCACAGGGTTGTAGTCATGGGTGACTTCAACTTTCCAAATATTGATTGGAAACATTTTAGTTGTAATAGTTTAGATGGAGCAGATTTTGTCCAGTGCGTTCAGGAAAGATTCCTGACACAGTACGTAGATAGACCAACACGAGGAGAGGCCACTTTGGATTTGGTGCTTGGCAACAAACTGGGCCAAGTGTTAGACCTGTTGGTAGGAGAGCATTTTGGCGGTAGCGATCATAACTCTGTTTCTTTCACGATAGTCATAGATAAGGACAGGTAAAGTTTTCAATTGGGTATAGCAGGGTAAAGTTTACAATTGGGGGAAGGGTATTTACAATTCAGTTAGGCAAGAACGGGGTAACATAAATTGGGAACAGATGCTGTCAGGGAAGAGCACCACAGAAATGTGGAGATTGTTTAAGGAATGCATACTGCATGTGCTCAATATGTTTGTCCCTAGCAGGCAGACAAGATGCGGTTGAGTGAGGGAGCCATGGTTCTCGAGAGAGGTCGAACGACTGGTTAAGAGGAAGAAGGATGCTTATGTAAGGTTTAGGAAACAAGGACCGGAAAAGGCTCTAGAGAGATACAAGTTACCCAGGAAGGAGCTGAAGAAAGGGCTTAGGAGAGCTATAAGGGGACAGATAGGATCAAGGAAAACTCCAAGGCTTTTTACACGTATGTGCAGAACAAGAGAATGACCAGAGAAATGATAGGGCCGATCAAGGATTGTAAAGGAAATTTGTGCACAGAGCCTAAAGAGATAGGAGAGGTCCTTAATGAATACTTTTCTTCAGTATTCACAACTGAGAGGAACCTACTTGTAGAAGAGGACGTTGTGAGACAGGCAGGTAGGCTAGAGGAGGTCGATGTTATTAAAGAAGATGTGCTCGGAATTCTGTGGAAGTTGAAGATAGATAAGTCGCCCGGGCCTGTTGGGATTTATCCAAGGATTCTATGGGATGCAAGGGACGAGATCCCAGGGCCTTTGGCAATGATCTTTTCGTCCTCACTGTCCACGGGTATAGTGCCAGAAGATTGGAAAGAGGCAAACGTCATTCCCTTGTTCAAAAAAGGGAACAGGGATAACCCCGGAAATTACAGGCCAGTTAGTCTTGCGTCAGTGGTGGGCAAATTATTGGAAAGGGGTCCGAGAGATAGGATTTATGATCACTTGGAAAGGCACAGTTTGATTCGTGATAGTCAGCATGGATTTGTGAGGGGTAGATCATGCCTCACAAACCTTATTGAATTCTTTGAAGAGGTGACCAAACACTTGGATGAGGGTGGAGCAGTGGATGTGGTATACATGGATTTAAGTAAGGTGTTTGATAAGGTTCCCCATGGTAGGCTCACACAGAAGGTAAGGCATGGGACAGGGGGAAATGTGGCAGATTGGATTCAGAATTGACTGACCCTTAGAAGACAAAGGGTGGTAGTGGATGGAAAATATTCAACATGGCACTCAGTTACGAGTGGTGTACCACAAGGATCTGTTCTGGGTCCTCTTTTATTTGTGATTTTTGTAAATGATTTGGATGAAGGAGTGGAAGGGTGGATTAGCAAGTTCGCGGACGATACGAAGAAGGGTCATGCTGTGGATAGTGCGGAGGGCTGTTCTTGGTTACAACGGGACATTGATAGGATGCAGAGCTGGGCTGAGAAGTGGGAGATGGAGTTTAACCCTGAAAAGTGTGAGGTGATTCATTTTGGAAGGACAAACTTGAAAGCAGAATACAGGGTTAACGGAAAGATTCTTGGCAGTGTGGAGGAGCAGAGGGATCTTGGGGTTCATGTTCACAGTTCCCTGAAAGATGCCATCCAGCTGGATAGAGATGTTAAGAAGGCGTATGGTCTGTTAGCTTTCATTAATAGAGGGATCGAGTTCAAGACCCGTGAAGTTACGCTTCAGCTATACAAAAGCCTGGTTTGGCCACATCTGGAGTATTGTGTCCAGTTCTGGTCACCTCATTACAGGAAAGATGTGGAAGCGTTAGAAAAGGTGCAGAGGAGATTTACCAGGATGTTGCCTGGAATGGAGGGAAGGTCTTACAAGGAAAGGTTGAGAGAGCTATGGCTTTTCTCTTTAGAACGACGAAGGCTGAGAGGTGACTTGATAGAGGTGTACAAAATGATCAGAGGTATAGCTAGAGTAGACAGCCAGAGACTTTTTCCTAGGATGGAGGTAGCTTTTACGAGGGGACATAGTTTTAAAGTGAAAGGAGGTAGATATCAGGGAGACGTCAGAGGTAGCTTCTTTACTCAGAGAGTGGTAGGGGTGTGGAATGCATTGCCAGAGAGGGTAGTGGAGTCGGCCTCATTAGGGGCATTTAAGCGGCTATTAGATAGGCATATGGATGATAGTATAAGGTAGGGGTGGAGGTTAGATGGACCTTAGGGTTAGGGTAAAAGTTCAGCACAACATCGTGGGCCGAAGGGCCTGTACTGTGCTGTGCTGTACTGTTCTATGTTCTGTGTTCTCTGTTCTAGACAACAGAGATCACACTGACCCACAACGCAACCTGGGACCAGTCAAGCGTGGTCTGGTTCTGTGGCCCTCATTGCTGGTCCTGGGGGTAGAGGAGGCCCCATCTCTGCACCACCCCATCCAGCAGGACCTCCAGGACTCTGCATACAAAGCGGGGCACCAACTTTCACCTGTATGCCGTGTCAGGAAGCACCCAGCATAGCTCCGGACTGATAGTGTTGTCCCGGTGCATAACGGGCTTTCAAAGATGGTGCAGGCACAAGGGATGGCTTGTTGGTCTCAGGGTATGACTCTCACTTTGGGGATTTAACATCACAGATATGTGACCGGTCCTGTTTTCAAATCCTGGACAAGTCCTGATAGGGGTGGCACGGTGTCTAAGTGGCTAGCAATGCTGCCTCACAGTGTCAGGGACCCAGATTCAATCCCAGCCTTGGGAGACTGTCTATGTGGAGTTTGCACATTCTCCCCATGTCTGTGTGGGTTTCCTCACATTGTGCAAAGATGTGTGGGTTAGGTGGACTGGCCATGCTAAATTGCCAATAGTGTCCCAGAATGTGTAGGATAGGTGGGTTAGCCATGGGAAATGCAAGGGTATGGTAGATGGTGAGTCTGGGTGGGGTCCTCTTCAGAAAGACAGTGTGGACTTGTTGGGCCAAATGGTCTGCTTCCATATTGTAGCGATTCTACAGATGCCGATGAATTCTGGCTGAGTGTTGAGTTGTTCAAGGAATAGTAAAAACAGTAAAATGGAGTCAGAATTGGACATCATTGACTCCATAGCTGCAGGGTAGGTAGTTAATGAGGCAAGTTTGTTAAGATACCATTTTATGGTGGAGATCCCTCCCAAAACCTGGATGCAACTTAGACTTCGCCAAAAAAAGTTAAGATTCAGCCCATTGTGACTGTAAGACCATGTTTTTTTCAAAGGCCATTTTCCTTTCTATGATGGAAACCATGACAATAAAAGGAAGTTCCCATCATTTGGAAGTTTGTTAAATAAGGAGGAGGCAGCAGGTTCAACTGTTTTGGAACTCAAACTAGGCATTTGAAGAGCCAGAGCTGGGAGAATTACTTCAAAATTGTGCAGTTAAAGCCCTCCTGGTACACAAATGGTTAAATTTGAAGATAATTAAAATTGGGATTTACAGATTTTGAGCAGTAGGTGTTTTCACGTACCTACCTTATGCGTAATTATATCGATCTGACTTTCCATTTTCCAAAAATCAGTATAACAAAAAATACTAGTCAAAATTTACTTATCGCATAATCCCACCAACTTTTGTAATATCCCCTGGTCCCTCCATCCACCTCCTCATTCCAGTTCCAAGAGCACAATGAAAATGCATCACTTGACACTGAAAACGATGGTATGATCACCACATTTCATACTATCCTACCTTTAGCTAAAAGACTCTCGCGGCATGTTTCCTGTATCTTTAATTCATAATATCGGTTTACAAGAGTGACTGCAATCAATTTCTGTCTCTTAGACAATAAACTACATAAATACTTAAGGATTTCAATTGGATTGCTTTTTGCACAGGACAGAAATACTCTTCACCTGTAAAGAGAAAAGTTGCTCGAACTCCAAACATGTGATGTTTGTTATTTTTAACTTTGCTTCTCGCTTTTCTGACCTGTGGTCATACTGAGTACAGCTGTAATGTAACTTTCTTTTTCTTCATTTCTCTATTCTGTAACTAAGGACTGTACCGAGGGACTCTGTACCTAAGATGGTGCTGGAAGTGGTGACTTATAAACTTTTCACTGTACTCATTTGAGTACCTGTGATATTAAAGCTAATTCAATTCAATTCTATTTTTCGTGCCTAATTAATCTCATTGCAGAGGACTAATTGAATCTTGCCATAGTCAAAATCTGACTGCATTACTGCATTAATAATGGATTCATGTTATAAAAAGTAACTTTAATGAGAATTTACACCAAATGGTATTATTAAATCATATAAAATTATCAAGGCAAAAAGCATCAGTGCTACAAAATTGAAAACTTCATTTTGACACTTTCATATTAAGGTGAAGTTCACTGTATTTTTTCCAAATAATCTGACTTCCATTCATCTTGTATGGTTAACAAGATGCTGCACAATATGAATTTTTTTCTTTTTTTTTTCTAGAATCTTCTGAGTGAGATTATTAATTCAGTGTTGATTTCTACTAGATTGTGAAAAGTTTGTTTTCTGGAATCATACCAAAACAAAAGGATTTAAGTCATAGCAGGCCAGGCAGCATCTGAGGAGCAGGAAAGCTGACGTTTCGGGTCAGGACCCTTCTTCAGAAAAATTCTTCAGAAAAAGGGTCCCAACCCGAAACGTCAGCTTTCCTGCTCCTCTGATGCTGCTTGACCTGCTGTGTTCCTCCAGCTCCACACTGTGTTATCTCAGACTCCAGCACCGGCAGTTCTTGCTATCTATGATTTAAGTTGTGGAGCTTAGCTGTAGCAAGACATAAGGAAGCCACCTGACCAACTTTGCCCACCATCGCAAAGCCAAAATTATCCAAAACAAACATACACCGTGATTTCTCCTGTTGCTGTTTTTATCATATTTTGCTTTAAATATTTACTGAATTAATAAATGCAGTCACAACCTGCACTATCACACTCTGAGTGAGAAAATTCCTCCTAACATCATTCTTTGTTTTACTAGGGACTGTTTTAATTTGAAGTCCCCCTCATTACTGACACTTTTAGCAAAAAAAAACTTTTCAGCATTTACTCTGCCAAAACCTTATGAAGAGATTTTTATAATTATTGTAACCGTTTCTGCTCCAGTAGAAACAGTCCCAGTATCCGAAGTCTCTCCTTATTTGAAATTACAAGTTTTTGAAACACTGCTCCTTCGTCAGGTGACGAAGAGGCAGTCTCCAAAAGCTTGTGATTTCCAGTAAACCTTTTGGAGCATAACCTGGTGCCGTGTGACTTTTGACTTTGTCCACCTCATAACTATAATCTCCTGTCCTGGACATCATCATGAAAATCTACATTCACTTTGGCTTTAGTGTTCTTTTTAATGTTAGGGCACCTAAAACTGCACCTGGTTCAGTCCACAATTATTATTTACAAATCTATTGTTACTTTTTACCCTTGCCCTGTATGTCCTTCTTTGTAAAACTCGGAAATATTGTTGGCTTTTCTAGTACTTTAACTAGTCACGTTTACACATTCAACAAAGCATGTACCAGAATGCTCACTCAGAGAAAGTAAGAACTGCCGATGCTGGAGTCTGAGATAACACAGTGTGGAGCTGGAGGAACACAGCAGGCCAAGCAGCATCAGAGGAGCAGGAAAACTGACGTTTCAGGTTGGGGCCCTTCTTCAGAAATGGGGGAGGGGAAGGGGGCTCTGAAATAAATGGTGGGGGTGGTGATAGCAGATAGGTAGTAGTGGGGATTGGTCAGTGAGGTGGGAGGAGCGGACAGGTGGGAGAGAATGCTGTTGGTTTCTCTAACCATCAAACACTAATTGCTTTGGTACACTAGTATCCCACCTCAGCAACATTCATTTACCAGATTCATTGTTTTCTGTCTTTCAGCCAACATTATCAGCATATTGCTACATTTTTGCCTTCTACCAGAGCAATCAAATTCTTCAACAAGCTTTTGTGAAACATTTTAATGATTCGGTTTGGTTTAATTCTGACTAATGTTACTATCCAAAGGCCACTAAGCAATGGAGCTGGAGGTAGATATTTGTAGCTGGTTCTGCAAGGCAATTGATTATGTAAGAATAGGGCGGAGCGGTGGCTCAGTGGTTAGCAGTCCTGCCTCACAGTGCCGGGGCCCGGGTTTGATTCCACCGTGGGCCGAGTGCGTGTGTCCAGTTTGCACATTTTCTAAGTATCTGCACAGGTTTCCTCCCACAGTCCAAAAAATGTGCAGGTTAGGTGGATTGGCCATACTGATTTTTCCCATAGTGTCCAGGGATGTTCAGGCTAGGTGGATTAGCCATGGGGAATGTGGGATTACAGGGATAGTGTAGGAGAGTGGATCTGGATGGGATGCTCTTCAGAGGGTCAGTATGGACTCGATGGGCCAAATGCCTGCTTCCCGCACTGCTGGACTTGAACCAGATGAAGGTTCAGGAATTTTTTTCCAAAGTAACTGGATACAAACCACAAGAGAAAGGTTAATGGGTTGGCATTAGAAAATCTTCAAACAAGAGATCGCTACAGTAGAAAATAAATACATTCAGGCACAATTGGGACATATAGCAACGTTATGGGTAACAATACATAAAATAATTGTGTTGGTTCTGTCATAACACAGTTGCAGTTCTAGCATTTTCTCAGTATTCTTTGTTAAAAATGCCAAGCTATTACCATGCTTTCTCTCCCCATCTGTCCTGAAAATATGTCAAGGAGTTTGAATATTGCAGAGAAAAGACACATTGTTGAAAATTTTCATCTTGCATTCATCAAGACAACACAGAAAAACTATGAATCAAAGTCCACTTGCCAACCAATCAGTATGCTCTTCCCATACTGTATAAAAACGTTATGTCCTTTTACATTGGTATTCTTTTGAATTGTCATGATAAGTGAAGACAAAATATCTTCAACAGAATATGGATTTATTAGCAATATTCAAGTTCTGTGCTACCGATGACTTTTTATACCAAGGAACATTAAGTTTCTGGTCTGTCCAAATATAAGTTGAATTTCACCCCATCAGTAACTTCAAACTGAAAGGACAGTGACTTAAAATGCACATCCTGGCATCTTTGGCATCCCGAGTAGGCATCAAGCACTTCCACATTAAATAACCCTCTGGCCATATGCAGGGTATGTTTCCTTCCATCCAGCTATAATGATGTGACTCCATTCCAACGTGATGAGATAACCCCTAATGTACAACTGTGCTCAGTCATCCAGATTTCATCTTTTACATCGTCAGTTTCAATGCTTAGAAATAGCCGCAGTAGAACATCATCTGCCTGCATTGTGCTTTGATGTGACTGTAACTGTTGATTGACAGCATCGTGTCAGTAAACAAAAAGTAATAGTACGGCCATAATCCACCACAATTCCCAAAATTAATGCTGTATTTCTGATGGAAATTTTTATACCGTTAGAAAGATGTATTGTTTTTCAATTTAAACCCCCTCCCCCACTATCCTCTGTGTGTGTGTCTGTGTGTGTGCGTGTGTGTGTGCGTGTGTGTGTGTGTGTGCACGTGTGTGTGTGTGCGCGTGTGTGTGTGTGCATGCATGCGTGTGTGCGTGTGTGCGTGTGTGTGTGTGCATGCATGCGTGTGCGTGCGCGTGTGTGTGTGTGTGTGCGTGTGTGCGTGTGTGTGTGCGCGTGTGTGTGCGTGTGTGTGTGTGTGTTGGAAGGAGTACTGAAATGTGGCTAAAAACAATTTAAAAGAAGCCCTGTTTTCAAAATATATGCAACAGAGCCAAGATTTAATAGCTGTTGTCATGGTTTCATTTTCTCATGACAATGAAGTTATTTAAATATTGAAATACAATTATATTAGAATTCCTTTAAATCAATTAAACTTATACTTTATTTTTAATTCTAAAAGACTGTTTTGGGGTGTTATTTGTTGTATTACAATGCGGCTGGTTTTTTTTACGATAAGGTTTCTTTTACGAAAGCTCTTCCCTGAAAAGGCTTTCATTTTGCCTGTTTACAGTCTAGGAATATGTGCTCTAACATGTCCTACTTTTCGTGCTTCATAGATTTTGACTATATCCAACAAATATTTTGCAGCTTTGCATCTTTCTTATTAGTATTTCTTTACAGTCACTGGCTGCTGATTATGATGTGTCTCAATCAATCAAATCTTTGTGACTTTGCCTGCATGTTCTGATGAATTTCCTGGAAAACTAGAGATAAAACTTTTGTTCCTGCCCTCCAGGCTGTTATGAAAGCACATGTCCTGAAATTGCACAGTCCCAGCTGATTTTCCACATATGAAAATTAAAGGCTGCAAAAATCAAAAGGTGGTTACAGAATTTATTCTCCCGCCACTTTCAAGAGAGCAGAAGCTGAATTTTTCCCTGTAGTGCGAAATTTATTCAGTGCGTTTACTCATTCTGTTGTATGCTTTAATTGCCAGTTCATAATTTAACAGGAGGAGATTGAGTTTCATTCTCAGTGTGATGATACTACATCTTGAAGAGGTATATTTTGTCCTTTTTTTATGAAGAAAGTTTGAGACAAAGCTGAAAATCGGTCTACCCAGAGCCACTAGAGTCAACAGTTTGTGAGGCTTTGGTTTTTTTTTAAAGTTGGAGCAATAGAAGCAGCCTGAATGGGTGGGGTCAAGCTCCCACAGAACCAGGATTTTTAGTTTTCATTTTGCAGTAGCAATTGCTGCTGGGGTCTTGAAGCTGGGTATGGAAGCTGCAGTACATTTCTCGCTGCTACTCTATCTCTGACACAGAACCTTCTCTTGATGTTTTTCCTCCTGGACTGGAGAATTGCACATGAAACAATCTGTTTTACTGAATTTGCCTTTGCCAAGGGCATGTTTATGGGATGTTACTATATTGGAACCATTACTATTTAGCAGTTAAGTTTTCCAGTAGAGTTAAGTTATTCCAATTTCTTCTTTCTTTTGTTAAAATTTAACAATAGTGGATGAATAAAGTGTGTTTTGCTTCAAGGCTGATAATTTGAGCAATGGAATTGTAACACCTGGGACTTACCTTTAAAATAAGGAAAAAGTTAGCATCTATGCTATCTTCTTAATGTATTTTCAGGAAGCTTGATCTGGTCCATTACAATGGTTACAATCTACATGATAATCATAAATCTTAACCAAGAGGTTCCTTGCACTTTTGATTCAAGTGATATTCAGAAATATTAAGACCTATATAGGACAAAGAAGAAACATTTGGTTTACGTATTTGGAGTAAATAATGGTCTAGAGATAATCCATTCTTTACTTGGAATGTAGCAGCCTGACACTCAGTCCCTGGATTTCCCCAAAGATGATCAGGGTAGATGGAAATGGGGAGTTGAGGTCACAGTGAGGTCAACCATGATATTATTGAAACACAAAGCAGGTAGAAGGGGCTGAATAGCCTACTCCTCCTATTTCATACATTCATAACCCTATTTGCCATGCTAGGTTTAAGTATTCTGCTTTGTACGATACAAGCCATTAATTAACCACTTAAGGACCTTGCAAGTTGTGAGTTCCCAGAGGACCTTCTCACTCAGTACCAATTGTTGAGGGACCAAGTTTGTCTCCAAGACCAACTCTCCTGATTATTTCCCCTTCTCACCGCCTTCAGGGAGGGCAACTTAGCACTCCAAATCACGTAAGACGTAAATCGTGTAATGCTACCTCCAGGAATAACTAAAATCCAGCAGGGTTCGCCATAGTTAACTATTTTTGGACTCTGCTGAAATAATATTCACGGCCATTTTTTTCATATTTTCCATCATTGTCTGAACCTGCCACTAGTAGGAAATTAAATTGGCAGCTGCAGTGTCACTTGGTATTTCCTGCTAAACGTTGTCAGTGTTCAACACACAAACAACATTCTGAAACTGCAGTAACCCTCAGTGGACACTGCTAAGCTTTATTAGTAGCGAAGATACATCAATGTAAGATCATATTCACTATTTCCACAGGAGTTTGAAAAAGAACATTTAATTTTCTTGATAAGATGGTATTTTTAACAGCGAAACTCTAAAGCATTCCAAAGAGTGTGCGTTTATCTCTGTGCTGCTTTAGATGGCATAATGCTGCTTGAGTTTTATTTTGGCTTTTGAGGTTCAGAGAGGATTTACAGCTGCTGTAATTCATGACATAGTTAGCATGAAAGAAAGACAGATCACTAGCCTCGTAATCATTGATTAAGCAATCAGCTAAAATCAGTATTGGAGTACATCTCTGTACCTGTTTTTCAATGTGCTGACAAAGCATTGTGTAAATGATCCAGATGCTGTCCATGTGAAACATTCAATAGATGTCCAGTCGCTGTTACCTGGACAGCCACTGCATACATTTCCTTTGTGCATCAACTATGAATACACAGAAATCTAGCCCACGTCCAAACTTAATTTATTCAGATAATAAAGGCTGTGGCAGTTTTATGTAGATTTCAAGCTTTTAAATAGCTCAAATGCTTTTGGTATTCATCTTTTAGATAAAATACCAAACCGGATTAAGGCTGCCCAAGGTGCCTCCCACATTTTCCTGACTGGAGCAATCCCCCAGCCCTTCTCCTGACTTGTCAACCATCCAGGACCTTCTCTCCTGTCCTCACCACAAGCAATCCCCACCCAGTACTTTCTATTGTCCTGGACTCCCGTTGGATTGTGGCAGCTCTCTGCGTCGGAACTTCCTCGTGACTGAGGTGTGAAAATGTCGAATGGACGGAATACAGAGAATTGCAGAGGGAAATTGAAAGTTGATTAAAAAGCAAGGCAAAGACAGAGTACGAGAAAGCATCATCAAATAGCATAAAAGGGGCCCAAACAGTCTTTTATAGTTCTATAAAAAGGTTAATTAAAGAAATAATATAAATGATTAGGGACAAGAAAACAAAATCCTCTCAAAGTGGAGGCAGGTACTGAATGCACATGTTGCATCTGTCTTGTATTGTCAGAGTATTGGAGTAGGGAATAAAGATATCAGAAAGAACGGAAATAGGTAGAAAGGAGATTGACACAAGTCATCCAGTCCAGATTAGACACATGAGATAACAAGGTGTGGAGCTGGATGAACACAGCAGGCCAAGCAGCATCATAGGAGCAGGAAAGCTTGACGTTTCGGGCCTAGACCCTTCATCAGATTAGACACATCCTTGGTTTCTGAGGGAATCCAAGACAGAGATACTATAAATTCTGACTGCAATCTTTCAATCACTTTGGATATTGGGATGGCGATAAACAAGTGAGGGTTGCAAACATTGTGCTCCTGTTCCAAAAATGGATTAACCTGGTACCTACAGGCCAGTCATCTTAAGTGGAGAGAACCTTTGGGCACCATTGTCAATGATAAAATTAATTTTAATTTAGAGAAGCATGGGATAATAAAGGACAGCCTACGTTGATTTGTTGAAGGCAATTCTACCAAATCTGAAATAGCAGAGTGCTCCAGCTGAAAGGTCAGGAACTACCTATCCACAATCCCAACAGTTGGCTCACAGTGAGTTAACATGAGAAGGGGCAACCTTTATTTAAGGTCTCAGTACAAAGTCCTGCCTTGTGGCCAGCAGAATCTAGTCTCAGCAATGTTACCCTGAGAGGTGGCCATGTCTTGAAGTACTGGCAGTCCCACCATGCCAAACAGCCCAAGTCAATCCAGAGTCTAGGATCTTGCTCAGGCCTGCACACCTGACCTGAGTGAGGGGGCTGAGTGGCTGGGTTCAAGAGGCTGAGGCTGGTTTGAAAGGGAGGGTGGTGACTTGAGGGGTCTACCATTAATTGGCCACTTATGAACTTCAGTAGACCCAAGGTCAGTGGAATTACCTGTCACCACTCTGAACCCTTTATGGGTGTCACAGTGGCTCAGTGGTTAGCACTGCTGCCTCACAGATCCAGGGACCTGGGTTTGATTCGAGCCTTGGGTGACTGTTTGAGTGGAGTTTGCACATTCTCCCTGTGTCTGTGTGAGTTTCCTCCCACAGCCCAAAGATGTTCAGGTAAGCTGGATTGACCACGCTGAATTGCCCCGTGATGTCCAGGGATGTGCAGACTAGATGAATTGGCCATGGGAAATGCAGGGTTATAGGGTTAGGGTCAGGGGGCTGGGTCTGGACAGAATGCTCTTCAAAGGATCAGTGAGACTCAATGGGCTGAATGGCCTGTTTCTGCACCATAGGAATTCTACAATAACCCCCTTCATAAAGAATCAGGCAGGTTGGGACAAGAAGGCTGCATGTTGGAGTTTAGTTCCCACCTCCTCTCTTCAAACTCATTGATTGGGAAGGGGTGTGAAATCTAGCCAGAGAGATGCATGGGTTTTCAGAAGGCATCTGATGAAGATCCTCATGGCAGATTAACTCATCAAATAGAAACAGATCGTATTTAAAGAGAGAGCAGTCACTTTGGCTAATGTTGGCTCCAGTAGGATGAAGGGAATGGTGGTGAATGTTCTTCTGATTGAAGAGCATTTGGGCTGTCCCTGGACTGGCAACCTGAACATTTTCTAAGAAATAGATAACCTGGAGTTAGACTAGGGAGTACAAAACACAGTAACATTAAATGGTGAGCATCATACTTGCAGATTCCAGGACAATCCTGGTAAAATGGACAGATGCTTGCCATGCAGTTGAGTGGGGAAGTAATATAGGATCGATGGTGTTATTTTACGAAGGTGCAAGGCCAGGGGACCTGGGATGTGTATTCATAAATCATTGAGGGTGACTGGACAAGTTGATAACACAGTTACGGAAGTGTTTAAGATATTTGGCTTTGTAAATAGGGTAATTTATTGTAGACACATGGAAGTTAAGTAAGCCTTTAAGTCTTGCATTAGATCTCAGCTGGAGTATTGTGTGGTATTCTGGGTAATTGGAAGGGTGTCAAGAATATGGGGAGTATATACAGGGTATTCATTCGGATGATATCATTGATGAGAGAGTTCAGTTAAGTGAAGACACTGGGCAAGCCAAGATTATTCTCCTTAGATTGGAGAAGATTTATGGGAAGAATTAATTGAGACATTCAAAATAATTAGAGAGTTTAATTGTGTTGGGAGATACGACTTCCTCTGACAAATGGGTAAGTAAGCAGAGGTCAGAGATTCAAAATAATTAGCAAAGGACTAGAAAAGATATGAGAAATGTCTTTGCTACAGATTAAGATCCAGAAAGCATGATGAGAAAGGAAAGTGCAGTCAAATTCCACTGCACTTTTTGAAATGCAATTGGAAATGTTCCTGCAGGATTATGGGGATAAAACTAGGATGTGGGAGTAAATTGGATAGCTCTTTTTGTGGATACATATGATAGGCTGAATAGCCTCTTTCTATGCTATAAAAATCTGTGATTTGTAGTATTAACCACTTTATTTGAACAGTAATACTGTAAAATTTCAAACAATGAATTAAATAGTCTTGCTGTGAAATGTTCAGGCTCTTTGATTCTGCGTTTGATTGTCTGCATTCCCTTTTTTTACCCAACAGTGAGCCTGAGCCATTTTCTTTAATAATTAAATCTTTTCAAAGCTTCTTTGCACATCTTTTTTGGTTTGTTTAACCTTGCCAATCTTCATGTTGTACTTTATCTTGCTTTTATCTTCGCTAATTTTTTCACTATCTCAAAGTTTCTTCTTACCTTTCACTAGTAATGGTATCTCTTTTTGTCTTACACCCTGCCTTGTCTCTGTTGTGTTTTTAAGCTTTGCTGTTGTCTTGTTATTTGCTGAGTTAATTCAACTTCTTGTTTCTTTTTGAGTATTTAACTACGTGTCCTGAAAGATAAACTGTTACCAGCAAAATAGTCATTCCATTGCAGAGTGGTGAGCTGTCTGCAACTCCATATTTTAAAAAATTAAATTTCAAAAATACTTCTAATTGTCTCAATTTCAAAAAGGATTGCATTGCAACATCACTAAGTGTTAGTTGACACCTATTATTACTTTTTGGCAAAATCTCGGTAGCAATCCACGAGCAAATCATTGCTTGAGATTGTGACCTTCATCCATATGTCAGTTAGAAGCTGAATGTAAACGATAACTTGCACCAGCAGCCAAATTATAACCTCAAAGGCCACCGGCTCTTCCAAACTTTTTAAAATTTTGTGACAACATTTTTTGAATGCAAATTTTTGATGACTATCCATTTTATGATGTGCAGGTGCCGGTGTTGGACTGGACAGAAACGCTTCACCTGACGAAGGAGAAGCGCTCCGAAAGCTTATGGTTGCAAATAAACCTGTTGGACTATAACCTGGTGTCATGTGACTTCTGACCTGATCCATTTTATGACAGTGATTGTTTTAAACAGATACTTTTCGCATCTGAAAATGATTAACAGCTAGTCGAAGTCTGTTCTGTGTTCTTTAATTATGTTTAGATATTTTTACTTCCTTCTTTGAATCTTTCTCCTCTATCAATCAGTCTTTTCCGTAAATCATTGTTCCATCACAAATAATTTTGCCTTTTTCTAGGACTAGAATACATTAAGCAGAGGATGCAGGAGGCCATGGGATACACTGAGAAGAAGGAAGAGCCTCCACCTCCACAAGAAAAGAAAACTTCTCCAGCAAGTAACAACAGTCCTCATTTCTACAGGAAAGGTACAACTCCACCACATACTCCTGGACACAGTCCTGGCCCGACCCCACCTCCATCGCCACCAATATACAAGAAGACTCAAAATACCACCTGGAATAAAGGCTCTTCCAGCAGTGTTAACAAGGATGTCTTGGGAGCGTCAGGGAATAGATCATTGTCAAAAGGCAGTACCAAGATGACTACAAAGCAAGGGAATGAGTGGAAGCAGCCCAAGTCAGCGGTTTACCCTGTCACAGCTGCTGGCAATGGACAGTTACATAGTGCTTACCATAGTTACCTTGTGCGCACAGACATAAAACTGCCACCAGAAGAGCCAGAGGAACAGTCTAACCCTTCACCCATGGCACTCGGACGGTTACCACCACCGCCAAAGCCAATGCCTACAAAGTCACCTGTCAAGGAAATTAAACCTGAGCCAAAATTGAAGAAACAGTTTTCTGTTGTTTTGCCCGAACCAAAGAAACTATCAAAATCTCAATCACGTGACGTCAGTGTGGAAGAAGTAGAAGAAATTGTGGAGTCGGTATGTATCCACTTGTTATTACAGTTTTCCGTCACACCCTGAAAAGTACAACTGAGGGAAAAATAGAAAGATTAATCGGATTAATCCTGCTGTAGTTGCTGTCAGTTGGCATAAACTGAGCATGTCATACGTCCAGCCAGTTTAGTTCATGTCTTTGAGACTATCCAATTGCTTCACCTGAGAAAAGAGACCTTCTAAACCTGCAGATACTTCAAGTGATATTTCCGGAAATGTAAAACTAGCAAAGGATAACCCTTATGAGCCATATAAAATATGTCCTGGCACATTTTGGTGTTACCAGATTGCCAAACAAATTGACCCAAAAGAACCTGCATGGGCAACAAGTGACCTTGTCCCAAAGATTTTGCAAATAGTCACTCCGTCCTCAATCCTTCCATCTATCTATCCATCTGGTTCCTGGGCTCCCCTTGAAAATCTTCTAGCTCCACAACCAGAGAAATCAACAAAAGCAGGCTAAAGTGCTTTTTGATATGATTCCATCATAACGCTAAATTTGGGTAATTTTGATCCACCAAGTACAGGTGGCCTGGGACAGGTAGATGGTTTCAAAAGTGTGTTTTCCTGCTGGTTATGGATGACCGGTTACTTTTGATAGATGGCTATTGATTGACAACATGGCTGCTTGCTGCCTCTGCTAAAGAGCTCATGGCAGATCTATACAATCAGGGAAGCTTAGCTGCTGTGTTTGAGTGCCTCATGACATAGCATACACATATCACCAAATTATTATAATGCAGAAGAAGGCCAGTCAGCCTATTAGAATTGCACAAACATACATGCTTATAAACATAATTATGTTTAAAATAATGATACATGTGCGAAATAAAAAGTTAAAACTCCAGAAAATTAATCTACAGCATACCAAATACAAAAATTGCCCTTGCTAAACAGTGACTGCTTGAACATGTAGTAAGTATGAAGGAGGATCAATTGATTTTGATTTCCAAATGGCGCCACATAAAGGATTACCACAAGAGAAGAGCTCATGATGTTAGGGATGAAATAATAGGAGGGATAGATGATCGGCTAACTAACAAGAAAGAGACTGGGTGAACAAGTCATTTTCAAGTTGCCAAACTGTATTTTATGGAGCCTTAGGGATCAGTGCTGGGGCCTGAACTTATTTCTGATCTGCATTAATAACTTGGACAAAGAGACCAACTGTATTGAAGCCAAATTTGCTGAGAATATGAAAACAGAAAACAAATTGTGCAGAGGCTGCAGAAAGTCTGTATTGGAATAGAGAAGGGTAAGTAAGTGGGTGAAAATTGGGTAAACGGAGCAAGATGTGGGAAATTGTGAGTTTGAACACTTTGGCA
>JAHRHZ010000077.1:1985372-1999777 GCA_024137785.1 Ginglymostoma cirratum | reverse complement strand
CGACTTGTCTGCCTCCTCTCCACCTATCCTCTCCTCTATCCATCCTCTATCCGCCTCCCCCTCTCTCCCTATTTATTTCAGAACCCTCTTCCCCTCCCCCATTTCTGATGAAGGGTTTAGGCCCGAAACGTCAAGTTTTCCTGCTCCTATGATGCTGCTTGACCTGCTGTGTTCATCCAGCCCCATGCTTGTTAACTCTATTTCCCTGTCTGCAGATACTTTCAGATCTGCTGAGTTTCTCCAATATTTTCTGTGTTTGTTTCAGATTTCCAGCATCTGCAGTATTTTGCTTTTATTTAAGATCTTGAGGGAATTTAACTCGACTGGATGCAGAGAATATGGTCTAGACTGTATAATCTATTTGCCATTCCTGATGTCGCGACTACAAATGTTGCGACACTTCTACTTTCTCTCTCATTGCCTTTTCACACACAATTATAATTAAAATTTGATGTCGCTGTGGTTTGCATGCAAAACACGTGCAATTTAGCTAGAAGAGCTTCTCATCAGTAAAACATGCCATAAGCTCACAATACTACATAGACAGGCAGCCTATTAACATGCCTAAATAAAAACCGAAAGAACTGCGTATGCTGTAAATCAGAAACAAAAACAGAGATTGCTGGAAAAGCTTAGCAGGTCTGGCAGCATCTGTGGAGAGAAATCAGAGTTAACATTTCGGGTCAAGTGACCATTTCTCAGTGAAGAAGGGTCACTGGACCTGAAACGTTAACTCTGATTTTTCTCCACAGATGCTGCCAACCTGCTGAGCTTTTTGCAGCAATTTCTGTTTTTGTTCCATTAAAAAGTCTCCTGGTCAACAGTGAGGATTTGCATCATGGTCATAGCTTTCCTTGCCCAACTCTATAGCTAGTATCATAAGACTCGAGAGCACAAAGGGTGATTTTCACAATTAAATTTCACATGTAAATATTTCACTTTTACATTGGTTTCACTTTATTGATGAGAGTATCATCATTATTTATTGAGACTATCTTGGAGTGCAAAGAGAACTGGCCTTGTAGTTGGCAGGCATTGATGGTTACGAGGTGGTTAGGACCATTGCTTCTACTAGGGAAGAATTCACTCTGTGTTGAATGTTTGAGTCCAGTATTGTACTCTCCACTCTGTGTGGGACCTAGGTGAACATGTGATCTCAGCTAGCCCTTTCTTCTGTGCACCGCTATTGGTATATGGAGCAACACACAAGCATGGAGACACAATTGGCCAGATGACAGAAAACAAAGATTATGCAGAAATCAGTTCAGATTGGCAGGGTATGACAAATAGGGTTCCACAGGGATCTGCACTGGGCCTTCAACCTTTTACAATTTGTATCACTGACTTAGATGAAAGGAACAATGACTAAATTTGCAGATGGCACAAAAATTGTTCGGAAAGTTTGTTGTGAAGATGACATAACAGAGATGCAGACCAATCTGGGTAGGTTAAGTGAGTGAACAAAAATCTGGCAGATGGTAATATGTGAATTTGTTCATTTTGGCAGACAGGAGGAATGAAAGAGCAGAGTATGACTTTTAATGAGAGAATAACTGCAGAATTCTGGAATGCAAAAGGATCTAGGTGCTGTAGTGCATGAGTCACCAGAGATGAGCATGAAGTTACAGCACATAATCAGGAATGCTGCTGGGATGTTAGACTTTATTACAAGAGGAATTGAAGATAATGGCGAGGATTTTATCAAAACTGTTTCTAAATAAGGATGTTTGGATGGAAATGGTGTGCAGGGATATCGGGAAAAGGCCTGAGATAGTCACTAGGGGTTGGAACAGGGCACATTCCATAGACTGAATGGCCTCATCCTGTGCTGTAACAATTCTGTGATGCTTCAGTTATAGAAGACGTTAGTGAAATCCCATCTTAAATGTTGTGTGCAGTTTTATTCTCCTGATTTAAGGAAAGATGTAAATATATCGAAGGCAGTTCAGAGGAGGTTTGCTAGACTGATGGAATGAGCGAATTGACTTGCGTGGATAGATTAGACAAGTTGGGCTTGTTTTCACTGGAGTTTAGAAAAACAAGGGGTGATCTTGATTGAAGTGGGTGAGATCCTGAAAGATCTTGACAAGGTAGACTTGGAAAAGATGTTTCCTTTTGCAGTTGAGCCCAAAAGAGGCATGTAAAAACTAAGGATCACCCTTTCGGGACAGAGACAAAAAGAAGACCTTTTTCTCAGTGTGTTCTGTAACTTTTGAACCCTCTGCTTCAGAGGTCAGTACAGGCAGGGTCAGAGAATAATTTTAAGGTGGAGCCGGATAGATTCTTGTTAGGCAAGGAAATCGAAGACTACCAAGGGTAGTTGGGAATATGCAATTCAGAACATAGATAGATCAGCCATGATCTGATTGAATGGCAGGCCAGGCTTGATTGGCCAAATGGCCTACTTCTGCATCTTATTTCTATGTGCCTGAAGAACATCATCTGAGGGCAATCTCTGTAGGGATACTTGAGATGTTGTGGAAACATTCAAAGCCCTGTAAGGACTTGTAAGCCATTGCTCTGAGATGGACATAAGTTTGGACAGTTCTGACACCTGTCTTTTAGGCCGCCATTTATCTTACTTTGGCAGACTGTCCCCATCACTGCCTCCCTCACATGCCACCTGTCCAAGCCCCTACCCCATTCGCCAGCGCCAGTTCAGAACCTGTGCACAAAATTCCATTCTCCTCTTCCACTCCTTTGTGCTGTAGAAGTAAACAAGGAAACTTGCTGACCTCAGACACAACAGCACAAAGCAGACAGGTCCACTCAATTTTTCAATGATTGTGTCTCATGCCCTACAGACTTTATCTTCAGCGTAGGACTTTATTGAAAACGGTTTCACGTTATGTGTACTCATGCATCGTAGCCATGTTGCAAACACGAGACCGTGGGATTTTTGTCATGCCATTGTCCTTGTTGGGGCCTTTCAACTTACCATCAAAAAACCAAAATCACCCTGGTTTCCCCAATCCCCTTTCTTACCTGCTTGGGAGCCTGAATTAGTGGCAAATTGTGAAGGTCATCCATGGGTCTTTCTCATTCAGAGCCTAAATTATGAGGTGGCAGGGAGGAGGAGGTGAATATCCCTCCAGGGCAAACACGCCCAACAGTTTGCCCTTCTCGGCATCTCTAACGAGAGGAATATCACGTCCCCATTCTGTAAACAATGGAAAGTCACATCAGTTGAGTATTCCTGTGTATTGGAAACATATGTTTTTAAAAAGGCGCAGATATTCTCAGGATTATGACAAGTAAACCAAAACATAGCGTAAAAGTTACCAGGTTTAAAGCGTGTCCGGTTAAAGTCAATTTGCAAGTCTTGTCTCATTTGCCATTATTTCCTGTTTGCGGAGAACAGTCTTTTCAATGTGTTTTCATGATATCAAATGGGAGTTAATTTCCAGCCTTACTCTGAATGTCTGTCTTTGTATAATACAGAGCTACATTTTATTCACAGGTCTTTGCATATTCGAATATGTTATTAGGGTCTCATAAAAATTTATGTTGAATAATTATAGCACCTTGAATGGTTTTATATTTTTAGTAATTCACTGCTAATTTGAGAAGAAGCACTTTGGAGTGAAAATGGATGGATGATTTTTTTTGTTTTTAAATTGCAAGATCAAACCAACTTGTAACCATTCATATTAATAACATTCCTCTTCACAAAAATTGCAGAGTCCAAATACCATCTTGGTTATCCTGGTTATGCTGTTGAATATTGGTTTAGCTATTCTTTTTGTCCATTTTCTGACTTGACAAGAATTTGCCAAGGTAAGAATTTAATTTTCTTTGTCAAAGATTGATACTAGAAAATTTTCAGCTGCCATTTACAGTAACTCTTGCCAGTCAGTAAACTGTTCATCCTTTTCTTATCTATCTTTAGCTATGCCTGAATGTGATTGAACCTAGATATTTAATAATCTAACTGTTTTGACCCTTCAGTGAAGTCATGAAAACTAAGGGTATTAGCCCACAATTCTCTCCAGTTGTGCCATCAGCCTTATTATTGACACCAGACCTGCTGAGATACAGGGAAAGAGTCTTGGAATTGGAGTGGGACTCAGGAAAGATGAGACATGGAAATTAAGTCAGGGGCTGATGTGGGCCCCAGTGATGATTTGCGGCTCTGGATCCTCTGAAAACTGAAGCAAGTGGCCACATCGTTGGAAAAAATCTGCTGAACCAGCCTAACCACTGAAGTGCATGGCTGCTCCATCTGTTCTAGTGGAGTGTGACTTAACTGGAAATGTACAGACTGCACTTTTGTTGATGGACATTAACAGCTGCCTTACTTTTTTACTGTCTCAACGTTTAGTTGGGAGAAGGGAACCGCTGCCAGAGGAATGTGGTTGGACGATTCTGTGCTGTGGATGCAATTTCCAGTTGTCTCTCTTAACGCATTAGACATACATTAGCAGCATCACTCAACCAGTCTTATTCCATTACTGGCTGCTCCTAACATCATGTACAATGTTCTGGGAGATCATTTTGAAAACGTTCGCACACTTTATGCATGAAAACTATGATTTTTTTTGTCACAGATTAAACTTTTCTGTCCAACATTTAGAGCATTTATTTAGATCAATCCGAGTTGATTTCCTTTGCTTTCAGTGATCGAACTAGGAGCCTACATTCAGTTTATGTGATTGCTGAAATGCTGGTGACCAGTAACCCAAATTATCATATATGTCAACACTGAGAAACCACCAGTTAATGAAGGAATTTGTTTGCATGTAGATTTTTTTTTTCCAAAGTGAAGTAAATCTTATTGTGTTGAATACATTCAGGTAGAGCATTGTAATTTTAATGTTAACAGAACTGATGCCTTTATAAGTCTTCAGAAATTATAATGTTTACCTCAAACATTTTTTTTTTCTGGAATGCTGGTTGAATCTTTGTGTCTTAATCATTTTAAGTGACACTAATTAATGTAGTTAAGGATTATTTCTGTACCATTACCTTGTATCACTTTTCATGTTCTTGTGTTGGCATGTTTATTTCAAAGGGTTGAGTATTTGGTGTGGTTAATTTTAGATGAAAACACTAGATTTATTTTAATCATAAAAAATGCAAGGGCTGATTAACTTAAAAGTAAATTATATATATGTGTTGAAGAACGATTTCGTATTCCACAAGTACTGAATTTAAATGTAAACTGTATGTTAGTTTGCATGGTTTTATTGCAAAACTTTGTCATTAATACCCAAATTAAATTAACAACATGAAGCTGGCAGTTTGTGGAGTGTATAAATGCTACATAATTTATTATCTGAAATCAGCCTGATTTCAGGTCAGTAATAGATGATGTTTTTTTGCAGAGGTATTTTCAGAATCCTTTGTGTGACCAGTACGAAGTGTGAAGGAGAAAGTTCAAAGAGATGAAATAAAAAGAATGAAAGACAAATTGTTGCCAATGTACAGCGAATCTGACTATGATTTAATTGGAAATTAACACAATATGTCTTTGGGTCAGTGCAAATGTAATAAAAGCTTATGTAAACCTTTTTGTCTGGCACAAAAATCAAGAGTAGTTGGGAATTTTTTTTTGACATGAAGCCCATTTTAGTAACTTAATTTAAGAAAAGGATTTTCTTATATATTAAAATCATGAGCTTTTCTAAGGAGCATGAGCCAGAAACTGTTGGGGTTTTTCTAAATGTACACGACTCTATTTTAGCATGAACCCTTTTCTTCTTTTTTAAATAAATGACATGCTATATACTGCTTTATATTTATCTAATGATGCTTCAAGTGGATAACACTTGACAGTTGTCAATAAATTGTTATATATTCTAATAATTTGTCTTTTTTTGGTGTTTTAAGACAGAATTATTGAATTCTGTTCTTTGTAAACTTAAAATATTTTATTTGTTCTGTACAGTTTTCTTGACTGTAATTGCTTGAGAATAAAACTAATATTTGTTCCTAAAGCCATGCTGTGTGTGTACTAGTTATGTGAATGCTAGCTACATGTTACTCAAGTGCTAGCTCCTCGATTGCTTTTATATTTTTAAGGATGTTTTGACCAATTTTGCAGAGGAATACTTTGGTGAAAGAGATTTCTTTCAGAGAATTTTTTTTCAAAAACATTGTATATTCAAATTTTTCAAGCATACGACGAGGATCAAAAGCACTAATTTGACAGTATAGTCTCCCACATATGGATCTAATTTCACCTCCTGCCAAGAAATGGGACCACCTTGAATGAAGTGAACACTGGGACTACAGAGCTACAGGTTTTCTGAACACAGGTGGAGCCCAGCGAGCAGCACCCCAAGAAAAAAATGTTTCTTTGCTAGAGTTCTGTAGACCCAAGAGGAGTGGATCCTGAGAGTCACTGGCAACCAGTAATGGGCTTACCCCCCAAACCAACAGAAAAGCCATTTCCGGCAGTAAGAGGCACAACTGCTTTAAAAAGCGGGGGCTCTCACTGGAAACATCGTGCACGCTGGCTTTGTGCTTAAGTGATTGGAATGAGCTCGAAGCACAGTTTCAGACAATTCAGTTGGTACGTGCTCCATAAGCTCCATCAGTTATGAACATGAATAAAAGGCATAACCCATTTCCACCCCAATTTTTTGGTCAGATCTCTGAGAACATGAGTAGTTAAGGTGCCAATCAACCAGAGGTAATGTTGTTTCTCCATTGACCATAACTAATACTTAATCCATTAACTATTCTGATGAATGAAAATATCATATACCCATTGTTCTGGAGGGCCTTTGATATATTATCGGGCTGTGGCTGATTTGAAGAAAATGCTGAAACGCAGACTGGTGCAGTAATCTACATTTGAAACAGAATATTGCAAGAGAGATGGGTATTAAAGGTTGCAACAACTTGGAGTGCAAGAGGGAATACTAAGAAATCATTTTGTTAATTCAAGCCAGATGATGCTTTGATGTGGTGAATGTGGTTTGTTGACAATTGTTGGATGGTTACATAGAGACAAGTTTATGCTCATAAAACGGAGTGAATCTAATTACAATGTTTGCCCCGTATATTTCTACATAGTTACATTCTTAAGATGCTTCATCTCATCAAATTTAGTGTCCCCAAGTGATTACATGGTTCATTGTCGGAGTGAGTGAAGACGTTCCTGTGCAATGGATACAAATATCTGGTTCAGATTATGAGACGGTGTTATTGTTATGCTTTCATACAATTAGATGGCAGAGACCATGAATAAATCATTAAGGTAAGTAACTCAGACCACCTACGCACACAACTGTCGGCACTGAAATTACAAAAGGGTGCCTTCTTATGCTGTTCTTGGGGCTTACTAAGGTGCACTCCCTGACTACTGTGCAAAACCAAACAGAGTAGTAAGATGCAGCTTTGTGCCTGTCATTTTCAGTACAGATGCAGAAGAGTTGGCTGGACCATGGAAGGAGTAGTAGAAAGATTGTCATTCCTGATCACGCGCAGAAAAAGCTTTCTGTTTCATCAGCAGCCCAGTCTGACATATATAACCCACCTTTGCTTATAAATGAAAAGTGATAATGAGCAGATCATCTGTTTGAACATTTTTGCACACACACAAATTGTATGTTACATAGCAGCATTTCCTCGATGTTTAAGAAAGCAGGTAACCTTCTTCATGAAAATAAAACAAGGAACTGCAGATGCTGGAAATCTGAAACAGAAACTGCTGGAGAAACACAGCAGATCTGGCAGCAAATGTGGAGCGAAAACAGTTAATGGAGAGAAATGCCTGTTTTTCCCACATGCTATCAGTTCTGACAAAGGGTCGCTGGATTGGAAATATTAACTCTGTTGGGATGGAGGGACGAATGGTTTGACCCAGACTTGATCTGTCTGATTTTCTTCAGTTAGTCCCCTTTTCTACCAAACATGTCAACTGATAAGATTAATGGTGTAAAACACTCTGGAACCGGTCGAGGACGGTTGAAGTGTAAATAAATAACTGCAGCTGCCACAAGCTCATGAAAGCCTAAGTTCAAGTTTAAAATGACAAGACAAACATGAATGGGGTGTTTACGTCACACTTAAATTTACTTTTAAATTGTCTGGACTTTTTAACTGCCACTTGTTCCAACACCATCAACCCCAGCTGGTTATTAATGAGCATTTGACAGCCCACAGTCCAGAAAATGGATAAAGGGAGATTCAGGTGAGAAACAATTTTTTTTTAATTTTGCGTCAACCCACGAGCACTCCAAATCAAATTGGGTAAACAGGCTTGCTCAGAGAGTACTTGCACATAAAATATAAATGACATCACACCTTTTTTTCTTTGGACATCTAACTGCAAATTTTAGTCGCAAACTGACTCCCAAATTATGCTACCCACATTTCATAGAAACATAGAAGATAGGAGCAGGAGGAGGCCATTCGGGCCTTCGAGCCTGCTCCACCACTCTTCCATGATCATGGCTGATCATCCAACTCAATAGCCTAATCCTGCTTTCTCCCCATAACCTTTGATCCCATTTGCCACAAATGCTATATCTAGTCGCCCATTGAATACATTCAATGTTTTGGCATCAACTACTTCCTGTGGTAATGAATTCCACAGGCTTACCACTCTTTGGGTGAAGAAATGTCTCCTCATCTCTGTCCTAAATGATCTACTCTGAATCCTCAGACTGTGACCCCTGGTTCTGGACACACCCACCACTGGGAACATCCTCCCTTCATCTACCCTGTTCAGTCCTGTTAGAAGTTTCTATGAGAACCCCCACATTCGTCTGAACTCTAGCGAAAACAATCCTAACATCATAAATCTCTCCTCATACGTCAGACCCGCCATCTCTGGAATCAGAGATAAAAGGTACTGCAGATGCTGGAGAATCCGAGATAACAAGCATGGGGCTGGATGAACACAGCAGGTCAAGCAGCATCATAGGAGCAGGAAATCCATTTCTGATGAAGGGTTTAGGCCCGAAACGTCAAGTTTTCCTGCTCCTATGATGCTGCTTGACCTGCTGTGTTTATCCAGCCCCACGCTTGTTATCTCGGATTCTCCAGCATCTGCAGTACCTTTTATCTCTGATACCATTTGCCTTCTTTACTGCCTGCTGCACCTGCATGCTTACCTTCAGTGACTGGTGCACAAGGACACCCAGGTCCCGCTGCACACTCCCCTCTCCCAATTTACAGCCATTCAGGTGGTAATCTGCCTTCTTGTTTTTGCTTCCAAAATGAATAACCTCACATTTATCCAAATGCCAAGGTTCATCAACATTCCACTAATGAGATTCTGCTGTTTTGATGTAATTGATTTGTGATATGCACCAATATGAAACCACGAGCCCCCCCAAACCACCTTCTTAAGAGCAATAGGGGGCGACCCAATCTATCGACTTCTAACTTACTTTAGAGAAGGAAGGTGCAGATAATTGACTTCCTCCTCCTTCAATAGTCATTCCCACTTCCTGACCTAACCCTTTTTGAGTAATGCTTTTGTTATTTATACGTACATCAAGATGATCATGAAAGTCTAACTGGATTCAAGGGGGAAGATCTTAATCGAGAGTGGGTTTTGAAGGAGCAGGAAGTCAAACCCAACCAAGGAGACTTTTTTTTATGACAAAAGTTGGATTTTTGAGCAGGCAAGCATCAAGTCCACTTATCATTAGTTTGAAGCCTGGGCTATTTTAGGTCCCAAGGCTCATCAACATCCCACTAATGAGATTCTGCTGTTTTGATGTAATTGAATAATGATATGCACTGATATGGAACCCCCCACCCCTCACCTTCTTAAGTGCAGTAGGGTGTAAGGTGACCCCCCCCCCCCCCCCTGCCCCCCCACCCTCCCCCCCACCCTCCCCAAAAGTATCAACTTCTAACTTTCAGAGAAGGAAGGTGCAGATAATTGACTTCCTCCTTCCTGAAAGGTCTTTCCCCCCTTCCTGACCTAACCCTTTTTGAGAAGTGCTTTTGTTGTAAGTGTACAAAATGGACAAAAATCAAGCCTCAGTCCTCTGACAGAAGATCCAGGTCAGGATGGTACTGCCACCTGCAAATCTAAAGCAGCACACTGCTTCCTTCCTGTGAGTGTATTGCACGCCTACTCAGGAGGCTAATAATGAGACACAGCAGGAAAGAAGTAGAATTGGAGAGTGTAAGTGACGTTTTGTAGTTTGTAAAGCCTGCTTTGACACCAGCTTCCAAACCCTTGACATCTACCATCTAAAAGGCTGCAGCTACTTGGAAACATTACCACTGGCAAGTTCCTTTCCAACTATCCCGACCTATAAATAAATTGCTGTTCCTATATTGTTACTGTGTCAAAATCCAGGAAGTCTCTTCCTAACAGGAGTATACCACATGGACTTGCAGGGATTGAAAGAGGTGTCTCACTATCACCTTCTCAAACATAAGTAAAGTCATACAAAACAGAAAAGGCCCATTGGTCAATCGGGTCTGCCTTATCAAACCTAGACAAAGTCCTGCTTTCCAGCACTAGGGCCATAGCCTTGAATGTTATGATATTTTAAGTACTCATCCCAGTACTTTTTAGAAGCTGTATGATTTCCAACCACAACCACCCTCCCAGGCAGTGCATTCCAGATCCCCTCCACCTGCAGGGTGAAAAAATTTTTCCTTAAATCCCCTCTAAACCTCCTGCTTTTCACTTGAAAATTATTGATATTGATCTTGTTGATGATTCTTCAACCAAATGGAACAGCTACTTTCTATCGACCCAGTCCACGCGCTTCAAAATCTTATAAACTTCTTTCAGGTCCCCCTGCAAAGAAAACAACCAGAATTTATTCAGATTCCATTCATAGCTAAAGTGCTCCTTCCCAGGTACATCCTGGTGTATCTAGGCCTGATCAACAATACTTTCATCTGATGAAAGATAGCAGTAAAAGTACCCATCCATTACCCAGTTCCAACCCCAGGTGACAGCAGCTAAAATCTGGGCCGTTAGCTCTGTTTCTTCCCATTCCGCATTTACAGCGGTGCCAGGTGTCCTTGAGGAGGGAGCAAGCTGTGTCCCATCAATTCTGTCGATGCCTTTAGAGAGAGGTGGGCATCGTGGGGGATGGAGTGCTCTATTTCCCCCTCAAACTCCATTTTGATTCAGTCCCCTCCTTCTCTCCCTATCCATCCCCCCTCACATTTTAGAGACAGCATTGCCCTTAACAGGCTTGGGGGTTGTTAAAGATTCATTAGCCACATGGGTGTCTCCTTGGTGGGGGAGAAAATGTATAATAAAGTCGTTGTACAATGGTGTCTTTTTCACTGCGTCACTGTATAGACACAACCACGGTTTGATTTGGGGCAGACACAAACATTCCTGCTGAACCCTATTGGGTGCAAAGGTGGTGTGGGGGATAATTTAAAATAATATGGACCTAGGGGGGCTCTCTAGTGGTACAGTGGTAGTTCATACCCCTGGGCTAGGAGGCTGGGGCTCAAGTCCCACCTGCTCCAGAAGTGTGTAATAACATCTCTGAACAGGTTGATTAGAAAAACAGGTTAAATTAAAAAAACGCAGACCTAGTGCAGACGTCTGATGGCGCAGTGGTAATATCTCAAGCTTTGAGCCAGGAGGCCTGAGATCCAATCCCAACTGCTCCAGAGGCGTGTAATACCTTCTCTGAACAGGTTGATTAGAAAATATCTTAACTCTGCTTTTAAGGCTGATGTGGTGCAGTGGTAGGTTCACTAACTCTGGACTAGGAGGCCTGAATTCAAGTGCACCTGCTTCAGAAGTGTGCAAATAACATCTCTGAACAGGTAGAAAATATGAGAAAAACTCTGTTTCTCTAAAAGATGCTGCCTGACCTGTTCAGTGTTTCTAGCATATCCCATTTTTACTTCAATATTTTTTGTAGTTTTCTAAGAGAGTTCCAATTTCTGATTTTATTTTAGATGATATTTAATGTGTAAAAGTCAAATAGTTGATAAGATGATTGAAATCGTATTCCCAAAAGTTGCAAAATCTAGGCTGGAATCTTGTAGCATCAAATAGCCCAATGGCAGGACTAAGGTGAAGTTACTGTGGTCCTGCACTGTCGTTAGATGGAGAGAGATGACTGGCGGTGGTTTAATCTGAGGGTCAATACACCTCAGGAGAGGTTGAGAAAGAAAGGCTTTCATGGTAACCTCAAGCAGAATTGAGCCCACACTGTTGGCATCACTCAACATTACACAATCAACCTTCCAGCCAACTTAGCTAACCAACCCACATTGGGCTAGAAACCTGCAGAATGGTTAGCCACAATATAATCACGTGACAGCCAGATGTTAGATTTTCATGGGTGAGCTGCCTGGCAGTTGTGCAACAAAGATGGGAATGAAATCAATGATCGAACCATTGCCTCACTGATTGCCTCACACACCTAGCAATCAACCTCTGTGTATCAATGCCTTCTCTCCTACATCCAAAATAAAACTCCATGAAAGAAGTAAAAGTCCTGCACACCAAATCCATAAAACTACAAGATGAAGGCTATTCAACCCAAGTGATCATGGCTGATGTGTTTCTCAATGATCAGAGGTATAGATAGAGTGGACAGCCAGAGACATTTTCCTAGGGTGGGATTAGCTATTACGAGGGGACATAGTTTTAAAGTGAGTGGAGGTAGATATAGGGGAGACATCAGAGGTAGGTTCTTCAGAGAGTGGTAGGGACGTGGAATGCATTGCCGGAGAGGGTAGTGGAGTCGGCCTCTTTAGGGGCATATCAGTGGCTATTAGATAGGCATATAGATGAAAGTATAAGGTAGGGATGGAGGTTAGATAGACCTTAGGTTTAGGATAAAAGTTCGGCACAACAGTGTGGGCTGAAGGGCCTGTACTGTGCTGTACTGTTCGATGTTCTATGTTCTAACCCCATTTCCCGTAACCCTTGATCCCCTCACCAATCATGAACCTATGTATCTCTGTGTTAAATACACTCAATGTCTTGACTTCCTTCATCCTCTGCAGCAATGAGTTCCACAGGTGCACTACGCTCTGACTAATGAAATTCCTGATCTCAGTTTTAAAGGGTCGTCCCTTCACTCTGAGGCTGTGCCCCCAGCTCCCCAGGTTTTTTTGACAAGAGGAAATGTCTTCTGCACATCCACTCTATCTAGGCCTCTGTGTATTCTGTAAGTCTCATCAGCACCGCCATCTCTCCTACTACATGCCACCTTTAACCAGTCATGAAGCTGGAGGAATAGGGTGTGGAGGTGGAGAAACACAGCAGGCCAGGCAGCATCAGAGGAGCAGGAAAGCTGATGTTTCAGGTTGGGACCCTTCTTCAGAAATGGGGCCATTTGAAGCTGGAGGAAAATGTTTTTCATTCACTGCAGAGTTAATTGCTAAAGTACATTTTAATCTGGTGAAATAGCGTTTTAGTGAGTAGGCATGACATGTTAATGTATTAAAAAAGGTTTCTGCCACTTTTCTTCACAAAGCTCGCTCTTGTCTTCAAACCACTGCAACCTTAATTACTTACATTCATCCCAGTGTCGGTAAGCTGACATTATACCTCCTGCACAATGAAGGGGTGGCTGCCTGCCTCATTTCCCATTGCAGAACAAAACATCAGCCCTAGTCACAACTTTTATAAAAATAACTCATCAACTATTCCTGTTTAATGTTGAGTTTTGTGGCTAATCCACAGAATTGTTAGAATGCAGAAAGAGGCCATTTAACCCTCTGTGCATTGGCTCCGAACAATTCAACTAGTGCCTTCTCCCATAACCTTGCGTTGTTCCTTTTCAAATATTCAACGTACTCTACAGCATGTTGCTGATGTTAGTTTCGTATTTCTGGCATATGTCAGTCTGCTAAACTGAGGATTAATGTCTTTGTGTGGACGTCAACAAAGATAAACGTTTAGTCATTCTTCTGATCACAGTCTCACTAGATACACCCCGTAGCAGGAGATATGTAAATTAACTAACGCTGACAGCAATGAATAATGCTGAGTTCCAGGAATGCTAAAGTTCCAGGTGGAGCTTTAAAATGGTTCTGCTTATCTTGAGCTTAACAATTTGAGAAAAATTCAGTTTTAGCAAAAAAAAGTTCCAGCATTGTGCAATGTATTTCAAATGAATCACTTTACTATTCAAAGACCTGCAGTGCTTTAAGTCAACATGAATCAAAATGTAACTTGAAATTTATTGAATGGTGAATTATTTCCCAATTTGAGGTAGATTTTAATTTTCCTGTAATTGACATCCAGCATGCACCCAACCACTGCCCAGTTTCTCCAGTAGGAGGCCACGGCATCAGTGATAATTTGCTGCAGACCCTGAATGACTTTTCATGATAGTAGGAACTGCAGACGCTGGAGAATCTGAGATAATAAGGTGTAGAGCTGGATGAACACAGCAGGCCAAGCAGCATCAGAGGAGCAGGAAGGCTGACGTTTCGGGCCTAGACTTTTCTGAAGAAGGGTCTGGGCCTGAAACGTCAGCCTTCCTGCTCCT
>JAHRHZ010000077.1:1951176-1984972 GCA_024137785.1 Ginglymostoma cirratum | reverse complement strand
AGGAGCAGGAAGGCTGACGTTTCAGGCCCAGACCCTTCTTCAGAAAAGTCTAGGCCCGAAACGTCAGCCTTCCTGCTCCTCTGATGCTGCTTGGCCTGCTGTGTTCATCCAGCTCTACACCTTGTTATCTCTTGGCTTCTCATGATCACTGTTTATCTTTAGGCCAGTGCTGTGTTGGGCACATAACAGCAGTTGGCAGAAAGGTAGATCCAAGGTGGCAGACAATCCTACAATGAAGGAGTCTGGCATAGCAATGACCATCATGTCTTATTCTTGTGCAGCTCAGAGAAACATTCTTGCACATATTGACCACACAAACTTTTCAGTGGGACATCCACAGCTTGCACTCCATCTTATAAATTGCACTGAAATCGTAAACATAAAGCAGAGGGTTGGGAAGGTGATTCAGGAGGGTGGGCTTTAGATCCTTGGGATTAGTTCTGGAGGGATGAGGCTTGTAAAGGTCAAATGTTTGCATCTGAACAGAGTCAGGACCAATTTCCTTTCAGGACAATGTGCTTTTGGGAAGGGTTTAAACTAGCCAGGCAGAGTGAGGAAGCCAGGTGATAATATAGGAGAGCGATATCAAGGAGAACAGAATATTGAGAGTAGTGGTAGCACTGTAATATGAAAAATAAGGGGTTAGATTCTTTTAATTGGCAAGTACTAAAGTCTAAATTTGGGTTACTGCATATATATGTGAACACGTAAAGTAGTGAGAATAGTTGCTGAGCTGCAGTCACAGATAAATTCATGGAAATTCAATGTTGCAGTGATGGTAGAGACATGGTTCAAACAAGGGCAGCACTGAGTTTCAAATATTCCTGGACACCTGGTGTTCAAACTAGATAAGGAAGGCAGAAAAGGGTGAGGAATGGGAGTATTCATTCAGGAAAACATTGCCATGCTTTAGTGAAACCATATACCAGATGGGTCAAGACGACAATCTATTTTTATACAGTCTATTATATACAAGCTAGTAAGAAACAAAAAGATGCGATTACATCACTCGGTGTGGAGAAAGTCAAACTGTAAAGGGTTCAGAGGGTCTAGAATGTATTCAGGAAAGATTGTCTGCAATGATATGTTCACAGCCCAACAGGAATGTAGGAATTGCTAGACCTGGTTCTTGGGAATGAGGTTTCTGCTTTAAAGAAATCGTTCAGATATAGTTAAGATATATTTTTTCACTAAGAAGAAAGGTTAGGCAAAGAAATTAAGTTGAAATTGAAATAAGCATGCCTGTGACATATGTCAGGTGGAAATACAATTGAGAAGCAGGTGGAATATGGCGGGTTGGAGATTTACCAGGATGTTGCCGAGGCGGGAGATTTTTAGTTATAAAGAGAAATTGGATAGACTGGGATTGTTTCCCTTAAGCAGAGGAGACTGAGGGACTAAACGACTGAGATGTATAAAATTATGAAAGGCATAGATAGGGTAGGTAGGAAGAATTTTTTTCCCCTTGCTGGAGGGGTCAATGACTGGGGAGGGGCATAGATACAAGGTAAGGGGTAGGAGGTTTAGAGAGGATATGAGGAAGGTCGGCGGGAATCTGAAGTGAAATTTTTTGTATCTTTTAGAAGCCACAGGTAGACAGGGTGATGAAGAAGGCATTTGGCACACTTGCCTTTATTGGTCAGTATCGCAGTTGGGACATCATGTTGCGAATGTACAGGACATTGGTGATGCCACTTTTAGAATGCTGTGTTCAGTTCTGGTCTCCCTGCCATAGGAAGGATGTTGTTAAACTTGAGAGAGTGCAGAAAAGATTTACAAAGATGTTGCTGAGACTGGAGCATTTGAATTATAGGGAGAGGCTGAATACGCCGGGGCTATTTTCCAGAAGCATCGAAGGCTAAGGGGTGACCCTGTACAGGTTTATAAAATCATGAGGAGCGTGGACTGGGTGAAAAGCTATGGTGTTTTTCCCAGGGTAGGGGTGTCCAAAACTAGATAGCATAGGTTTAAGGTGAGAGAGAGAAGATTTAAACGGGACCTGTGGGTAACTTCTTCAATATGTGTATGGAATGAGCTGACAAAGGAAGTGGTGGAGGTTGCTGCAATTACAACATTTAAAAGGCATCCGGATGGGTCCATGAATAAGAAGGATAGAGAAGGATATGGGCCAAAGGTTGGCAAAAGGAACTAGATCAGGTTAGGATGTCTGGTCAGCGTAAACGGGTTGGAATGGATGGTTTATTTCCTTGCTATGTGATTCTGACTCTAAAAGAAAAATATCACAGCCTTCACAATAGTTGGTAACGTTTCAACATTTTCAAGACCAGGTTTAGTTAAATAAAAATGCTATTGCAAAATCCCGTGGTGAGACAGGAGCAGAACCTGCGATGACTTGATGAGCAGCGTGACAGTCCATTCCTTTTCCTCATGGTTGATAAAGTGGAGGCAGTGCAGAATGATGTTGGAACAGCAATCAAAGTCATCTTCCAAGAAAACAACATTGGAATGAGGCCAAATCAAATGATGAAGACATGGTTGAAGATAACTAGTGCTGGAACTATTAGAGGTAGCCCTATGATGCATGTTAGCAACAGGCTTACTTCAAGTGTTTGTTGATCTGGAATGATTACAGTCAATTCCACAAAATCATTGCTACTTTGCACCTTCACAAATTAGTATTGATTAATATATGCGCAGCCTACCTCAGGTGCAAGTTCACCTGTCTAAGCATTCTTCCTGTGCTTCCTTTAAAAACATAAGTGATGGAAGAATTCCCATTGGAAAAATAGTTGCTCCATATTGACAACATCTAACAAAATGGCAAAGGCTTCACAAATTCTGTTGGTCAATTATATGGAAACTAAATGAGCAAGAAGATAGATTCTGAAATAACTTCACCATTCTGCTACAAATCATGCTAAAGAAACCATGAAAAGCACTTCCAGAAACAACACTCTGCACAATCTAAATCTTTATTTTCATGTAGGTGGATTGATGACAGACTGTCGCATGGATATAAACATCTATTGATGCTAAAAGGGTATAATTTTAACATAATTAACTGCAACTTAGATTTCCAATCATATTTCCAATTCATAACGACCATGATACATCACTTAATTAGGTATTACACAGATAAATCTTCCTTAGACACAAATAGATATGAAAGAATGATTGTTGAGGAGAATTCGTGAGACTGCAGCAGGGATTATCATTAAACTTGACCTTGGAACAAATGGAAGGTCACCAGTGAAGAAGCTAAAGATGGTTGGGACAGGGATGCCACTCTGAGAAGCTCCAGCAATCTTGGGATTGTTTCATTTGACCTTAATTTTGTTCCAATTCCACTGACTCCATAACATCACAAATAGAGTAGGTGGAGAATTACACCCGAATCTGCTCAGCCCACTTCCTGCTCTCCACTGTCATATCTGAGACTTTCTGCTCAAAGTGACAGGTGAAGCCGAATGTGTCTGACTTGAAACAGACAATAATTTTCAAAAGGAATGCAAATGATGTGTAATACACCACATGATGCATTCCCACCATTTGTACCTTGGCAACATTAGGTCAAAGGTATAGGTAAATATTGCCAGCATCAACCTTGCAATCATGTCCAAAGGGCTATAGGCTTTTAACAGCCTTTAAGGAATGATCAGTTCAACTTCACAGGTTGAGAAGCAAAATCCCCAATTCCCTTTTTAGTTTTTTTTACAAGTAATTTATCCCAATGCATTGAATAAGGCGCCTGAAATCTATTGAAACTACTTCTGGCAACAAACTGTTAATGATAATCACCACTGTGCAGTATACTCAAGGGATACCAGGCATAGCTCCGACAGAAGACACTGTCCAGTGTATTGTACTTAGTCCTCATTGACATATATTCCATAAGGAGAAGTAGAAGCAGACCATACAGTCCTGTGTCTACTGTGCCATTCATAGGAGGGGTAGGCTGAATAGTGGGTTGATCTAGAAGTCCTATAAATTTTACAAGAATCTCAGTGAAGACTGAACTTGATCGTTAGCTTATCTGTTACTTTATTATTTCCTACATATAACCAAGTCCTGCGTACTCAGTTTGACAGTGTGTTGCATGTATTGCCGTAGACTGTTTAATGAGAAGAAATTGTCATTTTGGAGTTCCATTGAAAAGTGGGCTTTGCGATCCAAATCCCCATTAAGAAGGGTCTCGACCCGAAACATCAGCTTTCCTGGTCTTCTGATGCTGCTTGGCCTGTTGTGTTCATCCAGCTTCACACCGTGTTACCCCATTAAGAACAAGTCAGTTGAAAGGAAAATCAGACATGCACGTATCGGGTGGCCAGCCCACAGTATACTGGTATTCTACTAATCCTCAAAGTGAGAGCTACTGATGCCCTGAGTATGTTGCGCATTGCAAATTGCTCAATAATTGATATGTCACTCACTTGGGATGACCCTTGATTCCTCTATATGCTTCACCAAAACAACCTTAGTGCTTCATTCTTTCAAATAACAAACATTGGTTTAATTTGCACTGACTTCCTAACACCAGAGTAAAAGATTAATCCTCGTAAAACAACAGGTACAATTCTCAGATAGCAAGGTGTGGGGCTGGATGAACACAGCAGGCCAAGCAGCATCATAGGAGCAGGAAGGCTTGACGTTTCAGGCCTAGACCCTGCATCAGAAATGGGGGAGGGGAAGAGGGTTCTGAAATAAATAGGGAGAGAGGGGGAGGCGGATAGAAGATGGGTAGAGGAGAGGATAGGTGGAGAGGAGGCAGACAAGTCGAAGAGGCGGGGATGGAGCCAGTAAAGGTGAGTGTAGTTGGGGGGGTAGGGAGGAGATAGGTCAGTTCAGGGAGGACGGACAGGTCAAGGGGGCGGGATGATGTGAGTAGGTAGGAGATGGGGGTGGGGCTTGAGGTGGGAGGAGGGGATAGGTGAGAGGAAAAACAGGTTAGGGAGGTGGAGATGAGCTGGGCTGGTTTTGGGATGCGGTTGGGAGAGGGGAAATTTTGAAGCTTGTGAAATCCACATTGATACCATTGGGCTGCAGGGTTCCCAGGCTGAATATGATTTGCTGTTCCTGCAGCCTTCGGGTGGCATCACTGTGGCATTGCAGGAGGCCCAGGATGGACACGTCGTCTGAGGAATGGGAGGGGGAGTTGAAATGGTTTGCGACTGGGAGGTGCAGTTGTTTGTTGCGAACTGAGCGCAGGTGTTCTGCAAAGCGGTCCCCAAGCCTCCGCTTGGTTTCCCTGATGTAGAGGAGGCCACAACGGGTACAGCGGCTGCAGTATACCACATTGACAGATGTGCAGGTGAACATCTGCTTGATGTGGAAAGTCTTCTTGGGGCCAGGGATTGGGGTGAGGGAGGAGGTGTAGGGGCAGGTGTAGCACTTCCTGTGGTTGCAGGGGAAAGTGCCGGGTGTGGTGGGGCTGGAGGGGAGTGTGGAGCGGACAAAGGAGTCACACAGAGAGTGGTCTCTCCGGAAAGCAGACAAGGGTAGGGAGGGAAAAATGTCTTTGGTGGTGGGGTCGGATTCCAGATGGCAGAAGTGTCGGAGGATGATGCGTTGGATCCGGAGGTTGGTGGAATGGTACGTGAGGACGAGGGGGATTCTTTTTTGGTTGTTATTGCGGGGACGGGGTGTGAGGGATGAGTTGCGGGAAATGCAGGAGACACGTCGAGGGCGTTCTTGACCACTGCAGGGGGGAAGTTGCGGTCCTTGAAGAATGAGGACATCTGAGATGTACGGGAGTGGAATGCCTCATCCTGGAAGCAGGTGCGGTGGAGGCGAAGGAATTGGGAATAGGGGATGGCGTTTTTGCAGGAAGGTGGGTGGGAGGAGGTGTATTCTAGGTAGCTATGGGAGTCGATGGGCTTGAATCCAGGACTTGCAATGCCCCGGTCCCCAACACCTCATTTTTACTATGGACATCCAGTCCCTATACACCTGTATTCCCCATGCAGATGGCCTAAAGGCCCTCTGCTTCTTCCTGTCCCGCAGACTTGACCAATCCCCCTCCACTGACACCCTCATCCGCTTAGCCGAACTCATTCTCACCCTCAACAACTTCTCTTTCAATTCCTCCCACTTCCTACAGACAAAGGGGGTGGCCATGGGTACCCGCATGGGCCCAATCTATGCCTGCCACTTTGTAGGTTACGTGGAACAATCCCTCTTCCGTAGCTACACTGGCCCTAAACCCCACCTCTTCCTCCGTTACATTGATGACTGTATCGGCGCCACCTCGTGCTCCCACGAGGAGCTTGAACAGTTCATCCACTTCACCAACACCTTCCACCCCAACCTGAAGTTCACCTGAACCATCTCCAACACTTCTCTCTCCTTCCTGGACCTCTCTGTCTCCATCTCGGATAACCACCTAGTCATTAATGTACACTTTCAATATCAGACCTAATGGGTTTGTTTTAATCACCAGCATAAAGGATATGCACCATTCAAAACTTGTTAAATAGCACTTATTTGCTATCAGCCGTTTCCCATTTGGTAAAAAGATCACTGTAAAATTTACCAACAGGTGGATAGAAACTTCCATCACATTATTTAAGCTCGATTTTCCAAGAACAGCGCAGCCTTGGTATGTCCCGTCCAAAAACGGTTCTGTCAGTCTACTCTCAGGCATCAGCAAAGTAATGGAAGGATTCATCAATAGTTCTATCAAATACAATTCATTCATGCACCACGGTTCGCTGATTCTCAGTCGGTTCCTCTGGGACGATTCAACCTCTTGATATCATTATCGCCTTGGGTGAAACATCGGTAAGAAGTTTGTCAAATATTCCTGCCCTTGACATCAAGAAAACATTTGCCCTGAAGTAAACCTGACTAATTTCAAGTCAATGAGGGAAAATACTTCATTGGTTGGAGTAAGTAGTACAAAAAGAAGATGTTCTGGTTGTTAGAGGGCAGTTCTGCTAGCCCTTGAACACTGCTATAGGAGTTTGCCAACGTAGCATCCAAATCCACCGTCTTCAGCTGCTTCAACAATGACCTCAACTCCATCCATAAGGTTCACTTTAATGCCGTTCACTGACATTTGCATAGTGCTCAGCTCCATTTGCAATTTCTAAATGATAAAGTAGCCTAGCTATGTGGTATCCTTCATTGAATAACACTGTTGTTGAATTTTTGTTGTTGTACAGATTGCTTTTGTAATACTAAAACTGAAAGCTGTTAAAGTTTCTGCTGCCCTAAATGCTGCTTTCAATGTAAAATTCAGGTTTCCTTTACCAATATGGCACCTTCATAGAGATGAATGATATTCCTTTGCTAAGAAATTTGAAGAACAATCAACAGACGCGTGGGGAGAAAATTTCTCAAAATGGCTGCAGTCAGTAAGATTAATAGCTGTTCGGACTGCATCAAAGATAGCTGAAGTAGTATCCCTCGCTCCAATCTTTCCTGTCTCTGAAGGATTTTCGTAATACGTTCCATATGACATGATCAGATTCACAGTTCTTTTTCTTTATTGTTATGATCCCATTTGACGTTATGTCCAGACTATTAGATCCCAGATGGAAACATGGTTTGATAGATCACATTTTGTTTGTTTAAGCTTTAACAAAGTGGTCTTGCACTGAATGATAAGCACACAATGCTGTGGATTCTGCTTTGACAATAAAACAGAAATTTATTAACAAAAGCGACGAAAATAAAATAAACTAGAACAACCATCTACCTATACAACAAATTCAAATATTTTTAAACACACAGTTGGAAGTATAATTCCTTTAATCCCAAAACACTCCATCATAAAGTGAAAAGAAGCAAAACAATTTCTGTACAGTACCAAAACACACCCTGGTACAGTATACAAAATCATTATTCGTACACTGTTCAAACCAGAGTCATGTATCGAACACCTCAGTTGGTTTAAGTCACTTGTGACGTTTAGACTGGAAATTCAGACAGTTTCATGCTGGAGCAATCAAACACCTGAGCTTTAAGTAACCTCTTCAGGGTTTTAACCCAAAACTTCAACTGTTTCCTCTGAAACGATCTAGTTCACTAGATAGCCCTCCTTTCTCAGGAGCATATATCCATACAGCCATCCTATTCCATATAGGACTTCAAAGTTTAACTCAAACCAAACGTTTCCCTCACTAAGCTATGAATGCTCCTCTTAAGCTTAAAAAAAAATTTAGAAGTCTCCAACAAACCAGCAAAGTGGCTCAGTGGTTAGCACTGCTGCCTCTCAGCACCAGGGACCCAGGTTTGGTTCCACCCTCCGGCGACTGCCTGTGTGGAGTTTGCACATTCTCCCTGTGTCTGTGTGGGTTTCCTCCAGGTGCTCCAGTTTCCTCCCACAGATATGCAGAGTAGGTGGATTGGCTACGCTATAGTGCCTAGGAATGTTTTGGTTAGACATTGGAAAAACAGGGGTAGGGAAATGAGTCTGGGTGGGATGCTCTTTGGAGGGTTGGTGTGGACATGTTGGACCAAATAGCCTGTTTCCATACTGTAGGGAGTCTATGAAACCGCGAGGTCCCATTATTTACCTTGTTGGATCACAAAACAATCCAAGATGAACAAAAAAGTCCATTACTGGTACCTTAAAGAAAAGCACTCTAAAGCCCCACCTCAAAAACTATTTTAAACAAAATCACCATGGCTACAGAATTACAGGTTAATTATTAACTTCAAACATACAAAGGTTACTTACTAACTGTATGGTGATTGTAATGAGGTCAGCCAGCTGGGCTCATAGAATATGAGTTCCCTGACTGGGGCTGTTAATCTGGTCCAATCAGGGATGCCTGTCTGACAGGTAGAAAAGGAGGAGTGTCCGAGATTCTGACACTCCGGGAGCTGACTCTGACGAGGCAGTACTAAAGTCAGGATGTAAATAAAGTGTGACTCAGTGACAGGATACCAGCCTCTGTGGAGTTATTTCAAATGGAAAACAAGAAACTAAAAAGTTACAATAAATATATTTTAAACATACATCAGAGTTTACATTACATTATCTCCAATGCCATTTTTAATCCAAGCCAACTCCATTCCTATCACATGGAAGTAAGCTCTCCTCAGTTAATTACTCTTACCCAATTGCTCATTGTTCTTTTCCACTGTCATCGTAAACCTTTACATAGAATCAATTTATCACAGAATTGACCTTTGAGCTTTTTAATTTACAGATGGTCTCCTGCCTTTTCCCTATATCCCTGCGCATTGTTTCTACTTAAATATCATTTGATGTTCTCTTTTGGGAATGCCTCAGTTGAACCTGCCTTTACCATACTTCACGGCAGTGCACTCCACACCCTAACTACTCACTGTGTAAGAAATACATCTCCCACCTTGCAGGTGCTACTTTTGTAAGACTCTTTAACATTGTGCACTCTTTATTTTTAACCCTTTACAAGCTAAAGCGAGTGTCTCCCTGCCTGCTATGTCCAGATACTTCATGATTTTGGAAACTTCTATCCCATCTCTTATTAGCCTTCTCCTCTCCAATAAAAAGAAATCCAACTTCTCCAGTCTTGTCCATTCCCATAGACATCTCTGCTGTCTCTCCAATACATTCAAATCCTTCCCTTATTATGGTATCGGAACAGTAAACAATACTCTACGTGAGATCAAACCAATGTCCAATATAAGTTCCTACTTTCCTTCTCTTGTGGTTTATGCCCCTATTAACGAAGCCTAGAATATTGCATGTTTTATTAAGCACTCTATATAACTCCCCTGCCACCTTTAATTACATGTACATACACAGCCAGCTCTCTCTGTTCCTGCACACCTTTTAACATTATACTCATTATTTTATACTAACTTTCCAAATTCATTGTACCAAAGTATATCAACTCACATTTCTCTGCCTTGAACTTTATCTACCACTTTTCTGCCCACTCCACTAGCTAACTTGTGTCTATTTACATGAGATATATATGGGTTGCTTATGTCTTTCCGAGCACTAGCACAGAATTCAGCTCCGTGGGTGGTACAGCTGGTGAGTTTGGGAATTTGCATGTAGTGATTCACAGAGCACACAAGTGAACACAAGCAGGTTTAAGGCCATAAACAGCTTGCCAAAGAGCAAGCTCACATCCCCACGTTGCTGTAGGAACATGTTCTTTAAGGAAAAGAAATGATTTTTAATCAAAGACAAGATGTAACAACAATCACACCAGTTTTGTTCAACAAAGCTGCTGTAACTGTCACAGATCTGAATCTGGAGGCTCAACAAGCAGATTTCATGGAATCACAGAATCCCTGCAGTACTGATAGAGGCCATTCAGTCCATTGAGTCTGCAGTCACCCTTCAAAGAGCAACCCACCCAGACCCAATTGGAATGAACTTAAACCCAGCTTTCAATAAAGTAGTGAGGTATAGTGAAGGTGAATTTTTGTTGAGATGCAGTTACGGCAGAAATGCTCAGCAGATCAGTAAACACCTATAGCTCAATTTGTCACTGTCTCTCCTGTTCTCTACTCTCTTATGAAAGTGATAAAAAGAAAGATCGAACATTAATTTTCAACTTTTGTAAAATTGAGTTCACTTGTCAATGTTTATCATGAAATTTTGCATTCTAATTCAGGAGTTTTCTGTTCCCGGATCCATACATTCAGTGATCAATTTAAATAGAACAATGTTCTGGTGGCAGTGAAAAATAAAGCACCGAACCACAGATGAAATCTTAGTGGGCTCCGGAGAAAATACTCTGCCATCAACAGTCCCATCATATCAAGTCTCCTCGTGGGTGCACACATATTCACACCAGAGAGATCAGATAGAAGGAGCCTGGCGTAAGCAGCTAGGTACAAGAAAGGGAATGAAAATAGAATTGTGCTGGAAAATGGATTAGGCCTTTTCTTTATCATTGTAAAAATGAATTTTTAACTAACCATATGCTTAAGAAAGAACAGTCCCTTGTAAATTGCCATGCAAGGTGTAAATTAATGTGTCAATTGAAAACTAGATTGATCAATGCACGCAAGGAGAACAGAGCTGGAGAGCAGATGTTTCCTGGTATCTTATGCGATGTGGGAGTTGTTGGCAAAGCCAGCATTTGTTGCCCTGGAGAAGGCGATGGTGATCTGTTTTTGTGAGCCTCCACAAACCATCTGGTACTGCAGGTACTCCCACAGTGCTGTTAGGAAGAGACATTTAGTATGATCCAATGATATGTCACCTTGGAGGGGCAGTTGCAGGTGGTGATACATCCCATTTATCTGCTACCCTTGTCTTTCTTTGTGGGTACAACACACTAGTTTGGAAGATGCTGTGAATTGCTGAAATGCAGGGACAAGTGCATCAATGATGGAAGGAGTAAATGATTTGGTGTTGTATAGGTGCCAATCAAGCAGAATGCTTTGTCCTAGAGGGTGTCAAGCTTCTTGAATGTTGTTGAAACAGATTTCGGAGGTGAGCTGTTCACACCAGAATTCCCAGTCCTTGAACTGATCTTTTAAATATGGTATTTAAAGGGAAGATCCAGTTCAGTTTTTGATCTGGAAACTGATCACAATTATAATTATAAACCTCAGGATATTGATTGTGTGAAATTCAGCACTTCTAATGTGATTGACTGTAAAGGGGATTAGGTTAAAATCTCTCTTGCTAGAAATGGTCTTTGCCTGACACAGTGTAGCATACTTTTACTTCCTGCTTCTCAGTCTAAGTCTGAATGTTTCCAGTTCTTGCTTCAGATGGACATGGACTGCTTCAGCATCTGAGGAGTCACAAATAGTGTGACACAATCATCAGTGTACATCCCACTTCTTCCCTCAGAAGGGAGAATGATGAATGATGAAGCAGTTGGATTGATTTAGGACACTATCCTGTGGCATTCTTGCAGTGATGCTCTAGCTGAGATGATTGACTTCCAATAACCATCACGAATCGGAAGATGATATAGAGGCTGTGTCATATTCAATGCTGAGATCAATCATTTAGTAAGAGAATCAAGGGGTTATGGCAAAAAGGCAAGAAACTGGAATTGAGGATTATCAGATTAGCCATGATCTCATTCAATGACAGAACGGCCTGATGGGTCAAATGGCCTACTTCTGTTCCTACATCTTGGAATATAGAGAAATGCCAGGGCAGCCAGCAGTCTGCTCAAAGGATATTTCACAAATATCTGGTCAGTATTTTTATTTGCTGGTAAGGGTGACCATGGGTGTGAGCAAGCATTGAAAATCATTGAATCACATTGCCTCTGAAATGCGATAAAGGGAGACCAGTTGGGGAGTTGAAAACCTGCACACTTCCAGTTAACTAGCTGTCGGGCTAACTGATGAGTGTATTAACAGATTTCTGAGTAGTAGTTTCAAGTCATGAGACGTTTGGGATAAGTCAGGGTGTAGCTGTTGTGAGTCCAGCGGGAATGATGGCCAAGTGGTTACATTGATAGTTAACCTCAGCCTGAGGACACAGGGTAAACCATTTAGGACTGAAGTCAGGAGAAATTTCTTCAGCCAGAGGGCCTGTGGGGGTGAGCCTGTGAAATTTGCTACCACAGAAAGCTGTCAAGGCCAAAACATTTTATGATTTCAAGCAGTTGGATATAGAACTTGGAATTTAGTGGATCACAAGATATGGGGGACAAGTGGGAACAAGTTATTGAGTTGGATGGTCAGCCATGTTCATAACGAGTCCTTTAAAGGGGCTAAAGGCCTACTCCTGTCCCTATTTTTTATGTTTCTATGTCACATATTTATAATCATATTGTTATATGATTAATTAATTAATGATCCTCTGGACCTGAGAAAATGCATAAGTGGTAATAAATCCCTCGGTGCCATTGCTGGCCCATTATATCAAAGTCCCCTCCCCTCCGGAGTAGTGTATCCATGATTTACCTGATGAGAATAATTCTCAGCTGACACAGAGTTCCCATCACTGGTGCTGAGAGGCTTATATCTGTGAACAGTGAATGGGAGAAACTCTGCACTGAACACAAGACTCCCAGCATCACCGGGTAGCAGACGTTAGCAGACAAGGCTTCAGTAAATAATGCAATCCACAGGAGTTCAGGAGTTGGGAGCAGACTAACTCTGAGATTGGACAGAGTAGTAAGGAGTTGTCTCAGAGGATGTGTCGTCTGGTCAGGCAGAGGTTAGGGAAGTAGGTGTTATCCAAGTCTACAGACATAACTCCCAAGAGTGAACTATCTTCAAACAACAGAATACCAACACGATAGGATGTTGCACCTATACATGCAGTTTTTCTTGGATATTTATACTTTGATCTACACTGACCTGATACTTCCCAGCCCCCAAATTAGTCCCCTACTTTCAGCCATCAATAAAATAATCAGCCTGAACTTTTATGCTTCAGGATCATTCTTGGGACCTGGGAAGCATCTCACAGTCAGCAGTACATCATGCCATCAGGTAAATCATGGATACACTACTCCAGAGGGGAGGGGACTTTGATATAATGGGCCAGCAAAGGCACCGAGGGATTTATTACTACTTATGCATTTTCTCAGGTCCAGAGGATCATTAATTAATTAATCATATAACAATCCAGCACTGACCAACCAGCCAGTTAGATTCCTGAACAGAATCAACGTTCACTCAATGAACATCCAGCTGACCTGTGACTCCTGCAGGTGTCACTCAGTTCCTGGGTAGAATTCACAATAACTGTATCCCGCAAGAATCCCAGATGCCAGACCTCTTTGGGACAAATTCCAGGGACCATAGGTGGCTCCTGGGGATAAAATAATGAAAAGACATGCTCCAAAAGATGCTGCCAGAACAGGTGAGTTTCTCCAGCAATATCTGTTTTTATTTCTGTTGTGGCCATTATAGAAACTTGGGTAATTCAGGGAGAGGATGGTTGTTGGAAGTTCCGGGATTTAAATGCTTTAAAAGAAATAGGGAGGGTAGAAAAAGAGGTGGGGGAGTGGCATTGCTAATTAGGGCGAGTATAGCAGCTACTGAAAGGCAGTTCGAGAATGATATGTCTACAGAGTCAGTTTGAGTTGAGGTCCGGAACAAGAAAGGAGCAGTCACTTTGTTGGGGGTATTTTACAGACCCCCAAATAGTTGCAGAGAAGTAGAGGAGCAGATTGGGAAGCAGATACTGGAAAGGTGCAGAAGCCACAGGGTTGTAGTCATGGGTGACTTCAACTTTCCAAATATTGATTGGAAACATTTTAGTTGTAATAGTTTAGATGGAATGGATTTTGTCCAGTGCATTCAGGAAGGATTCCTGACACAGTACGTAGATAGACCAACATGAGGAGAGGCTACTTTGGATTTGGTGCTTGGCAACGAACTGGGCAAAGTGTTAGACCTGCTGGTAGGAGAGCATTTTGGCGGTAGCGATCATAACTTTGTTTCTTTCACGATAGTCATGGATAAGGATAGGTACATACGGCAGGGTAAAGTTTACAGTTGGGGGAAGGGTAATTACTATTCAGTTAGGCAAGAACGGGGTAACATAAATTGGGAACAGATGCTGTCAGGGAAGAGCACCACAGAAATGTGGAGATTGTTTAAGGAATGCATACTGCATGTGCTCAATATGTTTGTCCCTAGCAGGCAGACAAGATGCGGTTGAGTGAGGGAGCCATGGTTCTCGAGAGAGGTCGAACGACTGGTTAAGAGGAAGAAGGATGCTTATGTAAGGTTTAGGAAACAAGGACCGGAAAAGGCTCTAGAGAGATACAAGTTACCCAGGAAGGAGCTGAAGAAAGGGCTTAGGAGAGCTATAAGGGGACAGATAGGATCAAGGAAAACTCCAAGGCTTTTTACACGTATGTGCAGAACAAGAGAATGACCAGAGAAATGATAGGGCCGATCAAGGATTGTAAAGGAAATTTGTGCACAGAGCCTAAAGAGATAGGAGAGGTCCTTAATGAATACTTTTCTTCAGTATTCACAACTGAGAGGAACCTACTTGTAGAAGAGGACGTTGTGAGACAGGCAGGTAGGCTAGAGGAGGTCGATGTTATTAAAGAAGATGTGCTCAGAATTCTGTGGAAGTTGAAGATAGATAAGTCGCCCGGGCCTGTTGGGATTTATCCAAGGATTCTATGGGATGCGAGGGACGAGATCCCAGGGCCTTTGGCAATGATCTTTTCGTCCTCACTGTCCACGGGTATAGTGCCAGAAGATTGGAAAGAGGCAAACGTCATTCCCTTGTTCAAAAAAGGGAACAGGGATAACCCCAGAAATTACAGGCCAGTTAGTCTTATGTCAGTGGTGGGGAAATTATTGGAAAGGGGTCTGAGAGATAGGATTTATGATCACTTGGAAAGGCACAGTTTGATTCGTGATAGTCAGCATGGATTTGTGAGGGGTAGATCATGCCTCACAAACCTTATTGAATTCTTTGAAGAGGTGACCAAACACGTGGATGAAGGTGGAGCAGTGGATGTGGTATACATGGATTTAAGTAAGGCGTTTGATAAGGTTCCCCATGGTAGGCTCACACAGAGGTTAAGGCATGGGACAGGGGGAAATGTGGCAGATTGGATTCAGAATTGACTGACCCTCAGAAGACAAAGGGTGGTAGTGGATGGAAAATATCCAACATGGCGCTCAGTTACAAGTGGTGTACCATAAGGATCTGCTCTGGGTCCTCTTCTATTCGTGATTTTTGTAAATGATTTGGATGAAGGAGTGAAAGGGTGGATTAGCAAGTTCGCGGATGATACAAAGGTGGGTCACGTTGTGGACAGTGCGGAGGGCTGTTCTAGGTTACAAAGGGACATTGATAGGATGCAGAGCTGGGCTGAGAAGTGGCAGATGGAGTTGAACCCTGAAAAGTGTGAGGTGATTCATTTTGGTGGGACAAACTTGAAAGCAGAATACAGGGTTAACAGAAAGATTCTTGGCAGTGTGGAGGAGCAGAGGGATCTTGGGGTTCATGTTCACAGTTCCCTGAGAGCTGCCACCCAGGTGGATAGAGTTGTTAAGAAGGCATATGGTGTGTTAGCTTTCATTAATAGAGGGAATGAGTTCAAAAGCCATGAAGTTATGCTCCAGCTATACAAAAGCCTGGTTTGGCCACATGTGGAGTATTGTGTCCAGTTCTGGTCACCTCATTACAGGAAAGATGTAGAAGCATTAGAAAAGGTGCAGAGGAGATTTTCCAGGATGTTGCCTGGAATGAAGGGAAGGTCTTACGAGGAAAGGTTGAGAAAGATAGGGCTTTTCTCTTTAGAATGATGAAGGATGAGAGGTGACTTGATAGAGGTGTACAAAATGATCAGAGGTATAGACAGCCAGAGACTTTTTCCTAGGGTGGAGGTAGCTTTTATGAAGGGACATAGTTTTAAAGTGAAAGGAGGTAGATATCGGGGAGACATCAGAGGTAGGTTCTTTACTCAGAGAGTGGTAAGGGCTTGGAATGCATTGCCAGAGAGGGTAGTGGAGTCAGCCTCATTAGGGGCATTTAAGCGGCTATTAGATAGGCATATGGATGATAGTATAAGGTAGCTGTGGAGGTTAGATGGACCTTAGGTTTCGGGTAAAATTTTGGCACAACATCGTGAGCCGAAGGACCTGTACTGTGCTGTAGTGTTCTATGTTCTATATTCTATGCTCTATATTTCAGATCTCCAGTATTTTGGTTTCAACCCTCCCAGTTCTGATCTTGAATTAGACCCAACTGAGATGAGTGTCTCTGTGCTGGCATAAGGTACAGAGGAATGATATGACGGTGTTTCTCTGGAATGTCTTTTTACAATGAGCAGTTCAGCAATGACTGGGCACTCACCTACCCTCGTCTTCAGCCCCCGTGGGAAATCAGAGAAAAGATCTTGAAGAACACAGGCTCCTCAGCAAGTCCTTAATCACACAACGATGACAACAATCAAAGAGCCTCAGCTTGAGGCAGTGGTTTACACCCATGCTCCTCATCTGAAAACATGGCTGCCAAATGACTCTGCCCTCACAGACCCTTCTCTCCCTAGCTCTGATAGCTGACCATTTTGCTATCCTCACAATGCCCGCTTCATTAGAATTCGTTAGTTTAAGCATGTCTGCCATACTACCAACATTATGGAATATCTCCTGATTGTTCTGCGTTCCCCTTTCGTGACTGTTAACAAGAGAATGATGGCCTCTGGCCTCTCTCAGCTATGGCAGCTTGACATCGCCATGTTGCGGGGTTGGAAAATCACTCTCCGGAACTTTTCTGAATGCTATTGCATACAGGGTAAAAGGTCTATCAACAAGGTGTTGCTTGCCACTCACACTTCCAGATACTAGCTGCTTTTCCAGTCTGAGTAACAGTCCTCTAGTCACTGATAGAACTTCAACACAACCTCCATCCAGGCCCTTTTGGTGTCACTGGGTGAATTTCACAAGACCAATAACGCTCATGTGTTAGTAACCACCTTGGTTAGCACCTTGAGAACGGCATCTGAGAACCTTAGGGATGCCCATGCAAGCACAGGCCCTCCTATACCATTTCCTCACTGAATGGTGCATCCATTCCCGGGTGTTGCTTGTCTTCTCAGAGGGCCATCCACATCTAGGCCCCATCTCTATGCAGCTCCCAGAGCCACCAACTGCACACTGTAGCTGCCTCATTACCACTTAGACTCTTGACATTTCAAAAAGGCTTTGTGTCATTGATAATAATCTGGCGCAGAGTCAGGACCCTAATCATCCTGGTGTTGGGCTGTCAACTCTGAACAGAAATTCAAGCCCATGGTAACAGATCACCTGGTTACTCACCAAAAACCTAAACTTGTTTTAAAATTATAGAACAAAAAAAAATCAATAATATTTCAGCAATAATTCAATATCAAAATTTATAGGTACAGTTTTCCTAGCTATTGTCCAGCTATTTAATTTCATTGAGAATTCATTGGAATTCTTAAAAGCTGATGATAAGACAGCATTTATATTCAAAACTATTTATAGGTTTTAACCAGCACAATGTTATATGCAATGCCAGTTAAAAACAATGTTACTTCAATGCCTTCAGCAAAATAAATTTCAGATATAAAAGACTGATTTGGCATGTTGTGTGTAATTCTTTATGCACAACAGATTCCATGTTTCATTTCTTAGTTCAGTTCCTCCCCTCCCTTCTCACCCACAGAGCTATTCAGCTTATTTTAATTAGCATCTTTTCAAAAGGAGCATTAGACAGCATGTTGATAAAGGTGTTAGTTTAATGACAATGAGGCATTTCAAAAATATTGTAGTGAAAAGATGCTGTTACAGCCTTTAATTATCAAAGCAGCAAGAAAGGAAAGGCATTGTTTACTATTACTTATTAAGGGCATTGGTCTGGAATCCCCCAATAACTGATTACAAATTGTTTCCCAATGTATCATTTCACAAATGCAACTAGGATTTTAAGAAACTTTTTAAAAAGTAAACAATTACAACTTTTGTAATAACACTGTTTTGTCCATGGAAGTGACTATTGTATGTTTTATTGCCTTCATTAAAGTTTAGCCAGAAAGCTTCAGCCTATCCCAACACCCTGGGATTGGACTTTATACTGAATAAATTGAATATTTGTGTGGTCTGACACAAGTGAATGCATGAACCACTGGAAGATAGCATGTTGGTCCAAAACTATGATTCTCATAAGGGAAGTTGAAGGAATAGAAATAAAAACAGATGTTGGAAAACTCTGCAGGTCTGGCCACACAGCTGGGCAGACAGCCAAGCCCATGAAATTTGTCAATGGTCTGATGATCCACAGTGGTGACCCAGTGAAATACTATTTTAAAATCAGAGAATCCCTACAGTGTGGAAATAAGCCGTTCAACCCAACAAGTCCACACCAACTCTCCAGAGAGCATCCCACCCAGAATCACCCCTCCTATCTATCCCTGCAGCTCTGCATTTCCCATGGCTAATCCACCTAACCTACACATCCCAAGACACTATGGGCAATTTAGCATGGCCAATCCAAATAACTTGCACATCTTTGGACTGTGGGAGGAAACCCACACAGCCAAGGATAGAACATACAAACTCCGTACAGACAGTCGCCCGAGGCTGGCACTGAGCCCGGGTCCCTGGTGCTGTGTGGCAGCAGTGCTAACCACTGAGCCACCGTGCCCTACTAACACAAGGTGTATGGGGAATTAAAGTGAAGATCATGATGCCAGGGGACCCAAGTGATAAAATTGGACCTAAGAAACCTCTGGCTGATCATGTCAGCGTTTGTTGAGCCCAACAGTGAGATCTTGCCGATTGCCACGATTCCAGAACAAAAGGGAGGTCGACCAGAGCAACTTGTGATCCAGGAGCCTGGCCGAGTTCCAGCTGCGTGGTCAGTGTACCAACATTGAACAGAAATTTCTAATTTTCCATATTTGTTCAAATAAAACAAAAAAGGGCTGGGTTTTTCCAATCATCTGCAAATGGACAGGATGGGAGGTGCTGTAAAACGGTGTGGAAAAGCAAACAATAGTATTTACTGTTATCCCCCTTTCCCATTGAAACATCTTACTAATAGCCATGAAGATGGCAGAGAGTTCTCCTACTGAAGGGTCAATTGAACCAAACAATTGGCCAATTAAAGCCCTCTTCCCATTTCTGATGCCATTTATAACCAATAGAGACAGCCATACACCCAGTGAGGAGACTGATTGGTAAACTAGAGCAGCCTCACTGTGGGCTCTGGGGAACAGGCATAGGGGCTCTTTTTCAGGGACTCTCATGTGGATAAGGACATTTAAACTAAATTGGTAGGGAGTGAGGGAAAATGGGCGCAACCATTATTAAGAGAGATAATGTACATAAAGTAAGAATGCTGGATTGTACAAGAGAGGAGATTGTTCCATACTGGATAGAGGAATACAAGAAATGCAGAAACGGATTACAGTGCATGTTAATGCCTACAATTATGAATAAGTTAGTAAGTTACAAGTGTGGATTTAAGAGGCATTGGCAATAACAGAAATGTGTCTTTAAAATTGTGAGGACTGGACACTTTTTATATTCAAAAAGATAAAATGCTTCAACAATTGCTGAACAAATGAACAACAAATTGTTCAATAAAGACATGGAAGGGCTAAAAAGGGAGGTGGAATGACTGTACTGGTTAGACAAGAAAATCTTGGAAAGCAAGGTTGTCCTTGAAGATGTAAGGACAGAATCTATTTGGTTAGTGTTGAGCAACAAAAGGATATGTTTATGCTATTGAGAATATCATGTATGGCTGTAAACAGTGAGGAAAAGATAAAGGAGTAAATCGGCGGTGAAATGTGCAAGAACTGTAGAGTGGTGACATTGGAGGATTTAAATTACACAAATCTTAACTGGGATAGTGTTAGAGTTAATGGTGTAGAGGGGGAGGAATTTATGAACAACAGTCAGGAGAACTTCCTTTGTCGGCATGTACTCAGGTCAATGGAAATGGAAGTATTGCTGGATCTTGTGCTGGGAAGTGAGGTCGGCCGAATGGACTAAGTGTCTGTGGGAGAACATTTAGGTCAGAGCGATCATGGTGTCATAAAAAGTAGACTAGTAATATAGAAGAGCAAGGAATAATTTTTGATAATTGTACTATTGCTGAGTTCCTCCCTCCTTTCCATTTCCTAATTTACAGCTGCTTCCAGATGTTGCTTCAATCTTCTGTAGTAAAGGCAGCATCCAGGAGGATACATGGGAACACCATTGCTGCAAGCACCCCTCCACGCCACTTACCACCCTGACCTGGAAATATATCGCCAATCCTTCACTATTGCTGGGTCAAAATTCTGGAATTCCCTCCGTAGTAGCATTTTAGGTCAACCCACAGCACATGAGCTGCAGCGGTTCAAGAAGGCAGCTCACCACCACCTTCTCAAGGGCAACTAGGGATGGGCATAAATGCTAGCCAGTCAGAAAAGCCCACTTCCGACAAGGGAGTAAAAACAAAATCAGCCTTGGCTCCTGTTACCATTTATTTTGACCCTTAGAGACAGCATTCTTTCTAATTTTCCTGCCAGCCATACGGGTCTCTGAGGCCCCTGCACTGTGGCGACATCCAGAACCAAATGTTAATGCCACATCTGTACATGGAACATTGGATCTGTGCATTCAGCTTAACAGGAACTTTGCTTAGGGATAAAATAAACCTTCACCGCATAATTAGCTTCTTCTCCTGTAGCAGAATAAGAAGCAGTTCCCGGAGGCTGAAAATGTTAGAAAAAGCAGAAAGTAAGGAGCACCTCTTTCCCCTCCTTCCCTGACTCCCTAAAGCACAGTGATTGTAAGTCATGCGCACATCCTAAGTCATGCTTAGTTAGAAAGCTTAATCTCAGCATAAAAAAGGTCTGGCTGACTTAATTACAGAGGAATCAGTTTCTGCTGTTCCGTTACTTAATTAAAACAGTTGTTAAAACTACACTGGGAACTTCAGAATTTAAACTGTAGATTTCAGGTAAATTACAAAAGAGAATATATTTCTAGAAGAAGATTTTGACTTCCAATGCACCAATTGTTAGCATTCTTCAAGAACAGACTAATGTCGGCAAGCTTACATTCAGCCTGGAATTTGGATGCACAACCTGATAATTTAGCCACATTGGAGGAGGTGGTGAGGCAGACTTGGATGTTATCAGCTTACCAACACACTGCCTTTGGATGATGTTCATGTCAGAACATTGAATTTCTTGTGAGTGTCTGGAATAGTTTGTTGCAATAATGAGCTGAAACTTTTCATCTTCTGTCTAAGTGTCATTTTCATTGAGTTTCATGAAGAGTTTCCAAATCATTCATGGGATGAGGGTGGTGCAGGCTAGGCCAGCATTTACTGCCCAGAGGGCAGCTCAGAGTCAACCACATTGCTGTGGCTCTGGAGTCACATGTAGGCCAGACCAGGTAAGGATAGCAGTTTCCTTCCCTAAAGGACATTAGTGAACCAGATGGGTTTTTCCAACAATCAAAAATGGATTCATCATCATCAATAGGCTCTTAACTCCAAATTTTCATGGAATTCAAATTCCACCATCTGCTGTGGCAGGATTTGAACCCAGTTCCCCAAAATATTCCCTAGGTCTCTGGATTAACAATCTAGCAATAATACTACTTTGGCCATCACCTCCCCTGCAACACCTGGGGAGTCTGCTCATGTGATCATCACAAACACACCCCAATAGCTATGTACCCCAGTGGGTACCTACACCTCCACTCCAATGCTAGCCCAATCCTACCACTCCCACAGCCGAAGCTCCTTGGCTCAGTCAAATCATTTCTTGATGCCAAGCGCGTTTCACCTCACCTCTGGACTTCGGCTCTTTTGTCCATGTTTGGGCCAAGGCTGTAATGAAGTCAGGGGCTGGGTTGTCCTTGCAGAACCTAAAATGGGCATCAGGATGAAGAACAAATGCTGCTTGATAGCATTGTCGATGTCCCTTTTGATGGCTGATTTATCGACAATCAAGTGTGGATTGATGGGGCAGTCATTGGTCAGATTGGACTTGTCCTGCTTTTTATGCTCAGAACGTACCTGTGCAATTTTTCATTTTATTGCTGCACCGGTACAGGGGCTTGGTTAATTCTGGAACATGTCTTCAGTTCTATTCCTGGAATGTTGTGAGGGACTGCAGCGTTTTCAGTATCCAGTGCCTTCAGCTGTTTCCTGATATCATGTGGAGTGAATTGAATTGGCCTCAGACTGACATCTGTGATGCTGTAGACTTCAGGAGGAGATCACACTGCACTCTGAAGGAGAGTAAATGCTATATGTATCATCCATGATGCGGCCTGTGAACGTGAGCTCATCTTCTGCACAAAACAGAGCTGGAAAGGAATAAATGACTGGAAGTTTTGTTCAGTTGCAGGAAAGGAATCTGTAGTAATAACCACGATTAAAAAAAGAACAGCTAATCTTGATTTCAAATATACAAACACACAAAATAGGAGCAAAAGTAGACCCTTCAAGTCTGCTCTGCCATTGAATAAGATCATGGCCGATCTGTTTGTGTTTCAAAGTTGGAGTTTAATAAGTGAACAGCTTGTTTGCAGTTTAAAATCATCACAGTGGGCTTTTGAAAATAAAGGGCATTTTCTGAAGTTTAAAGGGAGTTGTAGGGAAGCTTGAACCATTGAAGTTCAGAATCATGATGTCAGTAAAGAAATTGGAGCATCGCTTAGCCAGAAGTTAATAGAAAAACCCATTGATATTTTAAACCTTGGTGAGGAAATGGTTTACTAAACAGAGATCAGAGTGAATCTTGGAGAGTGGTGACTTAACTTTTGGGTTGGTTCTGGGAATAGTAAATGCAATTTACAATCACTTAAGATAAGGGAACTCCAGGGTGAAAGTGAAAGTGAAAGTGGGACAGAATTTATTCCATAGCACCTCATATTCTGCTTGGGAACCCTGCAGCCCAATGGTATCAATGTGGGTTTCACATGCTTCAAAATCTCCCCTCCCCCAACCGCATCCCAAAACGAGCCCAGTTTGTCCCCACCTCCCTAACCTGTCCTTCCTCCCACCTATCCCCTCTTCCCACCACAAGCCCCACCCCCTTCTCCGACCTACTAGCCACATCCCGCCCCCTTGACCTGACCGTCCTCCCTGGACTGACCTATCCCCTCCCTAACTCCCCACCTACACTCACCTTTACTGGCTCCATTCCCGCCTCTTTGACCTGTCTGACTCCTCTCCACCTATCTTCACCTCTACCCATCTTCTATCCGCCTCCCCCTCTCTCCCTATTTATTTCAGAACCCCCTTCCCCTTCCCCCTTTCTGAAGAAGGGTCTAGGCCCGAAACGTCAGCTTTCCTGCTCCTCTGATGCTGCTTGGCCTGCTGTGTTCATCCAGCTCCACACCTTGTTATCTCAGAATTTATTCCAACAGTTTTTATAAATTATTGTGGTATGTAAATTTTGCTGACTTTCACATATATAATAATAAATAATATATAAAACCTGGTTGTGTTGTTCTGTCAGATATTGGCAGATATCAAATTTAAAGTCATAGAGTAATACAGCATGGAAACAGGCCCTTCAGCCCAAACTGGTCCATGCTGACCATGGTACCCACTCAGCTGGTTCCAACTGCCTGCACTTGGTCCTTAATCCTCTAAACCCTTCCCATTCATATACCTATCCAAAAGATCTTAAAATATTGCTTCTTTTTGTTTCTTCTTTATGCTCTTAACAGTCCCCAAAAGGATCATTACCATTAGTATAAGATGGTTAAATAAGAAATGGTGCTAATTAGGCACTACAAGAAGGATTTACAGCTGAGGTAACTGAGGCCTTAAATGAATACTTTGCATCTGTCCTAACAATGAAAGAAGATGCTGCTCAGGTCATGGTGAAAGAGGAGGTAGTTCAAGTACTTGAAAGAGTTAAAATTGATAAGAAGATGGTATTGGACAGGTGGTTTCTAATTAAGCCACTTGGATTGAGTAAGATGCAACCATGGGTATTGAGGGAACTGAGAGTGGAAATTTTTCATTCTTCATTAGACACAGAGGTGATGCCAGAGAATAGCAAATGTTACCTCCTGGTTCCAAAAAAGGGGTAAAGGTGACCCTATTAACTAAAGTTCAGTCGGTTTAACGTAACTGGTGGGGAAACAATTAATAGTCTGTTGGTCAGGTGTCTTAAAGAAAGCCAGCATGATTTGTTAAGAGCAAATTGCATTTAACTGTTTTGCTGGAGTTCTTCAAAGAGTCAAAAATGCTGTTAATACTGTATACATGGATGCTCCATAGGCATTCAATAAAGCACCATGCAACAAACCTATAGACAAAGTTATAGCTCATGAATAAAAGGAGCAGCAGCAACATGGTAATGGAATTGGTTTGGTGACAGGAAATTGAGACTAATGATTAATGAAAGAATGAATGAGGAAGCGCTAGAAAAACTCTGCAGGTCCGGCAACAACTATGGACAGAGAAACAAAGCCAATGTTTTGTGTCTGAAATAACTCTGAAGAAGACACTGCTGGGTTTGCTGAGTTTTTATTTTAGCTTTCTAACAACTACAGTATTGGGCTGAAGGTTTGTAGTAGGGTTCCCGAGCGTTTAATGTTGCCCTTCCTAATATATATTAACAACCCAAGCCCTAGTCTATGATTTCAACATTTTGAAATGGTACAGGACTCAGGAGTAAAGTGAACTGTAGGAAGGATAGTGTAGAACTTTAAAAGGAGATTGGTGGAATGGGTGGACACGTAGCAAATGAAATTTGGTGCAGAGAAATGTGAAGTGATTTATCTTAGTAGAAAGAACCCATGCAAAATATAAAAGAAAAGGCATAATTCTAAAGGGTTGCAGAAGCAGAGCGACCTTGGTGTATATGCCATTGGAGGTGGTAGGACAGTTTGAGAAATGGGTTAATAGGAACTGCTCCACCTTCATTAGTGTTGGAAAGTCACCAATTAGCACTTCAGCTCAATGATACTGAGCCGAAGAGATTCAAATGTATGTATTTATTTGATTTATTTTTGTCACATGTGCCTAGGTACAGTGAAAAATTTTGTTTTGCGCACAGTACAGGCAGATCATAATATACAAAGATCATGGGATGATTGAACAGAGCAAGGAATACAAAGTTACAGTTGCAAAGCAGGTGCACAAAAAGCAAGTACAACATTAGATTTGAAACTTGAGAGGCCCAGTCAGAGATTTTGATCTGCTCCTACTTTCTTTCCCATTCCTCCTTGAACTATCTTTAAAACTGCGCCAAAATAAATAAAGCCACCAAGCCTTTGGTCTCTTTCATAATCTCTCCTCTCTTTGCTTTTTAAAATAAAATCATTGTCATGATAGTCAGCTCTTTTGTTACAATTACCAATGCATAGTTTATTTTTTGTGTACTATGCAGCACTGTTAAATGGTTGATTAAAGGCACAATATGTGCAAATGCATCATTATCCATCACTGAATGGATGAGCTCTTTCTCTGTCAGCAGGAGATCCTCTTTTTCTCTAATGGCCTGATGGCTGATGAAGCAACAATTCTTTTAATTTGTTACAAGGCAAGCCACAATGTGCAAGGGCTCAGTATAAAAACAGTGGTGAATCCAGCATAAAGAGACGATAGTTTTGTTATATCCATCCAATAACTACTAAGCTCCGAGCAATTCACTTCACTCCTTTGGGATTTTCTGCTATCTTGACCTATAATGACAGGGTACTGTTGTCTAAAGAAGGATTGTTAGGAATTCCTCCACAAGCCGACTGTCAACACCCTCCATTGCCAGGAGATGTACAGTAACTCATGTGAAAGGAATTCTGATTCCGTTTTTATCCCCCCTCTTTCTCACATCATTGCCCTGTGTTATTTACTGACAATGTGTGTGGTGAAAAATTAGTCAAGGATTTTGCACATTTAACTTTATAAGTAACGCAGACCAATCTCTTCATTTTCTACTGAGCCGAGTAAAGTACATCCATTTGAATGGATTGTGTCAATTTTATTTAGAATAACTGAGGGAAGAGGAAACCAAATATGTTGCTCACAACAATAGTCATTCAGGCTCACTGGGAATGTTAAATCATAGAATCCTTACAGTGTGAGAGCAGGCCATTCAGCCTTTTGAGTCCACACCATCCCTCCGAAGAGCATCTCACCCACCTAGATCCACTCCACTACCTTATCCCTGTAACCCTGCTAATCCACCTCGCCTGCACATCACTGGACACTATGGGCAATTTAGCATGGCCAATCCACCTAACCTGCACATCATTGGGCTGGGAGGGTTTGCTGAAAATCTCATCACTTAAGTTGCCAAAATTCTCAATGTGATGTACAAATAATTAACATTAGTTTTCATAATTACAAATAGTCCACCAGCAAAGCGAGCTTATTGTCACTAGATGGATATAACAAAAATTTTGTCTCTTTATGCTGGATTTATTGTGCCTGGGTGAGTATGTTAAAATTGCCAAGTAACCCCAAAGGTGGATTTGGAGTACAATGTTCATAAACCACTGATAAATTTAGTAGCATAAAGTTCAGGTCAATGGGATGGTGATCACTGAGATAACAATACATAGAAAAAAAGATTTGGCAGGCCCTATGAAGATAAAATTTATCTAACTGTGTAACAGACTTCATCCTTATCGAGTCAGAAGTTACACGACACCAAGTTATAGTCCAACAGGTTTATTTGTAATCACAAGCTTTAGGAGCATTGCTCCTTCATCAGATAAAGTGGAAGGAAGCACACAGGCACAGAATTTATAGGCCTTCAAGATACACAACAATGCAGAATTGCCAGCAGAAACTGATAGCCATGTTCTGTACCTCAACCATGATCTTGGGTTCATATTGCACCACACATAATCCCACCATATTGTTCTGTGTTCGTAAAATCTTCCTTATTATTCTGTTTTGACACCATCACCTTGATAACTTGTTATGACCTCACTTTCTTAATTAGTTTGTGCAGTTTTGGTTTACTTTTTACTTTGGTTAGACCCTTGTTGTACAACTCTTACACCTACCATGTTATTCCTGCCATTTAGATTGTGTCTAGCACCACCTTATTTTTGATTTTTTTGTAATTATTTCTCTGCCCTAATTGATCAGATTACAGATCATCCCTTCACTAGTTATTCAGCTGTTGACACTTTACCCACACTATTTGACACTTTTGATCACCTGCAAAGACTTGATATTCAGCCTGTTGACACTCGACACACCATTTGTACTATCTTTTGACGTGCTTAATTACCTGGAATTATCTTGCAATTATCTCTCTGCCTATAAATTCTGTGCCTGTGCATCTCCCTTCACTTCGCCTGATGAAGGAGCAGCATTCTGAATACTTGTGATTTCAAATAAACCTGTTGGACTACAACCTGGGGTCTTGTGACTTCTGACTTTGTCCAACGCAGTCCAACACTGGCACCTCTGCATCATCCTTATGGAATCATTGAATAGTTATGATAAAGAAAGAGACCATGGACTGCAGTGGTTCAAGAAGGCAGCTCACCACCACCTCCTCAAGGGTTACAGGGGATGGGAAATACATGTTGGACTAGCCAGCGATGCTCACATCCTGAGAGTGAATATAAAAAATTCTGCCTATTACATCCAGGCATGTTTCCCTGGAAAAGCAACTCACCTAGCTGCATTTTCTCACATTTCTCTCATAGTCCTGCAAAGTTTTCATTTCAGACAATTATCAAATTCATTGTAGAAGGCCTTAATTGAAGCTGCCTCTATCACAAGTGACATAAATTACATTTTCAATGAGCATAAAACAGAATGATATATAATAAAATATTAAACAGAGCACCAATAAAAAGCAAAGGCTACAATGGGATTTGGATAATTAAGCAGCAGACAGAATAAATCTACAGATAATAACAGAAAGATGGCAGAATTATTAAATAATTATTTAATTCAGTATTTACAAGGGAGATAGAAGAGGTAGGTTTTACGTTGAATGATAAAATGAACAATTTGGTAAGTGTATTTCAAATAAAAACTAAGATGTATTTCAGCACTGAACAAAGTCGTAGAGATTGAAGGAACTGGTCCGGATGGGTAATAGAGTCATTGAGTCATACAGCACAGAATCAGATCCTTCGGTCCAACTCGTTCATGCCACCCAGATTTCCCAGACTAAACTAGTCCTATTTGTCTGTGTTTGGCCCATACCCTTCGAAACCTTACCTAGTCATGCACCTGTCCAAATGTCTTTAAAATGTTATAACTGTACCTGCATATACCACTTCATCTGGCAGTTTATTCCACATACAAAGCACTCTGTGTGTGATAATATTGCCCCTCAGGTCTCTTTAAATCTTTCTCCTTTTACCTTAAAATTATGCTTTCTAGTCTTGAACTACCCCTCCCTGGGGAAAAGACCTTTGCTATTCACCTTATTCTTGCCCCTCATGATTTTATAAACCTCTATAACATCACCCTCTCAAACTCCTATGTTCCAGTGAAAAAGGTACCAGCCTATCAAGCCTCTTCTATTAACTCAAGCCCTCCACTCGCAGTAACATCCTTGTAAATCATTTTCTGCACCCTCTCAATTTGATAATATCCTTCCGCTAGCAGGGTAACCAAAACTGTACACAGTACTCTAAAGGTAGCCTCATCAACATCCTATACAACCACAACATGACGTCCCAACTCCTATATTGTGTCCATATATTTCATAGAATCTAGGGAAGAGGTAGCAGTGACAAAAATTTATAGTACCAGAAAGCTGGTGGATAGCTAATTGATTTCTTTGATGTAAGAAGAGAAACAGAACATGTCCATGGAAATATAGAACAGTCAGTTTAACATCAGTCGAACACGAAAAAATGAGAATAAAATAAATTAGCAAAGAATAAGATAAATAGACAGTGGGGACTTCAAATGGGAACATTGTATTTGAGCAACCTTATTGATTTTTTTTCGATTTGGTAACAGAAGATAGAGGTATTGGAGACAAAGCAAAGAAGATTTAAAAGGATGATATTCCTTGAATTCGGGAAAAGATTGACAGTTAAAGTCTCTTTTCTCTTGAAGAAAGAAGACTGAGGTGTGACCTTGTAAAGGTAAAGTTCTGATAGAATGGATATAACATAAGGAGTAGGATGGTCGCAAACTAATTCAGTAATAGACAGAGGAAACATCTTTCATCAAAGTCAGGCGAGAATGTAAAACCCACCACAGCAATTGATAGCATGGCAGTCAATGAACACAGTACTATTAAAAACAAAACTGAACTTGAGAATTTGGTGCATGAAGGAATTTGACAGAATGAGTGAAGAGATGCTGTTCTAGTCTTTTGCAGAACAATGAGTAATCTGAGAGAAGGAGTGAGAGACTGCAGGACTGAGAAATTAAGTCCAGAGGCATTAAATAGGTATGTAAGTAAGTGTTTGACTGGTAATTTTAATTTGCTCTTTTCTGTAAACTGGGTCTATTGCAGGCTAAAGTACTTCTAAGAGATGTTAATTTTGTATGATATTTATAGCTTAACCAATTAAAGTACTTAATTTCATTACAAGTTATTATTAAGTGGTAAAGTCCTAATCAGTTGAACATAAAACACATGATGTGGTGGGTAGGAGCTGATGTTCACCCATGGCCAGCTTTGCGGTAAGTGCCTGCAGCTAAAGGAGATTCAAATTTGAGCTGAATAGCTGCAGTCCATCTTTCAGACAATGGGACATGTATAAGATAATGGAAGTTACCTTATCAGGATAGTGATACAGAAAATGATAACCAGAATGTAAGAGGAAGGGCAGTTTGTATAAAGTTAAGGGCGCACCAAAAAATGAAGGCAACATGGGAAAATAGGAAAATTATAGAAGTACCATTCTTCATTTGAATGCACACAGCAACTGTAACAAGTTGGATGAAGTGATATCACAAACAAACATAAATGAATATGATAGGATAGCCATTTATAGAGACATGGTTGCAAGGTGACCAAGGCTGGCAATTAAGCATTCGAGAGATTTTGACATTTTGGGAGGATAGGAAGATAGGAAACTGGACAGGAAGAAATGAAATGCAGGAGATAGCTCTGAAAATGATGAATGAGATCAGTACAACACAGAAGATCATAATATGGAAGCAGTTTGAATGGAAATAAATAACAAGGGAAATAAGTCACTGGTGGTAGTGATCTACAGTTCCGCTAACAATAGCAACATTGTAGAATAGAGTACAGATCAGGTCATATCGGAGGAAAGATTCTTTAATAATCATGGGCATTTTAATCTACATTTAGATTGGATAAATCAAATTGGCTAAGCTCAGGGAGTGTATTTGGAACAGTTTCCTAGAACAATATGTTCTGGACCAACCAGGGACCCAGTAATGTGTATCAAGATATGATTAATTCATGCTGTCATAGTAAAGAATCCTCGTGAAAATGGAAATCATTTGACATTTATTATTCAAGTGAGCAATCCGGATCTGAAACTAGTGTGTTAAACTTAAATGAAGAACATGACAAGGTTATGAAGAGAAAAGATATAGTCAGAGTAAACTGTGAAAATAGGTTAAAGTGAAAGATAGCAGAGAAATAGTGGCAGACATTGAGGGAAGTATTTCATAATTCTGAACTAAGTTATATTTCATTGAAAAAGAAATACTACCACCCGTAACTAATAAAAAGGTTAATGATTACATTAAATTGAAAGAAAGACATAAACTGCTGAAAAAATTAGCAGAAGACCTGAAGGTTAGAAAAACTATATCCTTCACTAAAGAGTGACTAAACAAAAAAGGGACAAATAAGAGAAGCTAGCAAAAAATATAAAAATAGACAGCAAGAGCTTCAAAAGATATATAGAAATGAGTAGATAAGCTAAAATGACATCAGTTCCTTTGAAGGTGAATCCAGGGTATTAATAATGGAAAATAAGGGAATGTCACAATGTTTAAACAGGTATTTTGTATTGGACCGCACAGTAGAAGACACTGAAATATCCTGCTCTGGCCTACATATGACTCCAGATCCACACCAACTGCCCTCAGAAATGGTCTTGTCATTAAGTTCAAAGTAATTAGAGATGGGCAATAAACACTATCCCATCCAGCAATACTCACATATGATGAGCAAATATACAAAAAAAAAGACCAGTGGTTAGATTCTGTCTTGTTGGAGCTGTTCATTAGCTGACTCTTGTGTGGTGGAAATATTACTTGCCACTTGTTAGCCCAAGCCTGGGTGCTGGCCAGGTTTTGTTGCATTTAGACTTGGACTGCTTCAGTTTCTGAGGAGCTGTGAATGGTGCTGGACATTTTACAATCATCCCAGATTCTCTACTTCTCAGCTTATTATGGAGAATGGTCATTGGTGAAGCAGCTGAAGATGCCTCGGTCAAGGACACTACCCTGAGGAACTCCTGCAGAGATGTCCTGGAGCTGAGATGACTTACCTCCAACAACCATGACTATCTTCCTCAGTTCAAAATTTTCACATCAGAGGCCCAGGTGCACTCTTCCCATTCCTCCAACATCCATTCCTTATAACAGCCAGGATTCTAATGGAATATATACATTTGGAAACCTTGCAAACAAAAGATTCCAACAAAAGTTTGAGATACCAAGGGACAGAGATTGAATCATTCATAGTCCACCCATTGGTATAGACTGTCTATTCAGCACTTCGGAAAGAAATCATTTCAAGAAGCTCAGAGGCCTGACAAAAGGTTAGTCTGTTTTAAAGTTTTGAGGGGCTGGAGGAAGCTTACATCACACAATGCTAACACATCAACGCTCTCCTCACTACAATTATCTCTGTCACCCATCTGCCTCGAAGTTATCATTTCAGCTCAACTTGGCAGCAAGCATTGCCTTTCCTGCTAATCCAAAAGGCAAGCTGCCATGTATTGCTGGTTCAATATTTCTTGTTTGTCATGTGTATTTGCGCAGAGAGGTCCATGAGCTGTGAATGTGCCTGGCTCATTCAGCTCTCATCCAGTTTGTCAAAGGTTCGAATTTAAAAATAGCCAGCTGCAAAGCTTTACTCTTAAAGACCACACAGATTAGTTTATCGCAAGCTTATTGCTGGAAATTACTAAGTAAAAGATGGTAAAGCTACTTGCATTCACAGATTAAAGATAGATAAGGATGAAAATAAAATCTCTCTGAGATTGTTGGAAACCTGATTTACTTGTTTCTGAAGTGAAGGGTGTTAAAAACTTGAAGTCAGAATTAGCAATTGCGATGGTTTCTTTAGTCAAAATGGAGACCACTTCCACAGGTGGACTCAATAAGGAGAACTTCCATTGTGTGTGCAACAGAGAGGGAAAGAGAGAGAGAGCAAGAGGGAGGCAATGACCAAGTGGTATTATCTGGACTGTTAATCCAGAGACCCAGGTAATGTTCTGGGACCTGGGTTCAAATCCTGGCATGGTAGATGGTGGAATTTGAATTCAATAAATATCTGGAATTAGAAGTCTAATGACGACCATTTCCAATTATCAGGAAAAACCCACCTGGTTCACTCATGTCCTTTAGGGAAGGAAACTGCAATCCTCACCTGGTCTGGCCTCCATGTGACTCCAGACTCATAGTAATGTGTTTGGCTTGTAACTACATGGGATGGGCAATAAGTATCAGCCTAGCCAGTGATGCCCTTATCCCATGAATGAATTTTTAAAAAAGCGAGAAGGTTTCTGTTCCTCAATGCTTCTGAGGTTACGTGTGCAGACTGCCTGGATTCTTTCAGCAGAACACCAGCTGATTTCTGAAATCCTTTCTTCTTCTTTTCCTTTTGGCTGAGAACTCTGCCGGCACAGCTTACCCCAGAGTCCTTCCTAATGCATTCAGCCAAAATGTTGTCTCACAGCACATCTTATCACAACCGGAGCAAAATGGCTGTTGTGGTAGGAAACATTGTTCCATGGAACAATGTCAATTATACTGGAATTCCCTGTGGTGTCCTTCCAATCTCCTGCTGTCTCAAAATGTTTGAATTCTCTCACCGGTAGAAGGACTCATTGTGATGTCCAAGTGTTAATTTAATTCAGTGTCTCCTTTCATGACTGATGCTGAGAGAACACATCAGTCTGTCGGCTTTATTTTTACTGTGGCAAATCGACAAACATAATTATGGGTATTCCAACAGGCATTCCCTATCCATTATAAAAAGACGATTAGTTTCTTTACCAAATGTGTAATATCATAAGTACACATTCAAGACATATATATAATGAAACATGACCCGACCATTGACGTGTCTTCAGCGCCCTTTCGAGAACATTAGCTGGTGCAACAACAGCTCCAACCAAACACCCACCGTCTACTCAAAGAACAACTCCATGTTGCCAAACCATTGCAGCCACTTAAGAGCCATCAGCCTCCAAGATTCACATGCCAGAATGATCAAATCCTAGCATCACTTCCAAGTACTATCAAAACCTGAACAATTTCCCAGCCTTATCCAAGTCCAGGCTGATTCTACAATGCCATTACACTTCCCAGTACTATCAAAGGGCAGGATGCCATCACACTTCCCAG
>JAHRHZ010000077.1:1906185-1951166 GCA_024137785.1 Ginglymostoma cirratum | reverse complement strand
ACACTTCCCAGTACTATCAAAGGGCAGGATGCCATCACACTTCCCAGTACTATCAAAGGGCAGGATGCCATCACACTTCCCAGTATTATCAAAGGGCAGGAAGCTACCCTCATACAAGTACCCCCTGAGCACAATGCAGTTAAATCCCACTCCCTCTCCAATACTTTTAACAGAAGTCCAAATGCAATTTCTTTTATACCTATGTGTTGTTACATTGCAAATTAAAAATTAGTTACAAAATTTAATAAGCAGGTAAACTAATAAAGTGATTCATTTACAGTTAACACTGAATGATAGACTGAGATGTGAATTTTGAACTTGAAAGCAACAGTCGAGATTCTAAAATAACATTGACTAAAAATTGAACTTTTCCCTGTCAGTTTCTGCTAATCAACCTTGAATTGAATTGAATTGAATGATTTATTGTCACTTGTATTTAACAAATAAATAATGACATGTGTAATACATTGCAACACTCTCGTGACATTCTGAGTTACAGAAGTTATTAAGATATGAGCAAAATACAATTTAAAGAAGGGTTCATCCTTCTTTCTTGTGTTCTGCTTGACATTGGCGGGGACTAGGTTTCCACTACAGACTCCAGGCCCACCAACAGCCCTGCTTTACAGTCCAATCCAGGAGTCTGCCACACCACCATCGCACCACCAGGAGCACCACTCCAGGGCCTACCACACCACCGCCAATGCAACCGCTGCTCCGGTCGATCCGCCAGGAGTACCGATTTGGGCCTACAACGTTACTGCAGCTGTCTACCAACGAAAGGAGATGCCGCCTTCCCTGCTGAGGGATGAGGCCGCCCTGCCATCGCGGCCATCGTGAAAACTGGAGCTGCCTCGAGTTTTGCGCTGGGCCCACCAATATCGAAGTCTCACGGTCCAGCGCCAACTCTCACCGCTGGACCCAAGCTTGCTGCCACTGCGAGCTCTCTGAAGGGTCACTCACGCCGAGGAGCCAACATGCTCGGGAGGCCAGGCCTGCTTTCTCCCTGCTGAAGACGCTGAAAAGGCCTCCAAAGAGAAAAAAAAAGAAAAAAGAAAGAGAGCAAAAGGAAAGAGCAAAAGCAGAAAGCAGAGGTAAAAAGAAGAAAATAAAAGAAAGCGGATGAGCTCCACGCAAGGAGCTTGGATGCAGTGCTGCTACTCCACAGCTATCTTGGACTTATTTTCAATGTTTCAATAATATTTCATGTTTCATTTTATATTTCAATGATATACCTGTTATTACTTTCTATATTACAAAAAGACTACAGTTGTCCTAAACAGTGAGTTGTAAATTGCCTAACCCCTGGAAACAGGGCATAGGGATCTTGTTGTGTGATTAACCCATGAATATAAGCAGCATTCTAATTTAATGTTGTCTGCTAATTATAGAGTTTTCTGCATGTAGTCCAAGCTTCCCACATTTTCGTTGCTCATACACAACAGCAGAGACTGAATGGCAATAGTAATTTTCTCTTCTTAAAAGCTAGCCTACGCGTCTTTAAAGATAAGGGAAGGTTGTAGCTGGACCAGGTTCTAATAGTCTATCTGACCTGAGATTGACCTTGGATGGGAGTGGAGCCTCAGCTTTATGGTAACTGCTTTGGAAGTCTTGGTTGAGGAGGTGGAAATAAGGAGAGATGTCCTATGTCCTTGGCAAAGCAAGAAACACATGGTGAGACAGCAAAGGAAGCAGATAGCAGTAGAGAACAAACTAGACATGAGGTCCCAAGGATCTAGATACAATGACTGTAGAAGGTAAATGCTTTCAAATGAGTGGTCAAGATCAGTGAATGCGTCATTGAATTCTATTTCCTACCAACTGCATCACCAATCTCAAACATTACTTAATGTACTACCTGCCTCCATCATTCCTTAGCAATTTCTATCAGAACTCATACCTAACTTACACATGAATCCTGTCACCAGCTTATATTTCATATTGCTACAAGTCTCAAATCCACAGCTCACAGTTTGTACACATTGGCGGCTATTCAAATGTAACAACCATAAAACCATAAACTATAAGACATAACAGCAGAAGTAGGTAATTCAGCCGTAATCCTCAATTATACTTTCCCGAAATTTCCCCATAACCCTTGATCCCCTTATCAATTAACAATCTATCTATCGCAGCCTTGAATATATTTAATGACTTCATAGATGAGCATTCCCAGATCCCTCTGTTCTGTAGCTTTCTGCAATATTTCTCCATTTATATAGTAATATTCAGCTCCTCTAATCTTCCTGCCAAATTGTATATTCCCTAACATTATACTCAATCTGCCAAGTTTTTGCCCATTCTCTTAACGTCTCGATATCCCTTTGCAGACATTTTGTATCATCCTGGCTATTTGCTTTCTCATCTATTCTTATGTCATCCACAAACTTGGCTGTAATGTGTTCACTTTCCTAATCTATGTAATTTATATATATTGGAATAATTGTAGCTCCACCACTGATCCCTGTGATGCATCCCCAATTACAGGTGCCATCCTGAAATGGCCCCCTTATTCCAACTCTCTATCTTCTACTAGTTAGCCAATCTAACCCTCTATCTATGCTAATATACTACCTTCAACAGCTGGGCTCTCAATTTATTAAGTTGCCTAATTATGGTACTTTATCAAACACCTCCTGAAAATCTAAATATATTACATCCAGTGCTTCTTCTTTATCTATCTCACGTGTTGGCCCTGCAAAGTAAATTTGTCAGACATGTTCCCCTTCATGATGCCATGCTGACTCTGTTTAATCATATTATGTATTTCTTAAATGCTCTGCTATTACATCCTTCATAATAAACTGTAATATATTCCAAATAGCTGATGTTAGGTTAATTGGTTGATTGTTACCTGTTTTTTTCTTGCCCCCTTCCCTTTTTAAATAAAGGTGTTAACTGAAAGTTTTCCAATCGTCTGGGAATTTTAAATCTTAAATATTTATTTTCTTTCCTTCTTTTGATCCTTGAATATTGAGTAATTTAGGAATGCTATTAGTGTCTTCTACTATGAGGACTGATGCGAAATATTTATTCAGCTCCATGCCATTTCCTGGTTGCCCATTATTATTTCTCCAACCTTATTCTCTGAGGGGCCCATTGTTCACTTTGGCTTGACTTTGGTATCTTTCTAGTATAAAGCACAGCAATTATGTGATGCCAGCACACTCAAAATGCCATTAGGAAGACAGTTCCAGGTTTGTGTTCAATGACAGATATAGTCTTCTTCTCTTTCATTTATAAATTTAAAGAAGCTCTTGCTGTGTCATATCATCTGAAAAGATTGCAGGATACCCACTGATGCACTTCCCTCTCTGCAGAAGAAAAACTGATATCTGACTGGAGACAATAGGCCCGCATGTTCTAAGTCACGTGGAGAAGACAGCTTTGGCTGTTATGGGAGGGATAGGGCTCTGGCTTTGGCCACTGAAGACATGTTCATTCACATATCCAGCCTGTCTTCTCTCATCCCATCTCTCCCTAATCTCACATGATCTTCTGGTTAATAAGACACAGATGGTGTAAGAGTGCCTTTATTACTTTCTCCTCATCAATCAACACAAAATGTATTTTACACTTCAGATATCCAAGAACTGCAATAGGATCAGGCAGAGAGACATTGAAGATGAAGACATATGATCACCTCATTTCATACTTGCAGGCACCAAGTTAGATATTGATGCTACCTGTAATGTGAAGGAGAGATGCACACATTATGAGACAGTAAATAAAAGTGCACATTAGTCAGGGTATACAAAAGGACAATGCAGAAGACATTTCACCTGCAGAGTGAGGTTGCACGATAGTCCCTGCGCAGGGAACTCTGATGAGGAATTTGATAGGCTAGACTGCAGAAAATTGCTGATGGATGTACACAACCAAACCTTTGATGTATTGTAAAATATGCTAAAAAGTCTGCATCTAATGTTGTGGAGCATAGAGCAATCTGGCACCAGCTTGGCATAGGGCTTAGCACAGATCTTGGAGCCATCCTTAATAATATGGAGTGGATGGGCAACTCCATTAATATATGTGTGGAACCAACAATGATGCAGTGTGTGATGGTCAATGACTCAGCTTCTATGACAATACTGAGGCACCACCTACCCAATATCTGAGTGCTGCCATGGTGAGGCATCAATGCTCACAGAAAGTAGTGTTAAGTCACTATCATAAGCTGCTGCAATTATATGATGCCTGTATACCTGAAGTGACATTAGGAAGGCAGTTCCAGGCTTTTGATCCAATGACAGGAAATGAGTAGCAAAATAATTCCAAATCAGGGACTTGAAGTAGAACTTAATGGATTTTCTATACATCAGTTTCTCTCGTCCTTCTAGGTGATAGAGATCACAGACTTGTTAGCTGCTGTTTGGAGAAGCTTGGTAAGTTGCACATGTGCACGTCATAAACGCTTCTAGACCTTTCTTACAGACCACTACGCACCAGTGGCAGATGCAGTGAATGTTCAAGGTGAATGTTAAGCTTGGCTTTGGGTGAAGCTTATTCTGGAGATTAAATAATTGGCACAGCATCCAGCTGTTATTAGCACCTCATCAGTTTCCAGTGTATTCAGTTGTTCCATGATATCACATGCAATGAATTCTATTGGCCAAAGACTGGCATCTGTGATTCAGGGAACCTCCAGAGGGGACAGAGATGGATCAAGCATTCAGCCCTTTTAGCTGCAGCCTCGCTCTGGTACTAACGTACTCTGCTCCCCATCATTAAGGATGGTGCAGTTCATGCTGGAAGTTAATGTGCATATCCTCAATAGCATTTTGGAACGCTGAGGGAGGACATAGTACCAAAGAAACAGGAACCACTGAGACCAGTTTTATCCCTAATCTATTCTCACTTAACATGAACAGAACTCCAGCAAGTTTTAGGAATAACTGAAATGTCATACGAAGCAGGAGTGCTCTGTTTTCAACACCCAGCTTCTACAGGCTGTGGTAAAGGGATTAGGGATGCGAAAATCATCCATGGACACCAGCAATCCAGTTAGATAAAGATGGAATCATCTCTGCATTGGGAGGCTAGAATCATGTTGACACACAGCTAATTAAACATTGCTGTCAGCGGAAGGGAAGGTGATATAGAGAAAAGGGTACCTGAAACTTGTTTTGTAAAAGGCTGTGTAAAAAATATGTACTAAATAAAAACTGAAAGAACTGCGGATGCTGTAAATCAGGAACAAAAACAGAAGATGCTTGAAAAGCTCAGCAGGTCTGTGAAGAAAAAAACAGAGTTAATAAAGAGGAAGGGTCACCAGACCTGAAATGTTAACTCTGTTTTTTTCTTCACAGATGCTGCCAAACCTGCTGAGCTTTTCCAGCAACTTCTGTTTTTGTTCCTAAAAATATGTACTGTTGGATAAACCCTTAGCTTGTACAACTGGAAAAAGAATATAGAGGGTTATAATGATTGAGAATGAAGAAATTAATTATTTAGTTAATGAATGAGAAATATGAAAGGAAATTCAATTTTGGCAATAAACAGCCACATAAGCTATTGGGCTGTAAATTCGCTGCACAAACATACTCTATCAATACCTTACCACATATGCACTTTCCAGTCGGGTCCTTAGTGTGCAGAAAAACTAACACTTCGCCCTGTCCTTGGCCAGTAGAATAAAAGTAGCTGTAGTTCCATCTACCGTCAGCTAAATTAACTCAGCCTGGGAACTGAACTAGGAAACGTTATGACTTCATACTGTCTGGCTGTGCCTTCAGACATTAGGCCTGTAAGGGAATCTTTACTGGATTTTTGCTTGAAATCAGTTAAGCGAATGGGCAATAAGTCACACAGCCTACTTCATCAGCATCTCAAAAAAAAGCTACAATCTCCATCACCTATGAGGACAAAGGTAGCAAGTACATTGAAACATGGTTATCTCTAGGTTCACCATCCTAGCATGGACATATGTCGGTATTCCTTCAACATCACCGAGTCAAATTCCTAGAGTTCCCATCAAACAACATAGTCGGACTATCTTCACCATAAGGACCATTAAAGAAGAAGGGAAAAGCATTCATGCTGTCTTCAGAAGCTGACTTCTAAAAGGCTTCTGAGTGTGAATAACCTCTCCTACCTTCAGAAAGCAAAATCAAGCAGCAAAATAGAAGATTATCCATTCTTCCGCTGGGTGCAGCTGCAACAACACTTATGAGGATTGATACCATTCAGGACCATTATAATTCCCAGCTCTATCACCCCATACAATAGCTACAACCGATCCACCATCAATGCACTGTGACTGTAATTTATACAAGCTGATGTATAACTATATGCATCAGCTATAAGACTGGCATCTATTCAGCAATGTGAAAGATAGTCCAGACATGTCCTATACCATAAAGCAGGACAAATCTAACCTTGCCAATTACCACCCTCAGTCTATTCTCAATCATTAATAAAGTGATGGAAGGTATCAACAGCAGCTCACCTGCTCAGCAAGAACCTGCTCAGTGATGACCAGCTTGGATTACGCCAGGGCCACTCAGCTCCTGACATCATTGCAGCCTTGATTCAAATACGGACAAAAGAGCTGACATCAAGGTCACATTTGACCAAATGTGACATTAAGCAGCTTTTTCAAAACCGGAGTTAATGGGAATTGTGGGAAAATTCTCCACTGCTTTGTGTTATACCTAGTACAAAGGGAGATGGTGGTGGTTGTTGGAGGTCAGTCACCTCAGTACCAAGACGCCACTGCTGTTCCAGCTATTGCCCATTCCTGATTGCTCAAGGGCAGTGAGGAGTCAATCACATTGCATTTTTTCTGAAGTCACATGCAGGGCAGATGAAGCAAGAATGACAGATTTTCTTCCCAAAAGACATTAGAAAACCACATAGGTTGGTACAGCAATCAATAGTGGTTGCACGGTCGCCAATGAGCTAGCTTTCTATTCCAGATAATATTCTGGAATTCCCTACCCAACTGCACCATGCAGCACCATTAGAACAAGAACTGCAGCTATCAAGAAGGGTCACTACTACCTTTTCAGGGCATGTAGGGATGGGAAAATATGCCACCTTGCCACCTGTACCCTCAGGACTATACTAACATAAATAAATTTTATCATTTTCCATACATAGCAAGGAGCAGTGTTCATCACAAACAAATGGCAGATATTTACACTATCTGTTACCAATATGTTGCCCCACCAGATTGACATTCGACCTCTGAGTGCAAATCTATCAAAGTTTCCTTGACATGTCAAAGACGTAACGCAATAATGTGAACTAGCTGTCAAAACTGTGGTAGAAAGTGGCAAGATGTAGATCAACCACAACCACCTATGATATAGTCCTATGTTTGATCCTCAGATAGCTGATCCCTGAAGGTCCAGAAGTAGCCTAGTACTGAGGTATAATGAGGGAACAGCTGGATATGGTTCCCGCTCCTGATAATATTCTGTGATCTTTACCACACAGTCATGTACTAGATAAGAGAGGCTTGACTGCAACGCCTGTTGCCATCAAACAGTAGCATCTTGGAAAGCTCAGAAACTGCAGAATCTTATGCCACCACTTTTAGGAATAGAGTGGAGAAGTGAGAAAATTTGAGAGAACAGTAGAGTTATATTATGAAAGGCATCAGAAGCCTGTGAATCTTTTAGCTGAAGAAAGGGCCATCAGAGCCTTTCGTCAGACAGCTGCTTATTTTCAGCACTGACCCAATCCGTGAAATTGACAGGCTCGCTCAGCTGGCAAGCAGTTCCCAGACAGCTGCTGAAAGGCCAACATGCAGCTTGTACTTTGAAAGGCATGTTTGACCCAACAAGGTGATTTATATGCGAAATAATTAAAAGTTCTGGTTTGCTTCAACAAGGAAATGAAACAGTGCTTGTCACTATCCAACCTTGTGCATTGATACTTACATCATTGAAAAGTACATCCATGGGAATAGCATGAGCTTCATCCTATTTCATAGCGAAATAATTTATGGGAATAATTCAATTTCACCCAGATCTTCTTCCCTGCTGTTCTCAGGATTAGATGGATACCAGCTACATTTGTGAAACTTAGCACCAACATGAAGTATTTTGACTTAATTAAACTACAAGCCATTATGTTATTTATTTGAAATAAAAATCTAAACTGTGGACGCCATTGTGGTAATGGGGAGGGGGATAGATGTTGAAATTTAATTACCTACTTACAATAATATTGCTGGTTGCATGAAGAAAGACATTGAGCAAGCATGGACTTTAAAGCGTATAGCAATCTATTTTAAAGCTGGTTTTCTGTTAAATGCACTGCAGCCGAGTGGTAAATATAGGCGTCAGAATAATATTACAATTCCGCTGGGGATGTGACTCATGATGTTGGAGGAGAACTCACAAACATTGAAACACATCAGCTCCCCTGCTGCTTGAGTTCAGTTTTTAAATGTTTGTTATCACACTTGTTACCACTAAAGGAAAGGAGCTGAATTAAGGAAACGAAAAGAATGTCAATGCTCAACAAAAAGACTGTAATTAATAAATATTGAGATCAGAGGCATTACTGGTTCTGTTCAGGTGGTGTCATGCCTAACCAATTCACTGTAAAATGCAAGAAATGTCTTTGCTATATAAACACTGTTTCAATTAAAAAAAGTGATTCTCTGTGATTTAAAACAAAATCTGGGATCCAGTGCTATTCCTGAACATAAGCTGAAGAACTGGATCCCACACAAAAAAAAGTAAATTTAACTATTAGGTTGTTACACTGTTAGACCATTAGACGATTAGAGATCCCTTCCACACCAGTTGTAATCTCTTCCAACCTCTTCCGTCAGGTAGACGATATAAGAGCTTAAACACACTTACCAACAGATTCAAGAACAGCTTCTTCCCTGCTGTTACTGATTTCTGAATAGACCTCTCAAATTTTGAATTTAATGTTGCTCTCACTCTTTGTGCACCTTCTCTGCAGCCGTAATATTGTGTTCCTCGCTCTGTTCTATTACCCTCATGCACTTTGTATGGTATGATCTGCCTGTACTGCACACAAAGCAAAGCTTTTCAATGTACCTAGGCACGTGTGACAGCAGTAAATCAAATCAAAATAGATAAAACAGATTATCCCATTTGGATCATTTGTGAAGCTTGTATAGAATGAGTTTTGTGAAGCCTAGTTTGTTTCGAAGAGATCTTAGAAAAAAGCAACAAAAAAGTTCCAGACTCAGCCTCTAAATTACAAAGAACATGAATTCAGAGATGATTTTCTTTTCTAATGGAAAGAAAATCTGAAGAAAAGATCTGGATGGTCAAGTTGTCTCAAATTCTTTAGGCACTACAAAGGTTCAGGGCTGACTCTGAACTAAAACAGTAGCTAAGCTCATATTTAGTTCAAGATATCATCATGATAAGAGAACTGAAATCTGTACTGTAGGCAACCACCAGAGAAGTCTTAAAAGCTAATTATCGATTAAATTGCCCACTAGCGCTCATTAACAATGCAGCACAGTATTTTAAATAAAAATAGAAGAGCTGGAGAAACTCAGCAGGTATGTAATATCTGTGGAGACAGAGTCAAAGTGAATGTTTCGGACTATGCTATGACTCTTCTTCAGAACTGCACAACATTTTGGTAGGTAAGGGATGACTTTTTTTGCTGGTACAGACTCGATGAGGTGAATGGCCTCTTCTGCACTGTATGACTTTATAACTCTGTGATCAACTTCTCAAGGTGGGGTGGGTGGTTTGTACAATAAAATGCTGGCCTGGCTAGTTAAGTACACATCCAGGGAGTGAATGAAAAGAAAAACTAATGCTTTTCTTCACAGCAACCCACAGGAAATGTGGTTAAACTGGTCAGAGCAGAGAATATTGAGCATTGTTGCTCTTTACTTGATCATGGAGATCTGAAGGAAATTCAAAGGCACAACAGGAGATTTTTTTCGAGGCTTCATCAACATTTCATTCGCATTTATTTTGGTAATTCACAAACAATTTAATCTGAAAAAGAGTTGATGCTGTGCTTTTCTATTTGATTGAACACTTAATGGGAATCAATAGGAAAATATGATTGCTTGACCATCAGTGTTGCTGGGAGAGACAGTTGTCAGAGATAATTGAGACTCGAAAGATGATTTTCTCTGTACTATGAGGTGCAATCTCCACCAAAGCCAAACTACAACTACATCCAGATGGGACAAAACAAAAATAACCTTTAATCTCGCAGCCCATCTATATGACAATATGGCAAAGTTTGAGATGTCCCAAAACACAAATGTAAATTAATTGTTTCACTTTAAACACATCATTTTGATTCCATAACCTCTATGACTAATCCATATTTATCATCGAGATTTACAAATCTTTTCTTCCAAATTTTTTGCTTTTTGATTGCGTTTGGAAGATAACGATAAACACCCTGGATCAATCCACCATTCAGTTTTTTAATGCTCCCACTTCTCATCTTGAAAATAGACATAGGCTAACTTTTGACTATAATTGCCACCAAATTTGATTGTATTGCATTTATTTCAGAGATGTTTATCACTTTCTTAATCAGATACCCACATTTTTCTTTGGTTAATACTTTAATACCCAAAGCTTAAAATTATACTCTATTACATGTGAATTATCAACTGCATATTCTCATCAAGACATACATTGCTTGTGTAAATCAAGTCATTGATAGTTATACTGTGTCTAGTTTTGGATTCCTTACCTAATGGATGATGTCAGGGCCCTGGTGTGGGTACAGAAGATATTTACTAAACAAATAAATATGATAATTATGATTACACTGTCTAAAAGTCAGGCTTTACCCATTTAAGACAGATTAGGTGATATTTTTCTTTTCTTGGAGAGTTGTGGATTATTTGAAACTCTGTCACAAAATAAGTTTTAGAAGCATTGTTCTCAGATATTTCTAAGGCAGATGCAGATAGATTCTTGTTAAGTAAGGGGATGAAAGATTATGAGTAGCATATGGAAATGTGGGTTTGTGGTTACAATCAGATCAGCCATGATCTTATTGAATGGAGGAGCAAGCTCCAGGACCTGAATGACCTGCTCCTATCCCTAATTTGTAAGTACCATAAAGATATATCAAAGCAGGTAGCTGCTTTCATGTTAAATTCTACAGCCCTTCAGGGTTGACCAAATTCTTCTAACTAGTCAGTCAGAAAGTGGAGAGCTAAAGATGAAGTTAGGAGATTTCTTTTTCAACGTGGTGAGTTTTTTGAACCTGCAAAGCTTTACCAAATTCAGAGTCAAAAACAGAATACATAATCAAATTCTAAAGGAAAATGGGTACATATTTTGAATAAAGACATTGTTGAAAGTTATAGGGAGTGATTAGGGAAATGGCAACTCAGTAGATAGCACCTACAGACACTTGCTACAGGTTTGAAATAGCAAATTGGTTAGTTCTGTCCTGTGCTATGAACCTATAAGCCACTGACTGAGAAACTACGATGTGGTTTGTGGAAGGAACAATCTTGATGAGCCAAATGTTCCATGATTTTTTTATATTCCTACGTGCCTTTACACTTGGCAGGATTTGCCACTCTGACAGATGCACTGCAATTGCTTTCATTAAAATGGGGAAAGCAACTCTGCTTTGATTCCTATTTTTGCTCTCCAACAGTTCCTGTTGCTGCTTTATATTCCTGTTTCTTTAGACTACTTGAACACACAGGTGACAGTAGTCCATCATTGCCTCACCCAAATGGCCAATCCTTCGGTATAATTGTCAGGCCAGACTGTGGCCTTGGTCAAATCAAACAATGCCATTTTAATTCTCTACTTATTAACACCAGCACATGCTGCTTGAGAGTGGGTGAGAGTAGAACACTGCAAAAAAAGCTGAGACTTTTCAAGAGATTTTCATCACGATTGTGGCTGCAGTGCAATTTAAAATAGATCAAAAAAAAGTTACGAGGCTGGGGTTGACTGGAATTTTTTTCTAGTTATTTTAAACTTGAACGTCAAATGCTGTTTCTGGGACAACGCCGAGCACAGAATGGCAGCTCTGTTTCCCTACAGTAGTTATAGGACTTCAGTGATGCTTTGTTGGCTGTGGGGGACATATAGACGTGGTGAAATTTATGATATAAATGTCAAGTCTTTTTTTTCACTGCAGTAATTAAGTAGAAATTGAGAATTGGCTCATAGCTAAACCCATTGTGTAGCACACTGACCAAAATTTTTTCTGGTTTATTAGAATTATTCCTTTGTTGTGTTTTTTTTTGACAATTGTGGATTTCATATTCAACCCAACTTGTTCCTCCTCCCCCCGGACAAACCTCAGGGAATCTCTCTCCCACTGCAACTCTCTCATCCCTATTTATTTCAGAACCCTCTTCCCCTCCCCCATTTCTGATGAAGGGTTTAGGCCCGAAACGTCAAGTTTTCCTGCTCCTATGATGCTGCTTGACCTGCTGTGTTCATCCAGCCCCATGCTTGTTATCCTTGTTTCATTATTCAGGTTAGAAATACTATGAAATAGAAATACACTACTCAGCCCATTGTATCTGTGCTAGGTCCTTCTGGGGATGGCAAACAAATATTGAAACTTTGTCCAGGTGCAAATCTTACCCCAAGAGAAATAGCTGCTGATTCAATGAATGGTGTCAGAGGGGGCCAATTAGCGACAGATGGTGAATGGCGAAGAGGACTGATGCGCCCAATTTAAAGCCACCACAACAGTCATCACTTTGGCTGCCATTTCACCAAGTTATTTGCTGCAATCAAGACACAGCAAGAGCAGCAGAGAGAAGGCCATGTTTAGTGCACAATTTCCTGGAGGTCCAGGTCAAGGCAGTGAGAGAGAAGTGGAAGGTCCTTCTCCCTGAGGGTGGTAGGAAGAGGCCAGCACCAACTCTGCAGGTCCAGTTCAAGTTCACTGAAACACAGGACAGATAAGAAGAGACTGGGTCCATTGTAGAAAAGAATTTCATTGACATTATTCACTCTGCCAGGGTGAATGTAACACCAGAGCTTTGGGCAGCCCTCTGTGTAGGCAACCTCCAGCAGACACACCAACTGAGGATCCTGAAAGTACATAGGAACCTGGGGCAAATGTGACAGCCGGGCACTTACTGATCATTGGCCCAGAACCAATGAGCTCCTGAGGAGCTCACACCACTGGAACATGAGGCTACATATTTACAGTCGGCATTATCCGTGGAAGCCATCTCTGCCTGAACTCACTTCTTTATCCTTGCCACTGTGGGCGTTGAACATTTGCAATAAGGTTTACTGTAAGTCATATGACTGTTGGTGTCCCCTTATAGTGCAGTAGATTCCAGCTGGGATTGGCTTGATTAGTGATTGGCTTGGAGAGGTTGAGTTGGAGAGAAGACTGCTAAGGATAAGCTGAGTTAGACAAAAGTGTTCTAAAAACAAGCTGCCTGGCTGACCTTTCTCTTTTCTGAAAAGAAAGCCTGTTTGTTGAGTACAGGTGAAACCTATTTGTTTGGTCAAAGGTGACCACAGTCATTCAGTGAGTGCCACCACAGTCAGTCATCAGTGTCTGACCTCAGTCCCAGGATTTGACCATGATAGTTCTACTGCCTGGTGTAAGCAGCAGGATCTGGGTATTCATGTCCTTACAGCCTATTCTAGGCTTTAGTCAGTCCAGCTGATCAAGTCCATTGAATTCAAAGATCACTGGTAAGTCACTCAGGAAGCTGTAGAGACATCAATCTCAGGGGACTGAGCCAGATTCAGTCAGAGCTGCTACAGTCAATCCTGGAGGTTTGTACATTAAATATCAAGGATGGGCTGGCTGAGAGTTATCAGGAAGCAGTAATGTGTCAAGCTGCACTCACAAATTCTGTACATGCAACCACAATGTAGATTAGAAAACGTGGCTGTAAGAAGTCCTGACCATGAAATTGATCATTAAAAATTAATCCTAGTAATCTCTGTGAAGCAGTAGTGAACCTTCAGCAGCCTCCACATGAAGTAACTGAAGCCTAGGGTCTCGTCAGGATGTAGAGGAGGTATTAGAAACCCAGTGTTTATCAACTTCAGTGGCATTTCCTCTCGATGAACAAATGGTGATGTCTCGGGACAGTGTCACAGTCTGTCTTCTGCTAGAGCAGGACTCGTGATCTGAATGGGTGAGAGGCCATTCTGTCATGGTAACCATCAAGGAGACAGCTGTACTTGATTTTTATGTGATGGCTGCTTCCAAGGAAACACTGGGAAACTGTAGGGGTCTCTCAATCCTCAATCCACAACGCAATTTGTGCCAGATCACAGCACTTCATCTCATTTAACCTGGACAAGCTCAGTGCTGAGGCCTGGCAGTAGGCCTTGGCGACTTAACTAGCTTTCCCCAAGCAAAGCATACTACAGAATACTCACACAATGTGTTAGGAGCATAACACAGCTGATTTTATAATGAGGAAAGGCTTCCTTCAATAATTATCTAAATCATCTCGGATTGTCGCTATTTTACCTCAGGAGTCTGTACCTGGTAGCCTGGAAGCTGCCATGATGTCTATATCCTTAATAACGCTCAGGTTTCTGCTTCATCACAAGGGCTGTGTTACTTATGAGGATAGCTGCTGGGAGACATAGGCTACTCTCTCCCACCACGGCTAATAATTACATTGCACAATTGCCTGATTGAAGCCAAGCATGGATAAAATGCAGAGATAATAGGTACTGCAGATGCTGGAGAATCCGAGATAACAAGGTGTGGAGCTGGATGAACACAGCAGGCCAAGCAGCATCATAGGAGCAGGAAAGCTTGACGTTTCGGGCCTAGACCCTTCATCAGAAATGCAGCCCCCTCTTCCACTTGGGCAATTGTGGAGCAAACAATCAGTCTCCTCAAGATGAGGTTCTGAAACTTGGATTAGTCAGGAGGGGCACTGTGCTGCACTCCAGACAGTGTTCTGCACAATCTGAGCATGCAGTGTTCTGCACAATTGGACCAGGAAAAGAGAGGATGTGATGAATGTATGAAAGATAATGAGGTGTCCCAAGTGTGAGTAGGAAGTGCAGAAATGTTTAGCAGTTTGGGGAGATGAAGCAGGCGAGAGCCGTTGAGGGAAGGTGTTGTATGCAATTTTAAGAGTTGTGAACCGTGAATCTTGGTGAGTGGTAGCAGAGTGAGAATGGGCTTGAGGGAGCAGAGAGACAATGCTGGTACTTATAACTGCAGAGTACAAAAGCTCATTAAGCTCCTTGCAGCCCTACAGCATGCTCCTCCAGACCATTGACAACACATTGATCCAGGAGGCTACTCCTGACCAGGCTGCCAAGGTTTGAAGCCAGGATCTCCTCTAGCAGTCCTGAGGAAAGCAAACAGCCCTCCTGTCCACCAGGTCCCTGCTGGCAAAGTGGGATGCCAAGTTACCTCTCTCAACCATGGTCATTCCAAATGTGCAGCAACACACTAAGGGCAGCTTCTGGCTTGCAGGTTCTTAACTGGTGCACAGCTTGATATTAAATGTGGCAGCTGTGATGTCCATGTCATAAGGTCCCAGCAGCTGTGGGCACTTCCACCGCTGCGAAGCACAGCATTGTGTGACAGTGATGCCATGGAAGTGAGATGCAAAATTAATGAAATAAGCAGTGGAGAATTACAAGCAAAATGTTACCAGGGCTCATGAGGGAAACCCATCTTAAAGTTCCATGAAATTGACACTTGGCTAAATTTCAGCCTCTTGTGTGCTGAAATATTTCTCTTTTGTACAGTCACACATAAATTCTGCATGTTGAAATTATTTCTGTTCATATTTTGTGACTTTGTTTATTTCAAGATGACACGAAAATTGTAGGTGTAGTGAACAGCAAAGAAGGTTACCTCAGATTACAGTGAGATCTTGATGAGCTGGGCCAACGGGCCGAGAAGTGGTAGATGGAGTTTAATGTGAGGTGCTGCATTTTGAAAAGGCAAATCAGGACAGGACTTAAACTCTTAATGGTAAGGTCCTGGGGAGTGTTGCTGAATAAAGAGAGCTTGGGGTGCGGGTTTATAGTTAGTTGAAAGTGGTATCGCGGGTAGATAGAATAGTGAAGAATGCTTTTGGTACGCTTGCCTTTATTGGTCAGTGCATTGAGTATAGGAGTTGGGAGGTCATGTTGCTGCTGTACGAGACATTAGTTCGGCTACTTTTGGATCATTGCTTCCAACTCTGGTCTCCTTCCTATAGGAACGATATTGTGAAACTTGAATGGTTTTAGAAAAGATGTACAAGGATTTTTCCAGAGTTGGAGGGTTTGAGCTTTAGGACAGGCAGAATAGGGTGGGGCTATTTTCTCTGGAGCATCACAGGTTGAGGGGCGACCTTATAGAAGTTTATGAAATCATGAGAGGCATGGATCAGATCAATAGACAAGGTCTTTTCATTGGGGTGGCTAATTCCAAAACTAGAGGGCATAGGTTTAAGGTGAGAAGGGAAAGATATAAAAGGGACAAAAGGGGAAACTTTTTCATGCAGAGGTTGGTACATGTATGGAAGGAACTGCCAAAGGAAGTAGTGGAGGCTGGTACGATTACAACATTTAAAAGGCATTTGGATGGGTATATGAATAGGAAGGGTTTAGAGGGATATGGGCTAAATACTGGCAAATGGGACAAGATTTATGTAGGCTATCTGCTCAGCTTGGACAAGTTGGACTGAAGGGTCTGTTTCCATGCTGTATATTTCTATGATTCTATAACTTGTCAATTTGTTTCAGTTGCAAATAAATACACTGAGGCATTGCAAGAGAGACTTCAAAATATGGATGCAGGCTAAATAAGTTTTCCTCATTGATCTTTTTCCCAAAGTATTTATATTTGCCTACGTTCGAATATAGCAAAATAAGTCAAAAACAAAGTGACTGATTGTTATATGAAAATTATTTTGCAAAGTATACATTGTGGCTTCAAATTGTTTTTTGTAAAGTTATAATAGTAGATCTTCATAAAATCACAGTATGGGTTTTAAATGTTGATTCTCTCTAGTACAACTCACATATCTTAGGAAAGGACAAGAATGTATATATTGACGCCATTAACTGGGTCTTTAATCCAATGGGAAGCCAGACGATTGGATTATTTCCAGAGCCAACCCTGCATGAAACCAGCATCAGTGACACAGTGCAATTTTGAAATGCAAAGGAATGAAATGACCTGGGAACTGGCTCATCACCAATTAGTACTGCCTGGAGTGGCCCAGATGAGGGGACTAAGGGCCCTTTCAAAGGGCAAACAGCAGTCATGTTTGGGCATGCTGTTCACGGAAGCAGTGGAGGGGCAGGGACCTCAGAGCACCAGTGCTGGTTCCAACGGACACTGCACAATTTTCAGGTGCTTTGAGGCTTCTTCAGTGGACACGGTGACAGACTTCAAAATTATCCTGATTCCGGCCTCTGGAAGAAAAAAGTTGCCAAACAATACAAAGAGGGCATGGTGGACGTTATGACAGAGGTCAGCAGTCAGGAAGTCACCAAGAGGATGTGGGTCTATTGCAGAGTGATTCTACAGCCCAATAAGGTCTTGAAAGGTGAGACCTTAAGATCATAGTGGCTGGCACAGTGGCTCAGTGGTTAGCATTGCTGCCTCATAGTGCCAGGAACCCAGGTTCAATCCCACCCTTGGGTGACTGTCTGTGTGGAGTTTGCACATTCTCCCCATGTCTGCATGGGTTTCCTCTGGGTGCTCCTGTTTCCTCCCATTGTCCAAAGATGTGCAGGCTAGGTGGATTGGCCATGCTAAATTGCCCATAGTGTTCAGGGATGTGTAGATTAGGTGGGTTATAGGGGGATGGGTCTGGGTGGAATGCTGTGAGAGTCAATGTGGACTTGTTGGGCCAAAGGGCCTGTTTCCACATTGCAGGGATTCTATGATACTCATAGGAAATAAGGGCAACAGCAGGCCATTTGGTCCATTGAGCCTACTTTGCAATTTAGTAAAATCATGGCTGATCTGATTGTAGGTCAAAGGTTAAAAAAATTCATCAGGTTTCTGTAGTTAACAAGAGAATAGCTATTTATTCCAAACAGGTTGTTTTGAATCAATAGCACAAAAGAAACACAAAATGATAACATATAACTCTCTAAGACCTAGCTCTACTCCTTTTGGAAACGTTCTCATGCAGGCATATCAATAGACAAGACAGACACAAATGTTACAGGTGATGAAAGGAAGAAAATAAAGTCAGAGAAGCTCAGTCCTGGCACCAGTCCAGATTACAGGAGTTCACATTTTCCTTTAGTTCTCTTCTGGCTCTTTTTGACTCTATGATGAGGACACAAGGATGTGGACACATGCATCCTCAAGATTTCATTCGCCAGTTGAAGACTCATCCTTTCATTGTCTCTGAAGGTGTTTCTTGTCTCTTTGTGCCTTTCAAGAAGGGAACTTGCAAAGAGAGAGAGTAGCTAGCTGCTTGGAATTTTCTTTTACTTCTCCACTCACAGAAGGGAGAGAGAGAGAGAGAGAGATGTTTTCAAAAGCTAGAGATTTATGCTCAACCGTCCAAATATAAAGCAGAGCCACTTGCTCAGGAACCCATCAAGAAATTGTTGCTATGCTGAGTACACCTTAATATACATAACTGGTCTTGGTTGAAAAGCCAATCAAAGTTTAACTTGACAAAACTGTCCCTAGATGCATACCTATGTAGGCTCATTGCTTAAATACTTCACACATTGAGTTCCGGTAACTTGCTTTAAAAACTGCCACATCTTCTTCCACAGTCCTTTTGTTTAAAGTAGTATGCTTGCCCATTTTTTAGTCTATAGTTCAAAAAATAAAAGTGGTCTTTGTACCATACTAAATGGGAGACCCCTTACCTTTAAACTGTGTCCCCTAGTTCTAGACTTCACCACCATAAGAAACATTCTTTCAGATTCTAAATCTTCTCAGAATCTTATACTTCAATAAGATCAGTCATTCTTCCAAACTCCAGTGAATATAGAACCAACCTGCTTAACTTTTTCATATAAGTTGGAGTCACGGTCTAAGGAGTGAATCTGGTGAACGTTCCCTGAACTGCTTCCAATGCAAACATGTCCATCCTTAAGAAAATAAACTAAAACTGCACACAATACTACTGATGTGGTCTTACCAATGACCTGTACTTTCGTTGTAAGACTTCACTACTTCGATACCGCATACCCTTTGCAATTAAGACCAGCATTCCATTTGCCTTTCTAATTACATGATTTACCTGCCTGCTAATTTATTGTGATTCTTGCGCAAGGACCCCAGATTCTTTTGTATTGCTGCATTCTGTAGTCCCTCTCCATTTAAATAATATCCTGCTTTTCTATTCTTCTTGCCAAAATCGGCAACGTCACATTCTCCCAAATTATACACCCTCTCCCAAATTATTGCCTAATCACTTAATTTATTTCTATAACTTTGCAGACTTTTGTATCCTCCTTTGTAATACATTGTTTGATTACTTTACGAAATAGTCTCTATATCCAGTCCTTAATGGTACAGAATTGAGACCCTAGCATTGATCCATCTGGCTCTCCATTAGCTTTAGTTTACTAACCAAATGACACTTTTATCCCAACCTATAACCAATTGGTTAGCTGATCCTCTATCATTGCTAATATATCACCTACAACATTACGATCTCTTTTATGTAACACCTTATCAGATCCCTTATGGAAATCCAAATTCTGTCTCCACTGGTTCCCTTATATCCATCCTGCCCATTACATCACAAAGAATTCTAATAAATTTGTCAAACATGATTTCCTTTTCACAAAACCATGTTGACCTGCCTGGTGGTATTACGGTAGTCTAAATATTCTCCCATTACCTCCTTACTGATGAGTTCTAACATTTTCCTGATGACAAATGTTAGATATAGTTCCTTCCTTTCTGACTCCATTTTTTTGAATTTGCTGAGGCCTCTGCAGAACCTAAGGAATTCTGGAAAATTGCATCTGCTGTCTCTGCAGCCACTTCCTTTACAACCTTACAATGCAGGCCATCAGTCCAGTAGACTTGTCACCTTTTAGCTCTGTTAGCTTCCCAGTAGCTTCTTTCTCCCCCACTAATCATCATTAATTTTCCTCTCTCTCTTTGTCCCTGTTTTACTGCTGTTCTTAGGGTGCCTTTCACGTCTTCTACTGTGAGGCCAGATCCAAAATATTTGTTCAAAGCTTCTACCATTTCCGCATTTTCCACTATAAATTCCCCAATCACACTCTCTAAGGGACCAATGCACCCTAATGTTATACTTTTTACTTCTTTATACTTGTAGAAGTTTTTACTATCTGTTTTCATATTTCTAACTATTTTCTCTCACATTGTAATTTCTCCCTCTTCAATTTTGTAGTCATCCTTCACTGGTTTCTAAAGCCTTTCCAGCCTCCTGGCCTCCAGCCTAATGTTTGTAGTGTTGTATATTTTTTCTTTCAGTTTGATATGATTCTTAGTTACCTCGGTTAGCTATAGATGGTGCATGCTTTTCATAGAGTCTTTCTTTCTCAATGGAATATATCTTTGTTGAGAATTGTGAAATGATTCCCTTGCATGAGAGGCAAGCCACACCCAGACGACAGGGCTGTAACTCTATGTGGTAACATACACTCAAGCTGAACGGGCTGAGACCTCAGTTTTCCTCAACTCTGCCAAATCAAATGCTCAGTGATGGGACTCAGGTGATTGGAACCTTAACATATCAGATGTACTTAATCATAGAGTCATAGAGCACAGAAACAGACCCCTCGGCCCAACTCGTTCACACCAACCGGTTTTCCTAAACTGAATTAGTCCCATTTGCCTGCATTTGGCCCGTATCCCTCTGAACCTTTCATATCCATGTACTTGTCCAAATATCTTTTAAATGTTGTAAGTGTTCCCGCCTCAACCACTTCCTCTGGAAGCTCGTTCCATATAAGCACCACAATCTGTGTGAAAAAGTTGCCCTTCCACCTCACTTTAAATCTATGCCCTCTAGTTTTGGACTCCCCTATCATGGGGAAAACATCTTGGCAATTCACCTTGTCTCTGCCCCTCAAGATTTTGTAAACCTCTATAAGGTCACCTCTCAGCCTCCTACTCTCCAGGGAAAATAAGTCCCAGCCTGTCCAGCCTACCCTTATAACTCAAACCCTCCAGTCTCAGTAACATCCTTGTAAATCCTTTTTGCATCCTTTCCAGTTTAATAACATTCTTCATAAGCAGGGTGACCAGGATTATACACAGTACTCCAAATATGGCCTTACCAATGTCTTGGATAGCTGTAAGATGATGTCCCAATTTGTATACTCAATGGTCTGACCGATGAAGGTGAGTGTGCCAAATGCTTTCTTCACCACCCTGTCCAATTGTGATTCCACATTCAAGGGACTATGTACCTGCATCCCTAGGTCTCTCTGTTTGACAACACACACCAGGGCCCTACCATTAACTGTGTAAGTCCTGCCCTGGTTTGTCTTACCAAAATGCAACACCTCACATTTATCTAAATTAAACCCCATCCGCCATTCCTCGGCCCACTGGCCCAGTTGATGAAGATCCCATTGTAATCTTAGATAACCTTCACTGTCCACTATACCACCAATTTTGGCGTCACTCACAAACTTACTAACCTTGCCTCCTATATTCTCATCCAAATCATTTGTATAAATGATGAACAACAGTGGAATCAGCATCAATCCTTGTGGCACACAGCTGGTCACAGGTCTCCAGCCTGAACAACAACCCTCTACCACTATTCCCTGTATCCTACTGTGAAGCAAGTTTTGTATCCACTTGGCTAGCTCTCCCTGGATCCCATGTGATCTAACCAGCCTACCTTGCAGAACCTTTTTGAAGGCCTTGCTAAAGTCCATGTAGACAACGTCTACCGCTCTGCCTTCATCTATCTTCTTGATCACCACTTCAAAAAATGTAATTATGTTCGTGAGACATGATTTCTCACGCACAAAACCATGCTGACTATCCCTAATCATTCTTGCCTTTCCAAATAACTCCTGTGCCTCATAATCTCCTTCAACAATTTACTCAACACTGATGTCAGGCTCGTGGTCTGTAGTTCCCTGGCTTTTTCTTGCAGCCTTTCTCAAATAATGGCACAACATTAGCCACCTTCCAGTCTTCTGGCAGCTCACCCAAAGCTATCGATGATACAAATATCTGAGCAAGGGGTATCGATGAAGAATACAAAACCTCAGGGGTGTATGAAGCTTGAATGGGTAAAGGAGGGAAGCCTTCTCATAATCTCTCTTCATCCTGAAGAGAGCACCTAATTCCAGAAAGCTGGCTTAGACTAGCAATAAAGTGCTGCAGCTCCACACACTGGTCCCAGCGAAAGAGGCAGCACTGGAGATCTTGAGAGTGCAATCACATTAAGCCTTGGGCGATGTTGAAATAATAGGTCATGTAGAGCATAGATATGTGACAACTCTATCTTCAAGGAATGGCATGAAGTATACTCCTGCTTAATGCATGCTGTGCTATAGAACTGTTACTATCCATTTAGTGTGCTGAGCCACCTGTTGAGTAGCCTGAGCTCTCTTCACCACTTTATTGATGTCTCATAGGATCAGTTACAGAGGGGAAGCGGAATGTCCTAGCATGGTTGTCGCCAGTCTCCTCACCTGGTAGTGATGTTCCAGTGCCAGCACTGTCACATCATTCCTTCCTACCTTCTGTCTCTACAGCATCACTCACCTCAGTTTGACCTTGATCTACTTTAAAATGGGAAGCATTGGACAAGCAGCGCCTCACGAGCAAGCATGAGGAGGAGGAAGGTCATCCCTATTGAGGACAGGCGCAACCACATTTATCCGGGCAGAAATGCTAAGGCTTGGTTCACAAATGAGAAGGATTCTTCTGCAGCATTAGAGGCAGATGAGTTCTTGCAAAGTACAGATTGCTCTGGCATTTCAGAGAAATCTGTGCAGTGCATTGCTTCATTGTATATGTAGACAGTCTCAAGGAAAATCATATACACTGCTGCAGCAGTAACACAATGGCGTGATTAGAAACAGTGACACTTTCTGTCACATCTTTGTGCTTAGTGTCATTATTGATATCGAGATGGATATAGTGTGGCTATCAACTGCATTCTAGTTACTGGGCACAATCAAAGGGCTAAATCTAATGTGGGAACTACCTCTCAGGCCTCTCCAACTCAGAAACCATTCAGGTCCCAAGGTCCTCTGACAGTGGGTGTCTAAAGATGGAGCAGCAATAGAACCGTTAGGGTGTATGAGCGTTGTTCTTTGAATGTGACTGGCTCGATTGAGAGAGTGATCAACAGTGCATAAGCAATCTTTTGCTTTGTAAATAAATGCATTGAGTACAAAAGCAGGAAAGTTGTACTGAACCTTTGTAAAGCTCTGGTTAGGCCCCAACAAGAGAATTACATCCAGTCTGGCTACCACACTTTGGGAAATATATGAAGGTTTTTGTGAGGATGCAAAGGAGACCTACCAGAATGGTTCCAGAAATGAGGGGGTTTCAATTATAATATTAGGTTGGAAAGACAGGAATTGTTTTCCTTGAAGCGAAGGAGATTGAGTGGAGATTTGACAGAGGTGTACAAGATAGACTAAGATAATAGACAATAAACAATAGACAATAGGTGCAGGAGTAGGCCATTCGGCCCTTCGAGCCAGCACCACCATTCATTATGATCATGGCTGATCATCCACATCAGTATCCTGTTCCTGCCTTATCCCCATAACTCTTGATTCCATTATCTATAAGAGGTCTATCCATCTCTTTCTTGAAAGTATCCAGAGACTTGGCCTCCACTGCCTTCTGGGGCAGAGCATTCCATATATCCACCACTCTCTGGGTGAAGAAGCTTTTCCTCAACTCTGTTCTAAATGGCCTACCCCTTATTTTTAAACTGTGTCCTCTGGTTCTGGACAAGCAGACAAGACAAAAGATTATCCCATTAGCTGATTGTGAAATGATTAGGGAATATAGATTCAATATTTTGAACAAGAGATGCAGGGATAAAATGAGAAAGAAGGTTATTTTTATGCAAAGGCCCAGAACTCCTCCCATGAGGATGGTTGATGCAAAAATAATCGATGGTTTCAAATGGTTATTGGATTTGTATTGAAGGAAATAAATTTGCAGGTGAACGAGGGAGTGTGACTGACTAGATTGTTCCATTGGGAGCCAGCATGGTCTCAATGGGCCAAATGAGCTGTGTCTGTGCAGTAAAAGATTCTGCATTTCCCGTCCTGAGATGGATGCATTGATTTGAGAAATTTCCTGGTTAGCCACACCCACCTGAAGCGAAAGTTAGGGGTGGGATGAGGGTAGAATGGAGGTGCGGGGTGTTTACAGATACATGTGGGAGCCAGAGGAACTCAGCGATAATGTATTTAAACGGTGCATGTTCAATTTACATATTTCTGACAAATATGTTGATTCACATCGCCCTTTCCTTCCCAACTGACATCAATATCATAATGACAAAAAATGAAGACTGCTCTCTCTTCCTACTTCTTACTGTGAAATCACAGTTTTTTGACAGTTCCAGATTGAATAATGTATTTCTCATGGACAGTCAGGATCTCTTTGAATGGCACAGTAGATTCAGGGGCTGTATGGCCTGCTCCCATTTTTCCTTAGGGAATATATGGTGCTGAGGACTAAATGCAGTGCACTGGACAGAGTTTTCTGCTGGATTTATGCTGACTGTCTTGAGTGTACAGCTCAAGGGTTACTTTCATTAACAATTTGCCGGAAGTAGTTTGCCTCAAAAATACAGAAAATTGTTACAATAGATTTCAGGTGTCTTATTCAATGCATTGGGATAAACTACGTGCAAAACAATGAAAAAGGCCATTGGGAATTTTGTTTCCCAACCCGCAAGTTTGAACTGATCATCCTTTTGGATGTTGAAAAGTTAGGGCTCCTTTGGACAGTTACAGCCCCTTTACTTGATTCTTTGACCTAATTTTGCAAAGATACTAATGGTGGGGAATGGATCATGTGATGAATTCCATATTATTTGCATTTCTTTTGAGAATTGCTGTCTATATCAGGGCAGATATTTTCAATGTCAGCTTCCCCTTCAGCAGAAAGTCTCAGATATGGCAGTGGACAGCAGGAAGTGAGCTGAGCAGATTCGGGTCTAATTCTCCGCCTACTCTATTTGTGATGTTATGGAGTCAGTGTAATTGCAACAAAATTAAGGTCAAATGAAACAACCCCAAGAATACTGGAACTTCTCAGAGTGGCACCCTTGCCCTAACCATCTTTAGCTTCTTCACTGATGACCTTGCATTTGTTCCAAGGTCAAGTTTAATGATAATCCCTGCTGCAGTTTCATGAATTCTGCTCAACAATCATTCTTTCATATCTATTTGTGTCTAAGGAAGATTTATCTGTGTAATACCTAATTAAATGATGTATTATGGTCACTATGGATTGGAAATATGATTGGAAATCTACTTTGCGGTTAATTATGTTAAAATTACACCCTTTTGGCATCAAAAGATGTTTATATCCATGCGACAGTCTGTCATCAATCCACCTACATGAAAATAAAGATTTAGACTGTGCAGAGTGTTGTTTCTGGAAGTGCTTTTCATGGTTTCTTTAGCATGATTTGTAGCAGAATGGTGAAGTTATTTCAGAATCTATCTTCTTGCTCATTTAGTTTCCATATAATTGACCAACAGAATTTGTGAAGTGTTTGCCATTTTGTTAGATGTTCTCAATATGGAGCAACTACTTTTCCAATGGGAATTCTTCCATCCCTTATGTTTTTAAAGGAAGCACAGGTAGAATGCTTAGACAGGTGAACTTGCACCCAAGGTAGGCTGCACATATATTAATCCATACTAATTTGCAAAGATGCAAAGTAGCAATTAATTTGTGGGATTGATTGTCTACATTCCAGGTCAACAGACAAGTAAGCCTGTTGCTAACATGCATCATAGGGCTACCTCTAATAGTTCCAGCACTAGTTATCTTCAACCATGTCTTCATAATTTGATTTGGCCTCATTCCAATGTTGTTTTATTGGAGGATGATTTGGATTTCTATTCCAATCTCATTCTGTACTGCCTCCACTTTATCAACCATCAGGAAAAGGAGTGGACTGTTACGCTGCTCATCAAGTGATCACAGGTTCTGTTCCGGTCTCAACAAGGATTTTGCAAAGCATTTTTATTTAACTAAACCTGGTCTTGAAAATGTTGAAACATTGCCAACCATTGCAACATTTTTCTTTTGTTCAAAATTTCTGCTTCTGACTAGCTGCATTAATAGATACTTCCAATTACCATTACCATTTATGCTTCATCCTCATTCATAATCGTTTCATATTTCCATGAGATCATTTTCTCTCCATTAATTTAGTTACTATTCATGCAAGTTGATTAAAATTTACTGGCCCACGTACAATGGTTAATTGCAAATGACTTGTGACATACTTTTATTTATTCAAACTATTGCTCAATTCTGACATCTTATTAATAATTTAATTATATCTCACTCGGTGCAACTTCTCTGGAAGGTTCTAGACTAAGATTTTCTCAGATGCAGCTTTGCTCCATAATATTATTGGCTAATTTTCTTCTGATGGAAACCTATTTTTGAGGAGTTTTATTTTAATTGCAGTGCAGAACATTTGGGATAGAAAAGACCAAAAATCTGAAATTATTGTCCCTGGGGTGGCACAGTGGTTAGCTCTGTTGCCTCATAATGCCAGTGACCCAGGTTCAATTCCATCCATGGGTGACTGTCTGTGTAGAGTTTGCACATTCTCCTCACGTGTGAGTGGGTTTCCTGCAGCTGCTCTGGTTTCCTCCCACAGCCCAAAGATGTACAGGTTAGGTGGACTGGTCGTGCTAAATTGCCCGTAGTATCCAGGGATGTGCTGGCTAAGTCCTTTAACCATGGGATATGCAGCGTTACAGGGGTGGGTCTGGCTGCGCTGATCTTCAGAGAGTTGGTGTGGACTCAGTGAGGTGAATGGTCTGCTTCCAGTCCATAGGGATTCTATGATGAGAGCTACTTTTGGATTTTCTGATCCATTCTTATTCCTCAAATGACACTTAAAATGGATTATCTGGATGTTATTGCATTTCTACATGCAGGATCTTGCCTTTCTCACATTGGTTCCTACATTTCAAACAATACAAGTGTGATGGCACTTCAAAAACTATTCACTTGGCTGTTATGGGACAACCTGAAGTTGTGAAAGGCAGGATAGTAAATACAAATGTTACTTTTCCCTTGTATGTTCAGAGTCTGACGTGTTGGCCGTTGTTAATACTTGAGCAATATAGGTCATTAGAAAACTCCATGCATTCCTGACATCCAACATTGCTGAGGTAATAGAGATGGAATTAACATTTTAAAAGCTTCATAGCACAATGGAAATTTGGACATACACTTGAAAAGGAAATATTGCAGGGTTGTTGAGAAAGAGCAGTAGACAGCAACAAATTAAATAGCTTTTTGAAAGAGATGGCACAGGCTCAATGGATCTCATAGCCTACATTTGTGCTCTATGATTTAGAAAATATCACTTTCATTCCAGTGAAAATCAAGGAAATACTGCATCCTTCAATATTTTTAAATGTGGTATCAATTAATATATAATTGTTTCATATCTCTATTTTTTCAGTTTCTGAGTTCAATTTCTCTTGTTTTCTGACACCATTAATTCCTTGACCAGGTACAGTGCAAAGGATGACAGACACTCCCAGGTACTTTTCCCAAGTGATACAAAAGACTCAGATAGTCGCCTTATTTATCGATGATTTACTGGACCCCTCATACTTTGACAGATGCTGCTGACTGGTACAGTGCCAGAGAAGTAACTAAACAGGAAAATAGAAAGATTAAGTATGGGAATTCATAATGCATATGACTTCTCCACCTTGAAAAGAGGTGAATGTATGAGTATAAGGGTTAAAAGCTATTAGGCTAATAGTTAGAGTGCCTCATCAGTGAAGTCAGATCACACATTGCTGGAACCTGACTAAGAAAGGTTCTGATGGAGTCCTGCAAATGTTGACCTGGTAACTAGTGTATGTAGCCAATAGATGCTTATTACTTAATCATAGCTTGGTTTCATGCTCTATGGAAGGCATTGATTGATCTCAGTTTTAATGTAAATAATACATTATTGATGCAAATAGATTAATGCAAATAGATGGGATACCATTGAAGTAAATGTAGAATGTTAAATATGTTTCAAGTATCTGGACTCCCTTAGATATACTTTACCAGTGCTGTAATTACTCCCATAAATGTTCAGGAATGCACCCATACTGCACGATGTTTAACTACACTTGGGATGAGACCATTTACAGATTGTTTGGCTGCTTTATTGCAGGAACAGACAAACTGATTTCTACTTATTAAACTGATTCTCACTCATTTCCTTGAAATAGAGAAAAGAGATACTTCACGAAGCGGCCTAATTTTTGGATTGATTCATTTGTCTCCAGTGTGCCTTTCTCTGGAGACTTCATTGAATCATGAGCTCTGCTTTCTTGAATTTTTATCATCCAGCCTGGTGCAAATTCTGCAATTTACAGTACCTATGTTCAAAGCATAATACCCCATATATGGATTTTCCTAATTTTCCATTAATTTTGCATTAGGAAGCAAAAGGACAGTGGCACTTCTTCTTGGAAAGATTGTCCCTCCAGTCTGACAACTAAAAGATTACAATGTGCATTTGTAGAGAAATTTTAAGACAGCAAAATTAGGGAACTTTACAAGAGTATTATCAAACGCCAGGCCATCCAGTGAGATATTAGGATAGGCAAAGCAGTAGCTTTTAAAGAAGTGTCTTGAAGGATAAAGAGGTAGAATTGCAGAGGTGACGAGATTGAATTCCAGAGCTAAAGTCATGGCTATGAACCTGGAGACATAAAAATCAAAAATGAACAAGAGATTACGACTGAAGAAGCATGTAGATTTTTGTAGGTTATAGCACTGGAGGACAGATTTAGAGAGAGGATGAGGCAATAGATGGATTTAAAAATAATACATGAGTCATTGAACACAGGAATGCACGGTGAAAGAGACTCGATGCAAGTTAGAACATAAGCTTCAAAGTTTTGGATAGCTTCAGGTTTTTAGAGGTTGCAGGATGGGAAGTCAGCCAAAGGAGAACTTGAATAGTCAAGACTCGAGATGGAAAAAAAAACACAAACTAGGGTTCCAGCAGCAGATAAGACAATGCAAGCTCAACATTGCGAAATGTTTCACAGGTGGAAATAGGCAACATTGGAATTGAAGTAGGTATGTGATCAAAAGCTCAGCTCAAGATCAAATGGAGCTTCAAGTGTGAGCAGTCAGGTTGAACTTCAAACAATAATTAGAGGCAGAATGGAATTTATGGCTTGTGAAAAGAATATATGCTGGAGACCAGACTCAATTGCTTTGGGCTTGTAATATTTGATCGAAGGCAATCTCTCCTCCGGAACAGGGAAAAAGAGGGAGAGTAATGTTTTTAATGGGGGCAAACTTATAAAAAATGAAGGGGAGGACGTGATGAGCTGACATGTCATGGAGAATGGGAGAATGGAAGACTGGAGACAAAATATTTCAGAATTCTAAGTGTGTTAAGGTGGTGCCTTTTTTCCCCAAGGATGGGAGTGGGATTAGGGGGTGGAAGTGTGGCGTCAATCACAGTATTGTGGGTCACGAGTTATGTGTGGGGCAGACCTGTTAAGGACAACAGAGTTTCTTCCTTAAAAAGGACATTATAGAGTCATAGAGTCGTTGAACTGTACAGCACAGAAACAGACCCTTTGGCCCTAGTCATCCATGCCAACCAGACTAACTTAATCTATTCCCAGTTGCTAGCATTTGGCCCAGATCCGTCTAAATCCTTTCTATTCCTGTAACCATCCAGACACCTTTTAAATGTTGTAATTGTACCAGCCTCCACCACTTCATCTAGCAGTTCATTCCATACATGCATGACCCTCTGCATGAGAAAGTTTTCCCTTAGGTCCCTTTTAAATCTTTCCCCTCTCTTCTTAAACCTATGTCATCTTGTTTAGGACTCTGCTCCCAGGGAAAAAGATCTTGACTATTCACATTATCCATGCCCTCATGATTTTATAAACCTCTGTCAGGTTGCCCCTCAGCCTCCGACGCTCCAGGGAAAATAGCCTCAGCCTTTTCAGCCTCTCCCGGTAGCTCAATCCCTCCAATCCCAGCAACATTCTTGTAAAACTTTTCTATGCCCTTTCAAGTTTAACAACATCCTTCCTATAGCAGGGAGACCAAAATTGAATGCAGTATTCCAAGAGTGGCCTAACCAATGTTCTGTCCAGCCGCAACATGAACTCCCAACACCTATACTGAATGCACTGACCAACAAAGGCAATTAGTAAACCAAGATGTGGCTTTGCCCAATATTACCAACAGCTCAAATCATAATACTACTCCTGCTCTGATCATAGCAAAGGTTAATAGTTAATAAGGAAAAAGGAGCCTACAACATGTGAAATTTAATCCAACAAACACACAAAGATATTGGCAAATAAAAAAGATTTTAGATTGTGCCAAGATACATATAACATATATTTTAACATCCCAAAATTAACCTGAGACAAAAATGGGTACTAGAGAAACTACTGCAGAAAACTGCACAAACAAGTTCTTAGCAGTTACCCCACCACTCTCCCCGTGAGAATTCAGCAAGAAAAATCTCATTAAAACTTCACACGGGATTCCAACTGCTCATATCTGACAACCTGGCTTTGAAACTCCCTCAAACCACTCCATCATGGTCTTCCTTAATGATTATTCATATTCTGGTAGTTCACCTTTCTTTCCTGGAACTGCACTCCAGCACTGACTTACTGATAGAACTCCAGATGTTTCACAAATACCAAGCTTCACCAAGCCAATACCGCCACTGGGCTTGCTTCCTGAGCTCCAGTATGCCTTCATTACATCAAGCAATTACTGGTTGTTGGCTTTCAATGCCTAATCTCAACCCTACTGAACCATTAATTATGCATAGATTTTTTTCAAGCCCTCACTCTAACAATTAGCTGCCTACTAATTCATAGTACATGTTCCTGAGCTCCAATTTAAAGAAGCTATACAACTGGTCAACTTCTGAGTAGCTCCAACTACACAGATACAGGGCAGTTAATTGTCTACTCAGTAACCCAGCCAAGCAGTTCTTTTCTACATGAAATGCCCTCCTGTCTCTCTCTCCCTGTCTTCTAAAACTGACTGTGACTAGGAATGACTCTTCTGTGACCCCTGTTCTGGCGCCTACAGCGCAGATAGCATACAACAAAAAGAAGTGAATCACAGCTCAAAGAGGTTATTAAAGAATTAACTGCTTTTGATGTCTAGTTATGAATGCAAATACTTTTTTTATAAGAGATTAGTACATGAGAAGATTTTGATCTATTACATAGGCCTTCATAATTAAAACTACTTTTGTTTTAATATGGTGAATTCTGTAATAAATTAAAAAATTTTTCTTGGACTAATACTGGATGAGTCGACATGGAGGGTGTAAGCCAATAGGTGCTGGTGAGTGTCATGAGTTGGCACAAAATTCGGATAGGTTTTGGAGTAGGTGCTACAAGGGGCCTGGAAACGAGGACAGGAGTTGGCATGTATTGGTAACTAATTTATTATACATCTATTAATAATAATAAATGCTGCCTAGCCAGCGACGCCCTCATCCTGTGAATGAATAAAGAATTCAGTTAAATTTTGAATGCCTATGGTATGGAAGGAGGCCATTTGGCCCATTGAATCCACAGTAACCCTCTGAAGAACAGCCCACCCAGACTCAGCTCCCCAGTCCATATTTCCTAGGGCTAATTCATCTAGGCCGCACATGTTTGGACTGTGGGAGCACATGGCAGAAACCCATACAGACACTTGGAGAACGTGCAAACTCCACACAGTCAGTGACCCAAGACTGGAATTGAACCCAGGTTCCTAGCACTGTAAAGCAACAGTGCTAACTACTGAGCCACCTTATGATTGCCTTTATCCTAAATCCACATAAACATAATTGGCCCTACCAAAAAGTGCAAATGAAAAGTCATAAACAAAAAGTCAAGGGATAACAAGCATGGGGCTGGATGAACACAGCAGGTCAAGCAGCATCATAGGAGCAGGAAAACGTGACGTTTCGGGCCTAAACCCTTCATCAGAAATGGGGGAGGGGAAGAGGGTTCTGAAATAAATAGGGAGAGAGGGGGAGGCGGATAGAGGATGGATAGAAGAGAGGATAGGTGGAGAGGAGGCAGACAAGTCGAAGAGGCGGGGATGGAGCCAGTAAAGGTGAGTGTAGGTAGGGGGGTAGAGCCCCATGCTTGTTATCTCGGATTCTCCAGCATCTGCAGTACCTTTTATCTCTGATACAACAAAAAGTCAATTTGTCTGACAGATTATCTGAGGTAAATAATATATCCCCATTGGATCAGTTTGAGGGAGACTGTGAATTGTGACTACCTATCTCCCCAAAGTTGTTTATCTTGCTGCGTGCATCCTTTAAAATCCGCAGACTGTGTCTTTCCTTTTTACACAGGGGTAAATTAATTGCTTTATACAAATGCGAGTAACTGAAGTCCCAGATCCTTTCAATGTAGATCAAAATCCCGAGATTTAACAATGCTTAGATATTCAGCGTCAATTTCAGTCAAATTACACAACTGTAGGGCAAGTAAATACAAATACAAACTGGCAAAACACTTACATTCAGATGCGAAACAGGAACCATTTCACTGCACAAAAAATGATTACTGTATGAAGTGGTTTTCAGGGCAGAAAAACAGAAGCAAAAGCTCTGTATTCACTCAAGAGACATTTGTGATTGGTTAACCTTAGACTTCTATGATAAAAGTGAGCTAGATGTTTTAACCACTTCACTTGGTAATACTTTATCTTTGACCATAAAGAGGAGCAAAATACAGTACAGTAAATGCAAAATGCCGTTTTTCATATGTTTTACATTCGACAAACTTAGGTGCAACAAAAAGTGTGTCAACAGAAGTTCATTGTTCAACATGCACAAGCTGAATCTCATTCTTCTCTAACAGCTCAAGAGCCCTTATTGCAAGTATCTCAGACTGTGTTATTATGCTTTGTTACCGCTGAGTATCTGACAGCTTTAGAATCGGCTAAAATAAACTGCAGCTGGAGCTATCTTGCGATTCACCTAAAATTAAATCTAATTAAAAGCAAAACTGCAGCATATAATTGGTGTGATGCACTTATTCAATCTTACTTTTTATGTTTTTCAAATTAAAACGTCACCCTGGGCTATAAAGGATCACTTGAAGATAGTGGCACTTGAAAAAAAAATGACTGCTTATTGATTCTCCTAATCTCTAAATGCATTCTAAATAAAGAAAAAGTGCAGCTGTTTCCATGCAAACTGTGTCGGCACATTCCAGCCACCATCTTCCCACCTGGCACCCCTACCGCATCCCTTAGAAGTTCTTTAATTAACTCTGCTTCATCTTACAGCCATTAGCACAAGATTAATAGTCAGCTGGGGTCAGAGGTAATCTTTACTGTCAATAGGCAGCGCGGTCAGCTGCTCCAACGCAAGAAATTGAAGCTCCACCTGTTTGTGTCTATCACATTCTAGGACAAGTGGCTCTCAAGTGCACTTGAAGATAGAGCAACTTTTGCACATTAATGCAAAGCACTGCTGAGAATTATGTTTCTTGGACTTTACAATGTTAACCTTTAAATGTCCACTTTTCTGACGTGGCTATTCCACCACATAGTACACAAGGAAGAGAAAGTACAGAAGTATTTCATTATTGATGTGCGCATATAACTGACCAGGTGTAATTGCTTTTTATTGCATTTAAGTGCTTAATTTTCCTTGCTATTCTAACCCTCCCACTCCCTCCACTTCACCTGCCGAAGGAGCTGCGCTCTGAAAGCTTGTGATTTCAAGTAAACCTGTTGGATTATAACCTGGTGTCATGTCACTCCTGACCTTGTCCACCCCCAGTCAACACTGGCACCTCTACATCCGCTTTGTGGAGGAGTCCTTTATTTGCAAATTGTGTTGGATTAATTGAGAATGAACAGTGGCCTAGATTTTGTAGTCAGCAGTGTAGCAATAGGATTCACTGCTAACCTCAAAGTTAATTGCCCAAAAAGTTCCAACAATTGCTATGACAGGTTCTTGCTCCTTTCCATTGGCAGTTCAAACCTGATGCCAAGTCAGGGACATGTGTTGGCATGTAGCAGCAGTGAAGTCACCAAACGCAAGAGAGCAAATTGCATGAAATAATCACATTCGGCAAGCTTCGCTTTTGATTAACATTTTCAAAGGAGTGAAATAAATGTTTATAGTTGTACTAAGATAAAAGTTAAAGATAAACAAACATTTAAAAGTATACTTCATAAAGTAATTACTTTTGTAATAGATGAATTTACATATTTAAATATAAGTAGCTTTTCCAGGCCAATGAGGGTGATTCGCAGTAATCATGATTCTGTTAAAATCACAATTCCACCTTAATCAACAGCACATAAACTTTTCAAGGATTTTTTTTACATTAAAACTAATAGTATATAAGTGGAGGTTTCCATCAAATCACAGTTGTAATGGAGTTTGCAATTTGAGAAAACCTCAACAGTGTAATTTCTAGAGGAGCGTAGATTAACACAACTTGTACATTTTTTGATTCATTCACAGGATTTGGGCACTTACTGCCCATCCTTAGAAGTAATTAAGACAGTGGTGAGCTGCCTTTTGTACCGATGCAGTCCATGTGATGTAGGAATACCCACAGTGCTATTAGGGAGAAATGTCCACGATATTCACCGAGCACAGATTTTCACAATGAAGGAATGACAATATTGTTCCAGGTCAGGAAGGTCTGTGACTTGGAGAAGAATTTGCAGGTTCTTGTATTCCCATGAATCTGTTGTCCTTTTTCCCCTAGGTGGTAGGGGGTGTGAAGCTGGAAGGTCATGTCCAAGAAGCCTGCATGATTTTCCACAGTACATCTTGTAGATGGTACGTACTGATGACTCCGTGTGTTGGTGATGGAGGGAGTGAATGTTGAAGATGTTAGATGAGGTACAAGTCAAAGAGGCTGCTTTGCTTGGTGTTGAGCTTCTTCACAGTTGATGGAGCTGCACCAAGTGGAGAGTATTCTAGCGTACTCCTGACTAGTGCTTTAAACAGGCTTTAGGAGTCAGACAGTGATGTACTCACTGTAGAAGTCCGAGCCCCTGACTTGCTCTTGTAGCCATTCTATTTAGATGGTTCATCTAGTTCAGTTTCTGCGCAATGTCCCCTGATTCTGGATATTGATAGTCGGGGTTGTTTGGACTCCTTCAGTATCTACCGTTGAACATTGTGCAACAATTAAAGAACATTACATCTCTGACCTTATGATGAACAGAAGGTAATTAATGAGGGAGCTGCTGATACCTGGGTGGCATGTGGCTCAGTGGTTAGCAGTGCTGCCTCACAGCACCAGAGACCCAGGTTCAATTCCAGCCTCTGATGACTCACTGGGTGGAGTTTGCATGTTCTACCTGTGTCTTTGCAGGTTGCCTCTGGCTGCTCTGGTTTCCTCCCACAGTCCAAAGATATGCAGGTTAGGTAGATTAGCCATGCTAAATTGCCCATAGTGTCCCAGGATGTATAGGTTAGGTGGATTAGCAATGGAAATTGCAGAGTTACAGGGATAGTGTAGGGCTGTGAGCCTGGGTGAGATGTTCTTTGGAGAGTCAGTGTGGACTTGTTGGGCCAAATGGCCTGTTTCCACACTGTAGGGATTCTAAATATGAGGGTAAGATGGATCATCCACTTAACACTTGCAAATGCCTTATGAACTGTTGGGATCCTCTATGATTAAGGAGAAGATTGTGTTTGTGGAACATCCCACTTCAGTAAGTTGTTTATTTGTCCATTACTAATGTCCTCTGAATGGGGCAGGACTGTCAAGCTTAAATCTGACTCACTGGTTGTGGGATTGCTTAGCTTCGTCTATTTGCCACGTAGGTCTAGCAATATAGTTTCATCAGGTTAACGCTCCATTAAGTCTGGTTGCTGGCCTGACCTGCTGCAATCTATTCTGTGTTACTTAACTCAAAAGTTGTTAATGGTGTCAATAGAGTAACAATTGCACATGCTCAGTTTCACTGTCATTACCACTGCAAAATGTGGGCTAATGTTATCTAAGCACCTCAAACACAGCTTTATTTTCATTAAGCCTTTGCCATTGCATTCATGAACTGTGGAGATAGTACAGCATTGGTATGTACCAATTAAATTCCTGTAGACTTTTACTGTTGAATGGGGAGATGCAGCAAAAATCCAGAATCCTCACAAAATCAATGGCACTGCACGCCATAGAGTCACCACAATGAAAACCAATATAGAAAATTGGTGCACCTTCTTACAGTTTTGAACAGCCAGGTTCTTGATTTCCTTATGTGAATCCTGAAGAACATCGACACTACGTAGCCAGGCTCTGTAACAGGTTCCTATTTTTAGGAATAGAGCCTGTTTCAGATTACAAGCTCCCTTGGTAACATGCCAAATTTATTTGTGTGTGACACCAAGTGGACTCTCCAGCCACCAAATATTTTACACTTTATTCAGTTGCATTTGCACATGACCTGAACTTACATGGTTATGTGTGCCTGTTCAATTATACCTTTCTGCCTCTCAGATCACACTGCAACCTTGCAATGAACTGTTATGTTCTTGCCTGATAATATAGGCATTACACTTCAAAATACAGACGCCTTGATTATATATATTTGGAAAAGAAAACCTAAACACTCATTCCAGCAAATGCCATCTCCAAAGTCAACCTTTCACTTAACATTTAAAAACAAAAATGTTTACTTCACTGTTGGCGAAGCTAAATATTGAAAACCAAATAAAACTCAAAATGATTTTGTATGTGATGGTGCTTGTAGTATTTGCAATTTTAACAAAGGTATCAAGTCATTTAAAACAAGTGGGTTTAATTTTCCATTAAACCAGTGAAGAGGTAGTGTCAAATAAATGCACTTAAAATACAGCTTGATTTAAAGCTATGAAGAATAAATACTGTAATGGAAACAGTGATTAACTGAAAATCTTTTTTTTCTACGACCATCATAGATTGACTTGAAGTGAACCATTTTACTGCAAAGGTTATAACAAATTCTCAGTTTTGAGAAAAGGCACTTAGATGGGAACTGAAAAGGCTGAGTTCCATTAGATGTAATAACCAACAGGAATAGTAATAAGAAAACTAAAGAACTGCAGATGCTGGAAACCAGAAACAAAATCAGAAATTGCTGGAAAAACTCCACAAGTCTGGCAACATCTATGCAGAGAAATCAGAGTTAACATTTCAGGTCCAGTCACCGTTCTTTAGAACAATAATTGGATTAAGAAATTCTGAAATTATTAACGTTGTGCAGAAGGACATATGGCACTGTGAATGGCTTTCCTATGTCTGAGCCAGATATTCTGGATTTGAATCCCACCCAAAGACCTGAAAACCATGGAAGGCGCATCCATGACATGGCGTAACTAGGTCAGAAGTCACACGATACCAAGTTATAGTCCAATAGGTTTATTTGAAATCACAAACTTTCGGAGTTGCTAGTCTTCACCTGATGAAGGAGCAGCTCTACGAAAGCTTGCGATTTCAAATGAACCTGTTGGACTATAACTTGATGTCATGTGACTTCTGACCTGTCCACCCCAGCCCAACACCAGCACCTCCACATCATGGTGTGATTGCCACATCAATGCCACTTCAATGCACCACCTTGCTCCCTGGCCAACATCCCAGTCTCCGGCTTGCTACGGTGTTCCAGTGAAGCCCAATGCAAGCTAGAAGAACAACACCTCATTTTCTGCTTGGGGACCCTACAGCCCTCCGGACTCAATATGGAGTTCAATAATTTTAGGGCCTAAACTCTCCCATGTCCCAGCACCCCACCCCACACACCAGGCCTTGTTACCACATAGCCTGCCACTACACACCCGCTGTTGTTAGTCACTAACAGTCCCCATTAACAACTACTCACCCTCCCAGCCTGATCGTTAGCAACTCCTTTGTCTATCCAAATGTATTTCTCTCTCTTTGGGTTCTATCCTATCATTTACTCCCTATCCCACCCACCTCCCTATTTTCGGCATATAAACTGACGCTTTCCCAGACACCATCAGTTCTGAGGAAGGGTCACTGGACCCGAAACGTTAACTCTGTTTTCTCCTCCACAGATGTTGCCAGACCTGCTGAGCTTTTCCAGCAACTTTGTTTTTGTTCATGGTGTAATTGGGTTGATTATCAACCTGGAAAGAATTCCGTTGTGAAAATGGCAGGGTGGAGCATAAGCAGGAAGGCTTCCCTGGTCAGCCAGAACCATGTGGTAGCTCCATAAAACAACAGCCTCCTCTTGTTAGAAGGTCCTCCCTGCAGGCCCCATAATAATAGTCTTCCTCAATTTAAGGGACTGCTAGAGGAATGGACAGGGAATGGAATGGATAAGGAAGGGAATGCATATGTTTTCACCAGGCAATGCGATTTTAATTCTGATTGGCCTGTCACTTTAAAAATACTATGACAAAAGATATTTTGCACACCATTTCTTGTACCTTGTTTGTTCATAATGTGCTGCCAAGAGACAGTCAAGCAAGGAAGAAAATTTGATCTCTTTGTGGAGATCAAATAAAGACCTTGACACTGTCTGATGATTTTCGAATTCACGTGTTTATGTAACGTGCATAGGACAGTCAAGTATCCAGTCAGCCCTAGCTGAGCTCTCTAGACTCACTTTCTCTGACCCTGATTTATATACGTTTACTTAGCCCAGTCATAGAGTTTTCAGCATGGAAACAGAACCTTCGATCCACTCGTCCATGTTGATCAGATATTCTAAAATAATCTAGACCCGATTGCCAACATTTTGCCCATATCCCTCTAATCCCTTCCCATTCATATACCCATCCAGATGCCTTTTATATGTTGTAATTGTAGCACCCTTCACCACTTCTTCTGGCAGCTCATTCCATAACTGCACTATCCTCTGCATGAAAAAATTGCACCTTAGGCCCCTTTTAAATTTTACCCCTCTCACCTTAAACTTGTGCCCTCTAGTTTTGGACTCCATTACCCTGGGAAAAAGACTTTGACTATCCATCCTTTCTATGCTCCTTATGATTTTATAAACTTCTATAAGGTCACCCCTCAGCCTCCAACTATCCAGGAAAAATAGCCCCAGCCTATTTAGCCTCTCCCTATAGCTCAAACCCTCCAACCCTGGCAACATCCTTGTAAATTTTTTCTATGCCTTTCAAGTTTCACAACGTTCTTCCTATAGCAGGGAGGCCAAACCGAATGCAGTATTCGAAAACTGGCCTAACCAATATCCTGTACAGCTGCAACATGACCTCCCAACTCCTATACCCAATGCACTTACCAATACAGGCAAGCATACCAAATGCCTTCTTTGCTGTCCTACCTATCTGTGACTCCACTTTCAAGGAACTATGAACCTGCACCCTAAGGTCTCTTTGTTCAGTAACACTCCCCAGGAGCTTACCATTGAGTATACAAGTCCTGCCTTTCCAAAATGCAGTACCTCACATTTAACTAAATTAACTCCATCTGCCACTTCTGGGCCCATTAGCCAATCTGATCAAGATCCCATTGCACTCTGAGGTAATCTTGGCTGTCCAACACACCACCAATTTTGGTGTCATCTGGAAACGTACTAACCATACCTCCTATGTTCACATCCAAATCATTTATATAAATGACAAAAAGCAGTGGACCCAACGCTGATCCTTTTGGCAAACTGCTGGTCATGGGCCTCCAGTATGAAAAGTAACCCTCCGCCACCACCCTCTGTCTCCAACCTTCAAGCCAGTTCTGTATCCAAATGGTTAGTTCTCCCTGTATTCCATGTGATCTAATCTTGCTAACCAGTCTACCATGCGGAACTTGAAAACAGGTTGCTGAGACCAAATCCATGCAAACAAGACACTGGAAAAGGAAGGCAGTGTAATCAAAATGGAGGATGGTGTTCATGCTCTGGAAGTAAATCAATCCAATTGAATCCATATCTTCTTCCACTTTTATCTTTACTTCCAGAGAACTTCAACTCTTGAACTCAAAACATAATTTTTGCTTCACTCTCCACAGATGCTGCTAGACCTTATGATTTGTTCAGAACCTTCTATTTTTATTTCTTCTCTGTCTGACTATAGGCTGTAGCTATTGCATGGCAAGAGACCTGGCAGCTAAGTCCCCATAATCAGGACAGACACTTTACATCAGTCTCCTGATGGTGGCAAAATCTCACCCAGTTATGTTGGAGGGTGGAAAGGGTTGACACTGATTTCTTCTGATGGCAGGATGTCAATGGTCTCATTAATGAGTCACTTGACACTCACTATCCCTCGGCCCACCACACATTCCAGTTAGAATCCCTACATTGCTGACAGAGGTCGCGTCTATAAGAAATTCAATCAAGTTGGTCTGACATGACTTCCCCCTGAACAAAACCATACTGATTATTCTTGATTTATCCCTGTCTTTCCATGTGTAGATTAATTCTGTCCCTGAAAATTGCTTTCAATAGTTTCTCAGCACTGAGATCAGATTGTCTGGCCTGTAAATTCCTGGTATATCTTTCAATCCCTTCTTGAATATTCACACCACATTGGTTGTCCTCCTATCCTCTGGTACCTCTTCCGTGGCCAAAGAGAAATTGAAATTATTGCCAAGGCCGCCGTTATTTCCTCCCTTTCCTCACTCAACAGCCTAGGACACATTTCATCTGGCCCTGGAGATTTGTATACTCTTGAGCCTGCCAGGCCTTCCTCTCTGCCTGTGCTAGCTTCTTTAAGTGTATCACGACTCTTCTCCCTGATTCATATCCCTCTCACCAATAAACACTGAAATAAAGCATTCATTTAGAACCCTACCTGCATCCTCCTGCACGACTTGCTACTGGTCCTTAATACACCCTACTTGTTTCCCTAGTTATCCTTTTATCCTTAATGTACTTCTAAAATAACTTGGGATTTTCCTTTACCCTTCCTTCCCGGATTTGTGCATGCCCCTTCCCCTCCATTTTTGCTTTCCTGGTTTCCTTTATATGTTTCCCCTTGCATGTTATTCACTCCTCTCGGATTTTTACTGTTTTGACCCCTCGGTTTCTGCCTTAAGCCTCCCTTTCTCTCCTTATCCAATCCTGTAAAGCCCTTGATATTCAGGGTTCGCAGGATTTGTTGGTCCCACCTTTATCTTTATTGGAACATCTGGCCCTGCATTCTTCCTATTCCATTCTTGAACACTCCAACACAGGTTTACTCAAAAGTATTGGCTTCCAGTCCACACTAGCCAAATCATATCTTATTATAATTTGCCTTCCCCCCAGTTTAAAACTTTTATTTTAGGCCCATCTTGTCATTTTCCACAACAATCTTGCATGATCACTGTTTACAAAATGCTTCCCCACTGATAAAACAACCTAGGCTAATAAATTTTCTCTGAACTGTTTCCAATGCATTTGTATTCTTCCTTAAACAAGAAGATTGATTTCATACACAATACTCCAGAAGTGTTCACATCAATGCTCTTTATAACTGAAGCATAACCTCTCTGATTTTGTATTCAACAGCCCTCATAGTAAATAATAGTGTTCTTTTAGTTTTCCTAATTACTAGCTCTAACTGCATACCGATCTATTGTGATTCATACACTAGGTCACCCATTATGTTCCCCCTGCATCTCAGAGCTCTGTAATCTCTCAGCATTTAGATACAATTCTTCTGTTTTGCTTTTCCTGCCAAATTGGACAATTTTACATTTTCATTCAATTGCCAGATCTTTATCCACTTACTCAGCCTATCCATAGTCCCTAAATCTCCTAACATCCTCTTCACAGTTTACATTCCTACCTCGCTTTGTGTCATTAGTAAATCTAGCAACCATACCTCTGGGCCTTTCATCCATGTCATAGGAACGTGGGAATGGGAGTAGGTCATTCAGCCTGTTGAGCCTGTTCCATCATTCACTAAGATCATGGCTATTGAACATTTCAATGCATTTTACTCACATTATCCCACAAGTTTTTATGTAACTGGTAATCAGAAATCTATCAATCCCGATTTGAAATGCACTCAAAAACTGAGCATCCACAATCGTCTTGGCTAGAGAACTCCAAAGATTCATAGACTTCTGACTAAAATTATTACTCCTCATCTCAGTACTAGATGCCACTCCCTTATTTTTAAATTGTGGGCCCTAGTCCTAGACCCCTGAACCACAGGGGACAGCTCACCTGCATTTGCCCTGTGCGTCCTTTTGAGTTCTGAGGAAGGGCCACTGAACTCACAATGTTAACTGATTTCTCTCCACAGATGCTGCAGGACCTGCTTAGCTTTTCCAGCAACTTCTGCTTTTGTATCCTCTTAAGTATTTTGTAGGCTTCAGTGAGGTCACCTCTCATTTTTAACAACTGTAGAGAATACAGTCCCAGTTTTCCCAATTTCTCATCATAGGACAGCACTCCACTGTTGAAGCAAGTCTGGTGAACTATTTATCATTTAAGTAAACGATATAAATTGTGCATGTTGAGGCCCCGACACCAATCCCAGTCTATATGTAGGTTAAAGTCACCCAGAATTACTGCATCACCTTTGTTATATGTACCTCTAATTTTCTGATATCTGTCATGCTCTAATTTCAGCTGCTTCTGATGGTCAGTAAACAATTTGTATCCTTTCTCTTTCTTAGTTCCATCCAAACAGGTTCTACATCTTCTTCTTTGGATGTAGAATCTTCTCTTGGCACTAACTAATCTCTTTTTCCCTTTTGACTGTCCTTCTTAAATGTTGAATACTTGTGAGTACTCGGTTTCCAGACTTGGTCAAGTTTGGGATATGAAATGATTTGCAACGGAGAATGGTTTAATCAGAAGTCATTCATTTTTGAGAAAAACCTGTATAATATTTGAATCAGAGGAAGATACAACACAATGGGGTGATTCAGGGCAGTGAGAATAGTTTTGGACATATAGACAATTGGCTACCTCAATGGTTCCACCTCTTTCAGATCTAATACTAGGAGACAACATTGTGCCAAAGAAATACTTCTTTCAACACTTACACATCAAACAAATGGAGAATGTGAGACAATGCCAGGAGCAATTCTTATATATTATAAGATTTACGTTTTTTACATTCTGATTCAGGGGCATATCTGTATCATAACTTTTAGTCTCTAAGCTTGTTTGAAGAGGGGCAAAGGCAGAAAACATAACGTTTTTTGTTCCAAAAGTTAGTAGTGGGGAATGGAATACTATTCCATGTTTTGGCACCTAGGGAGTAAAGTCATTTGTGTATTGCTCTTCAGTGCAAACCTACAATGAGGCCCCAGGGAGAGGCACTGCCTCAGTGTCTCCTGTATCTGTATAGCCTCCATGCATTTTCAATGGTATCAGTAGTGTACAATGCAAAGGGCAGTACAGTACAGCACAGTAATGGGCCCTTGTAGACTTTGTCTGCCATGCACATGAGAATAAATTTCTCCCCCTTAAAATTTGCATCAAGCATTCCCAGGTTAGCTACAGCAAATACCAATTACAAAGTAAATCTCTCTGCCGTCTGACTACCACATCAGGTTCAATGTTCCTGTTGATGCATTCCTGGACAGCATGTATGGAATATGCTTAATATTGTCTCACCGAAGCTAACCAATCTGCACACTGCTGGGCTCTCTAGTATCATTCAAAATTCACGTTTCACTTCATAAGACAACGTAGACTAATAAATCTTCTCTGCATAGAGTCAGTAGGGTGTGTGTTTTATAAGGTGTAATCCAAGTGTTTGAGCATGTGAGAAGGAAAGCTGATTTCTTTTGATCGTGTGATTCTCAAATCCTTAAATTTTATAGAAAGGTAGGGCCTTGGGTAGTGTTATAGAACAGACAGACCTAAGGGTTCAGGTACATAATTTGACGCCTGCATCACACATAGACAGGTTGGTTAAAAAGGCATTTAGCAAGCTTGCCTTCATTGCTCAGTCCCTTGAGTATTGGAGTTGGGAAGCCATGTTGAGGTTGTACAGGACATTGGTGAGACCTCTTCTGGAATACTGTGTCCAATTCTGGTCACTCTGTTACAGAAAGGATATTATTAAGCTAGAGAGAGTTCAGAGGAGATTCATCAGGACGTTGCCGGGTATGGAAGGTTTGAGTTATAAATAAAGACTTGAACTTTTTTCACTGGAGCATAGAAGGTTGAGAGGTGACCTTATAGAGAGGTTTATGAAATCATGAGGGTTATTGATAGGGTTAATGGCAGGTGTCTTTTCCATTGGATGGGGGATTTCAAGGTTAAAGGGCATATTTTTAAGGCGTGAGCAGAAAGATTTAAAAAAGACATGAGTAGCAAATTCTTTTACACAGAGTGTGGTTCGCATGTGGAATGAACTTCCTGAGGAAGTGATGGCTGCGGGCACAGTTATAACATTGAAAAGACACTTAGATAAATACATGAATAGGAAAGGTCTGGAGGGATATGGACCAGGAGCAGGCAGATGGAACTAGTTTAGTTTGGGATTGTGTTCGGCATGGACTGGTTGGATCAATGAGTCTGTTTCCGTGCTGTATGACTCTATGACTGCTGACAAGTAGTTTCATTGTCAAGACATTGTAGAATAAATCCATTCAGAGACTGATGTGGCTCTTGCAGGAAGTCAAATTCTATTTCACTCTAGAATTAGGTCATGCCTGACTCCTGATTTGCAAAACAACCCCAGCTTTGCTGAAAAGTAAAAATATTTTGCATTGAAATTACAGTTACAGTATAAATGCTGCCTTAATAATTTATTGTCAATGCTATTTTTATTTCTATTGCCATGATTCATTTGATCTGATTGTATCTTTCACTTTTATTATTTGATCAATCTCTATCCTCCCATAAAAAAAATTAACAGAATGTACAGGATTAGAAGGAGGTCATTAGTCTGTTATGACTGTACTGGAACCATTGCCATTGCTTGTGTTTTCATGGGAGCAGTGGTTCTCAAATTTGTTGACTGAAAGAGATAAAAGGTACTGCAGATGCTGGAGAAT
>JAHRHZ010000077.1:1879785-1905785 GCA_024137785.1 Ginglymostoma cirratum | reverse complement strand
GAAACGTCAAGTTTTCCTGCTCCTGTGATGCTGCTTGACCTGCTGTGTTCATCCAGCCCCATGCTTGTTGACTGAAAGACCCCTTTTCAAATTTGCAGGTGACACAAAGATGGGTGAACAAAACAAGTGGTCAACATTCAACAGTCTACAAAGGGATTTAGTTAGTTTACATGAGTGAGCAAAAAAATGAACAGACAGAGTTTGATCAAAGGATGTAGAAACTAGGGGCCCAAATGGAATTGGAGTCAATGGAAATCTTGACGAAAGGTAGGTCTTTGTTGTTATTGGCAGGGCCAGAGACAGGAATCTCTGACTGCTGCGCTCCAGGCCTGGGCCCCCAGCCTTGCACCTGGCCAGAGCACAGCAGACCCCCTTGAGTCACAAACCCTGGCTGCTGGGCCCAGATTTACTCCATCATGTCTCAGGCCATCTCTGTTGGTTATCAATCGTCTCAGTCACAAGACATCTCTGCAGGAGTTCCTCAGGGTAGATACTTTCTAATCAATCTTGCTCAGAAATGTCATTATAAACCTCTGGAGCAGCTGGGACATGAACATGAGTCCAAAGGTAAAACACTAGCTCTGCACCACCAGAGCCAGTTCCTCAGGTTTCCTAGGACCAATGACCTTTACGTCTTCCCACTATCATAAAGTCAAAAATGTTAGATGATCACCTACGATTACAGAATATTCAGCACCATTTGGGACTCCTCAGATACAGAAGCCGTGTGTTTATGTTTTGTTTTATTTATTCATGGGATGTGGGAATCACTGGTTAGGCCACATTTATTGCCCATCCCTAATTGCCCAGAGGGCAGTTAAGAATCAGCCACATTGTTGTGGGTCTGAAGTCACATGTGGCCAGACCAGGTAAGATGGAAGTTTCCTTCCCAGAAGGAAATTAGTGAACCAGATGGGTTTTTCAGACAATGGACTCATGGTCATCATTAGACTCTTAATTCCAGACTTTTTATTCTGCCATAGTTTATGTAAAAAGATCTGTTCGACATTCAGGCTTGGGCTAATAAGTGGCAATTAATATTCATGCCAGCCAAGTACTGGGAAGCAGCCATCTCCAACAAGAAAAAATCTAACCATTTCCACTTGGAATTCATTAAATTATTGATGAATCCCCTACAATCAACATTCTGGGGGGCTGCCATTGACCAAAAACTGAACTAGACCACCCATATAAATATTGTGGCTAAAAGAGAAGGTCAGGGGCTAGGAATTCTGTTGGGAGTAATTCATGTCCTTTCTCTCCAATGCCTGTCAATGATCATCAAGGCTAAGACAGGAATGTATGGAATACTTTCCACTTTCCTGAGTGTAGCTTGAGCAACACTCATGAAGCTTGACACTATCCAAGTCCAGGTGGCACCATTTTAATTGTCACTGCCTTTAACACTCAGTAGCGTGTACCACCTATGGATTGCACTGCCACAACTCATCCAGTCATTTCTGACTCCACCTTCCAAACCAACAACCTTCACCACTTAGAAGGGCAAAGGCAGCAGATGTATAGGAACAACAACAACAACCTGGAAATTCCTGCCCAAGTCACATACCATCCAAACTTGGAACTGTATCACTGCTCCTTCACTGTCTTTATTTCAGAATCCTTGAGCTCCGTCTTAACAGCACTGTAGGTGTCTCTACACACCAAGAACTGCAGCAGCTCATAAGGCCACCAACATCTCCAGGTCAGTTAGGGATAGGCAGTAAAAGCTGGGCTAACCAGCAATACCCACATCTCATGCAGAAATTAATAAAGAAAAGCAATTCACAAGAGGCTCACTTGACCAATTCCTGAGCTGAAAGGTTTAGCTTAAGAGGAAAAGTGAAGCAAGCTGTGCCTAGGCATATTGGAGTTTAGAAAAATAGAAACTTTTTTATTGACAAATATAAAGTCCTGAGGGGACCTGGCAGGTTGAATGATGAAAGGGTGATTTCCTTTTGTAGGGGAACCTAGAACAAGGGGCCACAGTTTAAAAATTTAGGAAATGTCAATTAAAACTGATACAATGAGAATTTTTATGCTCAAAGAATCATTAATCTGTGGAATTCCCTTACCCAGACAACAGTGGTAACTGGATTGTTAAATATATTCAAAGCTGAGTTAGATAGACTTTTGATTGACAAGGAAATCAAGAGCTATGAGGGAACAGATGAGAAACTGGTTTTTGAGGCCCCAATCCAATCAGTCATGATCGCATCACCTAGCAGAGCAGGTCTGCCAGGCCACATTTACCAACACCTTCTCATAATTCTCGTATTCATGTATTATTTTAAGAAAACTTATTCACTTACAGATACAGGGCAGAATTTTTCCAGGTCCTGCACCATGTGGGCAATTGTGGAAAGATCAGGTGAGGTGTCGACCAAGGTCCTTCTTGATGGTGAGACCAAAATGTTAGCTTTTCCGATCAGATCCCAGAACATCGAGGTGCGATTCTTTCTAATGTTGCGCAAGAGGTCTATCAACTGGGGTTATTGCTCAATATCACCCTCACTACAGTCTAATCTTACCTTATTAATATGCAGGCTCCCATTCCCCCAACCACCAGATAGAACTTGGACACCAAGAATCCCTAACATCAAAGTCTGAGCAGGTGCCTGGTGACTCCAGCTCGCCACTTTCACTTCCAGGCCTCCATCTTGGTCTTGCAGCAGCAACATTTCGGAGCACACTTCATGGTCAGTGGCCACACACATCCCTCCCCCACAAATGTTGGTATCCAACATCTACTAGTCTCGTCACGGCATATCTCTGACCCACATACAGTACACTTCCTCACTCTGATGCTGCACTGTGGGGTGCACTGGTACTTTTATGTTGCAACGCAGGGACATATGGTGCATGAAGACAGACACCCAGCTCACAGACTGGACTAGGGAACATCTCAGAGCTGCTCACTCACCCTCTTAATGTCCACACACTTTGCACTGACCTGAATGTTCACAGTGTCCCTGCCGTGCCTTGCTTTGCTACAGCTTAATGGCTCCCAGTGCTTCTGCATTGCCCTGCAAGTCAGGGCAATCAGAAAGCCAGGCAGCTTGTCATGGCTGTCAGCAGTCATCAGTCAAGAGATTGAACAGTTCGCCATACGGCACTGTCCTCTTTCAGTGTCATACCTACAGCACACACCAGCAGCCTAGACGGCAAACACACTGCATGAGCATTTACCAATGTCAAAAGGGGGTAGTCCGCAGTCAAGTTGGGGCATGCTGCTGTCAGTTGGGGTTCTCAATACATTCAGTCAAAGAAGGGCTTCACCCCAATATTGCGGACGGAATTGTAAAACACCTGCAGCAATCCTGTGAAATTAGAAACAGAATTTGATTTTCTCACAAAGATACAACAGTAAAATCACAGACTGTGGGTGAGAACATTGGAAGGAGAGTCTGAGTATCTTTGACAGAAATCAGTGAGAATTTTCTAAGGTATTGCACAAGAGCTTATTGTAAAAAATTAAGACTCAGGAATTCTGAAATTGGGGGTATTATATAATAATGAAGATTAATAAAAGGGCAGAAGAACAGAGAACAGGAGTAAACTGATCATCATTGTATTGGCAGGCTGTAACTGGCAGAGTCTGATAAGGATCAATGTTTGGACATTGGCTATTTATAATTCATATCAATGGCTTAGCTGAGAGGGCTGTGTGTAATGTGTTCAGGTCTGGTTATGACAGAATGGGAAAGTGGGTAGATGACATCTGATGTGAACTCAAAAAGGCAGCAAGAGAATTTAGACAGCTGAAATGGGTATGAACATGAGAGATAGAATGTAATGTGCAGAAATGTGAAGATACCCAATTTGATCAGAAAAATTATCATTGCTGTGCAACGTGTTGCTGTTTCATTCCCATTTTTGGTACAATGAGGATGCCTGGGTCTGGCGGTTGATCAATGCTCTGTGCAAATGGTGAGTTCTTCCTGATTGGCCACTTGCATTGCAGTGAGGATAAATTTCTCCAATTGTATGGTTTTGCCTGCTGATGCAGCAATATATCTGGTCAGCCACTTCCAACACATATGACTGAGGCGACAACTGCTCTACACAGGTTTCAAGTTACCCCTTAGGTTGAACATGTTAAAGGTTTGTCCTCTGACTCGATCTCTAGCGCTCAATTTGAGCAATGGTTTGGCAAACTTGTCAATTGAAGTTTGGATTTCTGCAGTTTCATTTTGATTCTGTAAATCATGTCTGTTACAGCTGCTGGTTTCAGTGACTTGTTTGCTAATGGGAAAATAGTTGGGTTATGGTGTAACATTAATCTCTCCACTGGACTATTTTCCATACCTTCAGTAGATGTGTTTCTCCACTCGAAGATTGCCAAAGGTACATCTGTGCCAAATTTGCTCAATTTCTTTATAATTACTTGAAGTGATTTTTACACCCCGGCCTTTTCACTTGTTGAATTTCTCAATCCTTTATGAAGCAGCTGAATTCTTCACACATGACTGACAGCCATTGTCACTCATCACAATGTCTGGAATGCTATAAAATCCAAAATATGCTTTCAGGCATTTCACAGTCAGACTGAAAACATATAAATCAGCTAGTCTGCCTCCTGGTAGTCAAATTTGCAGTGTACAGCGATAATCAGTTCCTTCAAGAGAGAAGCAGACTACCCGCAGATTCATCCATTGGGATACAAAACAGAAATTCCTGGGAGAACTCAGCCGGTCTGGCAGCATCTGTGGAAAGAAAGCAGAGTTAATGGCTCAGGTTCAGTGACCTTTCTTCAGACTGGCTGAGTTTTCCCAGGAATTTCTGTTTTTGTTTCTGGTTTTCAACATTCACAATTCTTTGCTTTTTTTTCCATCTGTGAGATGTTTGGGGTGTCATGGTCATCAGCAGCTCTTTATCTTCTTTAGCTTGATACACATTACAAATGCTGTTACGGTCCTTGATATCATTGCTCACATTTCACCAGTAGAAAAAATGCCTTGCCTTCTTCAGACTCAACTCAATTCCTTGGTTTGTTAGATGTATTCTAACATCTCTTCCTTCAAAGCATGACAGATAACAACGCTATTTCCTTTGTTCAGTATGCCATCTACAGCTATCAACTCAGCTCTCTGTGCCCAATATGCTCTTGTCACTGCAATGGCATCCTTGATGCTTTTAGGCCATCCTTTCATTACTTCTTGCAAACTTAGAGACAGGCATCTTGTTGGGGAAGGCGGTTGAATATTAGATCCAACGTCTGCTGCCGGGCTGATGACTTTTGGAGTACAATGAACTATTCTTTCACATTAGACCTGGAGGATTTCACACACTGTTGCAACATCCTTTTCTTAACATAAGAACTAGGAGCAGGAGTAGGGCTATCCAATCCCTCAAGTCTGCTCCACCATTTAAAACAATCGTGGCTGATCTCATCTCAGCCTCAACTCCACATTCCTGCCCAGACCCCATACTCCTTTAACTCATTGCTAATTAAATATCTCCTCCTAAAACTTAGTTCCTGCCCTGGCATCCACCACATATTCTGGGGCAATGAATTCCACAGATTCACAGCTCTTTGAGAGATTCTCCTCATCTCTGTTTTAAATCTGCCATACCTTATCCTAAAACGATGACCGCTCATCCTAAATTGCGCCAGTCGGGGAAACATCTGCTCTTAGCCCGCTTTGTCAATCTGCTTTAGCATCTAATATGCCTCAATTTTATCTTTTCTCAATCTTCTAAACTCAAGCAATTATAGGCCTAAACTGCTCAATCTCTCCTCATAAAACAAGCTTTTTATCTCTGAAATAAATCGAGTGAGCCTTCTCTAAACTGCCTCCAATGCAGTTACATCTTTCCTCAAATAGGGGGACCAAAACTGTGCACAGTAATCCAGATAATCTTGCACTAATGCCTTGTACAGTTGCAACAACACTTCCCTACTCTTACAGATTCTTCAGAGGGGGTCCTGCTCTTGAAAGCATGTCAATCTACATCTGTTTTCCTTTCTTGAATATCCTGCGCAGATATCTTTGCAGCTGGGGTAATATTCATTGCAGATGTTTTTGAAGTGATTGTCACAGTTGAGGAAAATGCTTTGAATTGGTGTTTGGTCAAACTTGACTATTACTTTGTCTCTTCCAAGCACATTTTGATAAAAATGTTTACAGGCAAAGACAATGGCCAGACAGTTTCTCAATCTGAGCATGACATTGTTTCATTTATGTTAACATGTTTCATTTGTGTTAATAGCCAAGCTGCAAATTCATCTCGTTGCTCTTGCTGCATTAGGGTAACTCCAATCCCTGTCTTGATGGTGTCACACTACAGGGCAACTTCATCAATTTCACCATAGATTTCAGCACTGGCATTGTCATCATTAGTGGCTTGAACCCCAGTACAAGCTGTTTCTCATTTTCTGCCAAATATCACTGCACATCCTTGATAGCGAGTTGGCAAATGGTTCACAAACCAATGACAAACTGTGCAAGGATTTTACCAAGTAGTTGATATATCCGCACAACTTTTACATCTGTTAGTCACCACTTGCTGCTATAGATTTCATATCTTCAGGATCTGAGTGAAGATCTTTACTTTACTTTGTAGTTGAAATGTTTTCTTCTACAGCTTCAGTTTGACCTGGGAAGCGCTGTCTGTCAGTCATTCTAAATTTTGACCATGGTCATCAATGGTTTCTGCTTCTGTGTGTCGGCCTCCATAAACTAATAGATCATGTAAGACTTAGTGAGGTCTCTTCAGAGCTTTATTTAAATCGCTTGCGTCGATGCATGCTCTCGACTTTCTAGGTTTTTCTACTGCTATCATGCTAAGCCATTCTGTAGGAGTAGGTACTTTCTTGATCACTCCCTTGTTTTCCAACTCTTTCAGGTTGACTTTGAGGACAACTGAAACTTTGCTAGGCAGATGCTAAGTTGGCGTAACACTCTTATTTCTTTTGAGAAGTTATCCTCCAGGAAGATCTTCTAAATGTCGAATTACATAGTTGGACTCCTCTAGGATCAACACTGGAGCCCCCCCAAGGATGTGTTCTCAGGCCCCTGTTGTACTCCCTGTACACCCACAATGGTGTAACCAAATTCCAAATGAACACCATCCACAAGTTTGCTGATGACACCACTGTGGTAGGACAGATATCAAACAATGATGAGTCAGAATACAGAAAGGAAATAGAGGGTTTGGTGTCATTGCCCAATGATAACAACCTCTCTCTCAATGTTGGCAAAACAAACAAATTGATCATTGACTCCAGGAAAGGAGGAGGACATGTCCCATCTTCATCAATGGAGCTAAGGTGGAGAGGGTCGACAGAATCAAGTTCCTGGGAGTGACGATAACTGACAACCTGTCCTGGACTTACCACATAGATGCAACAGTTAATAAGGCACAACAATGTCTCTTCTTCCTCTGGTGGCCTAGGAAATTCAGCATGTCCATAAGGACCCTCACCAACTTTTATAGATGTGCCAGAGAAAGCATACTATCCAGGTGCATAATGGCCTGGTATGACAAATGTTCTGCCCAGGACCAGAAGGAACTACAGAAGTTGGGTGTACAGCCCAGAGCATCATCGAAGCCAACCTCCCATCCATAGACTCCATTTACACTTCTTGTTGCTGTAGAAAGGCTGCCAGCATCATCAAAGACCCCTCCCACCCAGTAATACTCTCTTCCAACCTCTTCCGTCAGGAAGAAGATACAGAAGTTTGAACACATGCACCAACAGTTCAAGAACAGGTTCTTCCCTGCCATTATCAGACTGCTGAATGGTCTGTCTAAATTCAAGGAATGTTATTCTTGCTAATGTTGATCTTGCTTTGCACTCCTCCTCTGCAGTATAACCTGTATGCCTTGGTCTGTCTAAGCACCCCATGATTGTATGCCCTTGTTTGTTATGATCTGCCTGTACTGCTCACGAAACAAAGCTTTTCACTGCACTTAGGTACATGTGACTACAATAAATCAAATCAAATCGAATCCATCTTGTAGTCAATGGTTTAGTAGGCCGTGGCAAAATACAAATTTATTTTGCTTCAACAGAGATGAGTGGGTTTTGTTTGCCATCTATGATCTGGAACTCCAGATCTTTGTTATCACCATTGCCTTGGATTCTCAAAGTAATCTACATTCTCATCATGAGTATAGTGTCATCGCATGTCTCCAAGCTTACTTTTAAGGGTGTCATTTTTCGTTATCATGTTGTACTATTTTGCATAGGACTGTAATGGTCAGGATGTTGTATGATGCACCAGTTTGATGTTTATTATTTTATATCTATTTGATTCTTTATGTTAATTTGATGTTATTATTCAGGCAGCCATCATTCCAACATTTAGATAGATACTGATTTGTCAGGAACTTCAACTGTTATGTCTTCTATGACCATTTGTATCTGCTTCCTTCTTTCTTCCTTCCTCCCAAACACTTGTGTGCAAAGTGAGTTTGGTTCTTTAACTAACAATACTGCTTTCCCCATGCTGAACGTGCCTTCTTGTCCTTTGTGTAATGTCATCCTTCAGCAGGGCGAAGAGTTTCGGCCTAAAACATTGACTTTTCTGCTCCTCTGATGCTGCCTGACCTGCTGTACTTATCCAGCTTCACACCTATAGGCCCTGTTTTAAACCCTAGGATTGGTGGAGAATTGAACCATGTTTTGAAGATAATCATTGTAAATACTATTTGCACACTTGCTGGTTCCAGCAGCAGTTGAACTGTGGTCACAGACTAGTTAGAGCCAAGGGGTTGTGTAGAGAAGGAGCTATGATTGGTCCAAGTAGCTAATCGGTCTATGGACTAGCAACCAGTTATTGATGACAAAGGCCTGCTACCTGCCAACAACAATGTGATTGGTTCTCAGAAACATAGATTCACAGAGGTCTACAGCACAGAAAAGCCCCTTCGGCCCATCATGTCTGTACCATCAAAACCAATACCTAACTAGTCTAATCCCATTGTCCACTACTTGGCCTATAACCTTGTATGCTTTACCATCACAAGTGCACATCCTAACATTTCTTCAATACAAAGAACAAAGAACAAAGAAAACTTACAGCCCAGGAACAGGCCCTTCGGCCCTCCAAGCCTGTGCCGATCCAAATCCACTGTCTAAACCTATCGCCCAATTCCTAAGGATCTGTATCCCTCTGCTCCCCACCTACTCATGCATCTGTCCAGACGCACCTTAAATGAATCTACCGTGCCTGCCTCTACTACCTCTGCTGGCAACGCGTTCCAGGCACCTGCCACCCTCTGTGTAAAGTACTTTCCGCGTGTATCCCCCTTAAACTTTTCTCCTCTCACCTTGAACACGTGACCCCTCGTTATTGAATCCCTCACCCTGGGAAAAAGCTTATCTCTATCAACCCTGTCTATACCCTTCATGATTTTGAAGACCTCAATCAGGTCCCCCCCTCAATCTCCTTTTTTCTAATGAAAACAATCCTAACCTACTCAACCTCTCTTCATAGCTAGCACCTTCCATACCAGGCAACATCCTCGTAAACCTTCTCTGTACCCTCTCCAAAGCTTCCACATCCTTTTGGTAATGTGGCGACCAGAACTGTACACAGTATTCTAAATGCAGCCGAACCAAAGTCTTGTACAATTTTAACATGACCTGCCAGCTCTTATACTCAATACCCCGTCCGATGAAGGCAAGCATACCATATGCCTTCTTGACCACTCTATCCACCTGTGCAGCCACCTTCAGGGTACAATGGACCTGAACTCCCAGATCTCTCTGCTCATCAACTTTTCCCAAGGCTCTTCCGTTTACAGTATAGTTCGCTCTAGAATTAGACCTCCCAAAATGCATCACCTCACACTTGCCCGGATTGAACTCCATCTGCCACTTCTCCGCCCAACTCTCCAGTCTATCTATATTCTCCTGTATTCTTTGACAATCCCCTATGCTTTCTGCTACTCCCCCAATCTTCGTGTCATCTGCAAACTTACTGATCAGACCACTTATGCCCTCTTCCAGATCATTTATGTATATCACAAACAACAGTGGCCCCAGCACTGATCCCTGTAGAACACCACTGGTCACCTTCCTCCATTTCGAGAAACTCCCTTCAACTAGTACTCTCTGTCTCCTGTTGCTCAACCAGTTCTTTATCCACCTAGCTAGAACACCCTGCACACCATGTGACTTCACTTTCTCCATTAGTTTACGATGGGGAACCTCATCAAATGCCTTACTAAAGTCCATGTAGATGACATCTACAGCCCTTCCTTCATCTATCAACTTGGTCACTTCCTCAAAGAACTCTATTAAGTTAGTAAGGCGTGATCTCCCCTGCACAAAACCATGTTGCCTATCACTGATAAGCCCATTCTTTTCCAAATATAAATAGATTCTATCCCTCAGTACCTTCTCCAGCAACTTTCCCACCACTGACGTCAGGCTTACTGGTCTGTAGTTACCTGGAATATCCCTACTACCCTTCTTGTACAGGGGGACAACATTAGCAACTCTCCAGTCCTCCGGCACTTCACCTGTGTTTAAGGATGCTACAAAGTTTTCTGTCAGGGCCCCAGCTATTTCCTCTCTCGCCTCCCTCAGCATCCTGGGATAGATCCCATCCGGTCCTGGGGATTTGTCCACCTTAATATGCTTTAGCCTACCCAACACATCTTCCCTCCTTATGTCAACGTGATCCAGAGTAAACAAACTTCTGTCTCTAATCTCAACATTCATCATGTCCCTCTCCTCAGTGAACACTGATGCAAAGTAATCATTGAGAATCTCACCCATTTTCTCAGGTTCGACACAAAATCTTCCTTCCTTATCCTTTAGTGGACCAACCCCTTCTCTAGTTACCCTCCTGCTTCTTATATATGAATAAAAGGCCTTGGGATTCTCCTTAATTCTGTTCGCTAAAGTTATTTCATGACCCCTCTTAGCCCGCTTGATTCCTCGTTTAAGATTGTTCCTACTCTCCCGATATTCCTCCAAGGACCGTTCTGTTCTTAGCAGCCTGGACCTTATGTACGCTTCCCTTTTCCTCTTGGCTAGTCGCACGATTTCTCCTGTCATCCACGGTTCACGAATCTTTCCTTTCCTATCCCTTGTTTTCAAAGGGACATGCCTATCCTGCACTATCTTCAACCTATATTTGAAAGCCTCCCACATATCAAATGCGGACTTCCCTTCAAATCGCTGTCCCCAATCCACATTTCCCAGCTCCTGCCGAATTTTGATATAATTGGCCTTGGCCCAGTTTAGTATTCTTCCCTTAGGACCACTCTCATCTTTGTCTACGAGTATTCTAAAACTTACAGAATTGTGGTCACTATTCCCAAAGAAATCCCCCACTGCAACTTCTACCACCTGGCCTGGCTCATTCCCCAACACTAGGTCCAATATGGCCCCTTCCATAGTTGGACTATTGACATACAGCTCTAGAAAACTTTCCTGGATGCTCCTTACAAATTCTGCCCCATCCAGACTTCTGACACTAAGTATATCCCAGTCAATGTTGGGAAAATTAAAATCTCCCATCACCACCACCCTGTTACCTCTACATCTTTCCATAATCTGTCGACCTATTTGTTCTTCTACCTCACGCTCACTGTTGGGAGGCCTGTAGTACAGCGCCTCTTATTTCTGCACCCTTCTTATTTCTCAGCTCTACCCATAATGCCTCACTGCTCAAGCCCTCCATAGTGCCCTCCTTTAGCACAGCCGTGATATCATCCCTGACCAGCAATGCAACTCCTCTCCCGCTTTTACTTCCCTCCCTGTCCTGTCTGAAGCATCTATATCCTGGGACATTTAGTTGCCAATCATCCCCTTCCTTCAACCAAGTCTCTGTGATCGCAATAACGTCATACTCCCAGGCACTAATCCAAGACCTAAGTTCGTCTGCCTTACCCACTATACTCCTTGCATTAAAGTATATGCACTTCAGACCACCAGTTCCTTTGCGTTCATCTGCTCTCTGCCTACTCTTCCCCTTGGTAATGCTAACTTCATGATCCTTACGGTCTCTAGTTTCCACCTCACTATCTGCTAGTCTTCTCCTCTGGTTCCCAGCCCCCTGCCACATTAGTTTAAACCCTCCCCAACAGCCCTAGCAAAAACTCCCCCTAGGACACTAGTTCCAGTCTGGTTCAGGTGTAGACCATCCAATTTGTAATAGTCCCACCTTCCCCAGAACCGGTCCCAGTGTCCCACAAATCTGAACCCCTCCCTCCTACACCATCCCTCAAGCCACGTGTTCATCCTGCCTATTCTTTCATTTCTACCCTGGCTAGCACGTGGCACTGGTAGCAACCCTGAGATCACTACCTTTGAGGTCATCCTCTTTAACTTCTCTCCTAGCTCCCTGAATTCTGCTTTCAGAACCTCATCTCGTTTTTTACCTATATCATTGGTGCTTATATGCACCACAACAACTGGCTGTTCACCCTCCCTTTTCAGAATGCTCTGTAGCCGATCGGTGACATCCCTCACCTGAGCACCTGGGAGGCAACATACCATCCAGGAGTCCCGTTTTCGGCCACAGAACCGCCTATCTACTCCCCTTACAATAGAATCCCCTATGACTATGGCCCTATGAGTCTTTTTCCCGCCCTTCTGAACAGCAGTGCACGCCATGGTGCCATGATCCGGGCAACTGCTGCCCTCCCCTGGTGAGCCATCTCCCCATGTTATGAGAGTTTCTGCTTCTAGAATCCCCACAGGCAGTGAGTTCAGATTCCCACCACCCTCTGAGTGAAAAAAAAATCCTCACATTCCCTGTAAATCTTCTGCTCTTTATCTTAAATCTATTTGCCCTGGTCATTGATCCCTCTACCAAGGGAAATTGTTCCTTCCTGTCTACCCCATCAATGCCCCTCATAAATTTATACATCTCAATCATGTCTCCTCTGCTCCAAAGGAAACAACCCCAATCTATCCAATCTCTCTTCATAACTAAAAATCTCCAGCAAAGGTAACACTCTGGTAAACCTCCTCTGTGTCTCTCCACATCCCTTCTATAATGTGGATTCCAAAACTGCACACAATCTCTAGCTGTTGCCTAACCAATTTTTTATGCAGTTCCAGCATCACATCCATGCTCTTAAACTCTATGCCTTGGCTAATAAAGGCAAATATCTTACATGCCTTCTTTAACATTTTACCTATCTATCCCACTACCTGAAGGGACCAGTGTACATGCACCTCAAGGTCCCTCTGACCCTCAATACTTCCCAGGGTCGTAGCATTCATCATGTATTCCTTGTCTCGTTTGTCGTGCCTAAGTGCATCACCTCATACTCATCAGACTGATCTCTATATGCCACTGGTCAGTCTATCTGTATCTTCCTGAAGTCTACAACTATCCGCCTAAATATTTACCAGACCTCCAATTTTTGTATCATCTTCAAACTTATTGATCCACCCTCTGGCATTCAAATCTGAATCACTTATGTATACCATCAACAGCAAGGGTCCAAAACTGATCCCTATGGAACCCCAAAGGACACAAAAACAACTCTTGACTAACACCCTCTTCTTCCTGCCACTCAGCCAATTCTGGATCCAATTTGCCAAATTTCCTTGGCTCTTACCTTCATTATCAGTCTTCCATGTGGAATCTTACCAAAGCCTTGCTGCAGTCCAAGTAGACTAGATCAACTGCAATGCCCTTCATCTATACACCTGTTCACCTCTTCATATAATTCAAACAAGTTGGTGAGACATGACCTCCCTTTAACAAAACCATGTTCACTGTTCTTGATTAATTCCTAGCTCTCCAAAATCAGCTGAATTATGTCCCTCAGAATTGCTTCCAATAGTTTCTCTATTGCTGACATTAGACTGGCTGGCCTATACCTTCCTGGTTTATCTCTTTGTCCTTCTTAAATAATGGTTTCATATTGGCTGTCCTCCACGTCCTCTGGTACCTACCCTGTGGCCAGAGAAGAATTAAAAATTACTGCCACTGTCCCTGTTATTGCCTCCTTTGCCTCACTCAACAGCCTGGGATACATTCCATCCAGCTCTGGTTATTTATCTGGTTAGCTACTCAGGCAGCTGAACAGTTGGGGCTGTGAACAGGACAGGAAGAAGCCTTCAGATTTCCACCAGTTCAGGAGCTGTCTGTTCTCTGCAGTAAAAGTCACTTCCAACTTAAAGAAAACCGGTCTACTTCTCCTCCAGAAGTTGCTATAAGAATTGACTTTTAATTAATAAGTCAGGGACCATTTATAAGTGAACCTGCCACCTTCCATCTTTTGCAAACCATTAGTAGCATTTGGAAAAGAAAAACCGAGAAGCAGTGCTCTGATCAACACAAGATCCATCTCAGCCAATAATATGAACTGAACCAGTGACTGATTTCCCAGTTTTCCCTTGCATCCATAACACCCAAGCTTTTTTCCCTCTCTATGTGTGGATGTCTGCTTGTAAGGGAGTTTTTAAAGAATATGAATTTTAATTCATAGAGTAAAATGCCATTCATAATTGTCTACCTGTTGCTGGAGTCTAATTACTTAATTTTATTAAGTACAGAAACCTTGTCCCCATGAATTCTGTGTCTAAAAGGCAGATCAACTGGGGAGTTTTGCATTTAAAAACAGAACCTTTGCCTTTTGTGGGAATAGCAGGGCTTGATTTCTGGTGGACTACCCCAGTGAGATGTGACAATAGGCCGATCAGCATGTTAACCACATCATGAACACTCATTCTGTAGCCAACATGTCCTGGTGGGGACTTGAACTTGGAACTTCAGGTGTCAGTTGCTACCACGGGGCTTCAAAACATTTGTTGCAAATAAACTGTACACACAGATAACAAGATCATTTTATCATGCATTTCATTGAATGTTTGTACTTTGACAGATGGGAGAAGTTGAGCAGAGGACCTGGAGCACTTTATCTGACTCTGCTACTCCCATCTTTAGCATACGCAATACTCTGGGGACAAAGAGTTAATTTAGCTTCCAGAAAGCATTTATTTACTGTCATTGGCCTCTAGAGCAGACCACTGAGGTAAGCAATGAGTATGAATGTTTGACAGTGTTTTCGTAGAAAGGCAATACATTCCTGAGTGGAAGAAGGTAACCTAATAATTGTTTGGAATTATGAGGAATGTGGACAAGCACGGTCTTCTATTGCATTGCTCAAGGCTTCCCCAAAATTGGAATGTTGTTTTCTCTCTCCTTGGAGCAGTGTCTTAGTGACCGGTCATTGTTGTAAAAGCTGCAGTTTCAACCACTGCAACTGCACAGGGTGCACTGACCACTCATGCAATCATAATGGCTGTGATTGGATGGCTGGCAATGCCACAAAGAATAGGAGCAACTGCAAAGGATTCACATTTAAATGTTTTTACAGCAATTCAATTCAGTTAAAATTCTGGGATCACAATATTCACAATGCCCAAATTCTCGCACTTGTCCAAACACTCCTGACTCTTCAATGCCTTCTTCTGGCTCACTACCCTGTTATATCAATGTTTATCATTCTCCAAGTAGGGAAATGGCTAAATCAGGGAGCAGCATACCAAAAGGACTGCCACCTGAACATTCAATGGAGTACCAAGTGGATCATAAAACAGAGCATGAAATGGACCAGTGACTGGAGTATTGATCGGAGAAAGGACTGGAGTGAGGCAATGACCTGGTGGCAAATACAAGTGTGGTGCTAGTGGTCTTCATGTGTAGGACAATTAGTGGCATGATACATGGACTGATGGGCAGAGTGGGTATTGACTTCTGGACTGGGAATGAAATCAAATTTTGGGATAATCTGAAAATGAATCAGAAATAGAAAATTCTAAAGTTGACCATTTAGTAATCAGATTGGAGAAGTAGGAGGTACTTGATGTTAGAAGGAATGTTATGCTATCTTCCAGAAAACTGTAGAAGTGGCTTAAAAATCCATTACAGACTCATAAGTTAATTTGTGTAAATATGCAGGAAAAATGTCTTTGGCTATACATGATGTTAATGTAGAGAATGCTTTCCCAATATAACATTATCGTTACAGACTCAACCCAGAAAATTTAACTCAAATTAGGAAAGGGATATAGTTCATGATTGACGATGGCATTATTAAACTAAGTCATAATAGCTAGAGTTTACTTATTACGAAAATGCCAAAACCACATGGATCACAATGACTATTTTTAGATTATCACAAAATCAACATGGAAACAAAGATGGATTCAGATCCAACCCCATGATTGAAAAATTGCATTGAGAGTATCAGACAGTGCGGTTCATTACAAAAATGATTTGCCAAGTGGTTATTGCCAAGTTTCATTGACTCACAAAGCGAATTCAAAATCAGATTTTGCAACTCGAGATGAACTTTATCAATGTATACTTTTGCTTTTTTGTTATGAAAAATGTGCTAACAAATTGTCAATGATTAACCAATAAGGCCTTTAAAGGATTAAAGACTATTGCCATAGTCTTATTAGACCGTAGGGTAAGGTGACTAGATGATTAGAGAGTCATGACTGATTGTGATTTAATCTGATGGTGGTTTATTCTGAGAGTCACCACACCTCAGGCAAAGAAAAAGGCTCAGGAGGACAATCCTTCACAATAATCTCAACAGTGTGGGAATTAAACCCATACTATTGGTGTCATTCTGCATTACAAAGCAGCTTCCCAGCCAACTGAGAAACGCAATCATATTTCATAGATTGGTGTGTTGGCTGTGTTCAGCCAGATCTGGGAAAATCATTTATAAATGAACAAACCGATTGGTTAGAATGAGGCAATATGGTCACAAATTTGGCTGAAGGTGATTTTGCCAAAGCAAAAGTGGCTTATTTGGACCATAATAATATGGAGCAAGGCAAAAAAGCACCTGAAGAAGCAAAAATAAGGACTATCTTAGATTTCTACATGTCTTAGACAAAACACAAACTTTTGAAACATGTGGGGTGAGTAGGTTTGATTGGAGTCTTCTGTTTATTCCTAATTTCAACACTAGTGTATCTCCTTTGATAGACTTGCTAAAGAAAGTGAGAAATCTGAATATATCCCTAAGAATGTCACTACTTGAAATTTTACTAGCACACTAATTTTAGCTGTACTAAATTATGATAAGCCATTTAAATTGGCTGTGGATGCCAATGATTTGCTGACGGTAAACTGTTGCCATGAGAAAACTACAACGTGATCGCGCCAAGAAGTTATCTTCCTTGCAAGCTAAATTTGTGGCCGCAGTAATTTTCAACGGGTTAAGAAAGGGACTGAACTTTTCATATTGGCTCTAAATATTTTGAAAACTACTTAGCTAACAATTGTAGAAATTGTCGTGTATACAGACCACAATCTTTCAGCTTGTTTAATTAGACTTCATACCAAGAATTTGACTCTATGACTAATTTGAGACTATTTTGTTTAGGGTTAATGCTACAATCATCCAATTTGAAAAACATTGCAACATTGTTATCATTAACAGTTTGTCAAAAGCAAAACTAAAGTAAAACAAATGCTGTGAGCAAAATGGACTTGTGTCCAACACGATTGCTACCATTGAGTGCTTAACATAAATATATTACTGGTATCAATGTAAACTAGAAATAGCAATGTGGAAATTTTGATAGAAAAAGATCATATCTCTTTAAGATACCTTTTTTTTTCAGGTCAAGAAGGTTTATAATAAGGATATGACTTTTATTTGGACAATTATAGTTTCCTAGGTAAAGGTAAATGTGTTTTGGATTTTCATTTCTATAAAGGTACCTCTTTCCAATGGTTAGAAACTCATTTTTTTAGCAATGTATCAGAAAAGTGTTTCCAAAAAATCCCATGACTTAAATGATTCTGAAAGTTACCTGGTGAGATAATTGTTCAAATGTGTGCTAATTTAAGATTTATGACCCTGTGAGATAAAGATAGAGAGGGGCCAAAAGCAGATCCAGTTCAGAGAGTTAAGACCAAAACCAACAAAAGGACAGTTTAGTTTCAACAGTCTCCAGGCCATCAGAGCTGGAAAAAAACTTAACCTGCTTTCAAAGTCCAAGTAGACAGAGTTGGGAAAGCCCTAGATTTTCTAAGAGAATGAGTTGGCTTGTGTCTTAGAAAGAGACAGTATTGGAGAGAACCATATCTAGAGTCACACAGTCATAGAGACATACAGCACAGAAACAGACTCTTCAGTCTAACTCGTCCAAACCGAGCAGATATCCTAAATAAATTTAGTCCTATTTGTTAGCATTTGGCCCATATCCCTCTAAACCCTTCCTATTCATATATCCATCCAGATGCCTTTTAAATGCTGTAATTGAACCAGCCTCCCCCACTTCCTCTGGCAGCACATTCCATATATGTATCACCCTCTACGTGAAAAAGTTGCCCCATTGGTCCTTTCAAATTCTTCCCCTCTCACCTTAAACCTATCCACTTTAATTTTGGACTTCTCTACCCTGGGGAAAAGACCTTGTCTATTTATCCTATCCATGCCCTTCATGATTTTATAAACCTCTATAAGGTCATCCCTCAGCCTCTGATGCTCCATGGAAAATAGCCCCAGTCCATTCAGCCTCTCCCTATAGTTCAAACTCTCCAACTCTGGCAACACTTGCAGGGATTGCTTCCTCCGGGACACCCTGGTCCACTCTTCTTTCACTCCTAACAAACCCACATAGCCCCATGGCACCTTTCCCACAACAGCCGAAGGTGTAAAACCTCCCATTTACATCCTCAATTCCGAGGGCCCAAACATACCTTCCAAGTGAAACAGCACTTTACCTGCACTTCCTACAATATGGACTACTTCATCTGCTGCTCACAATGTGGTGTCCTCTATATTGGGGAAACAAAAAGCATCGACTTGGTGACCGCTTCGCAGAACATCTACATTCTGCTCGCAAAAAAGACCCTGAGCTTCCAGTTGCCTGCCACTTTAACATACCACCCTGTTCCCTAGCCAACGTCTCTGTCTCAGGCTTGCTGCAGTGTTCTAGTGAAGCTCAGCACAAGCTGGAAGAACAACACCTCATTTTCTGCTTGGAGACCATGCATCCCTCTGGACTCACATTGAGTTCAATAACTTTAGGGCCTGAACTCTCCCATGTCCTAGCCCCTACCCACATGCTAGGCCTTATTATCACAAAGTCTGCCATCACACACTACCTATTGTGAGTCACCAACAGTCCCCATTAACAGCTATTCACAAATTTACAGCAATTGACAGAAGAACCAAAAGCAACATGAGGAAGAATTTTTTTAGTGCAAAGAGTGGTTTCAATCTAAAATGCACTGTGTGTGAAAGTTGTATGGCAGAGTAAATTGTGACTTTCAAAAGGGAATTGGATAAGCAACTGAAAGGCAAATGAATTTCAGGGCTAAAGGAAAAGGATGGGGTGGGTCTGTTAAATTACTCTTACAAAGAACTGACATGGACAAGTTAGGCTGAATGGCCTCTATTCCATACTGTAATCATGCTGTGATTCAATCAGGAAATCTATTTAACATAACGTAAGAGGTGATCAACTATTTAAAATCCATGATTTAAGTGATGCGACGTTCGGCATGATGTCAAAGTCCTATGTTCCAACATCACATCCCCCCTTAATTTAAAATAAAATAATTGTAATGGTGTCTCAAGTGGCACATTGATATTCTCCATTACCCTTCTTAGTTGCCTAAAGCAAATGTTGGCATGACTAGTGGAAAGTATGTATCAGTTGCATTCACGACAATTGTGTTGACCTCATAGAAACATTTCACAAACTCAACTCCATTACACCATAAAGTAAATCGAATCTTGTCTGTATCTGCCTTGGCAACAGAACACATGACAGGAATTTTGATGATCCCACAAAAGCTGGCAATTTTACGTACACTGGAAGAATTCAGTTTTTTAGACCCACATATACGTAAGGAGTGTTAGGTGCAATGTCAACATTCCATATAACCACATCTGGAGGACGGAAGATGTGAGTCATTTTCATGGCATAAAGGAGTTATGCAATCAGGGTATGTATTACAAGATAATGTCAGAAGTATACTCTTTGTGTTGAAATTTAATACAGGCTGCTGTTTGGACCTGCATGGATCTCAGTGATGAGAAGAACTTGGCAATAAGGAGTGGAATGTTTGGAGATTTCCTTTCATGGAAGATAATTGACTGGGCACACTGCACCGATGAGAGATGAGGTATAGTACAGCACTCCAGAATAAAAAGTCAAGCCCTCCAAATTTTCAAAATAATCAGAGGTAACCTAGTAGATGCATGACTGTACTGGCAACCTACATATGGTTACAATTGCTAATGCTTCTATTCAAACATCATACAAAAATACAATCAGGGAGCAGGAGTAGGCTATTCGGCCTCTCAAGCCTGCTCTGACGTTTGAGAAGATTATGACTGATCTGATTGTAACCTCAAATTCATATTCCCCGCACCCCTAATAAACTTTCGCCCCCTAGCACAGTAAAAATATTTATCAATAAAGCACCTATGTCAATAGATTGATTGGGTTAAAAACATTGCTTTGAGTTGATGTATGCATCATTAGAAGTGTTGTCCTGGAGTATATTCTTTCAGAATCTCTCACCTGTACTATGTGCTTCTAACAAAGAGAGCAGAGTGAAAACCCATTCCCAGGCCTCCATTAATTCAGACTAATGGCTTGTCAGGCCTACCAGTGGTGGCTCACTTTCTAATTTTACCTAACATCAGGCTTTGCCTATTCTCACTGCTTCCCATCATGACAGAGTTAAAATTAAGAATGCACCATTTTGGGAATATTAGGGGTTGACATTTTGAACTCGAAATCTATGATGTCACACATATTCCACTGCTGGACTATCTAATACCTTGGAGTAATCCCAAAAGTTTGAACTCACCTCTAGGTTTATGTGGCTTTAACTGTACAATTCCCATTCATTGTTTACCACATAATTTTAATCAGTTTAGTGTCTTTGAATCATATCAGGAAATGTTTTATTATTTATTTAGAGCACTGAGCATTCAATTTTTGTTTATGGTATTTTCATTCTGGTTTGAAAGCTATGGAACAGGGTTTAGATATGGGTCCAATTGTCCAGATCTATCAGGAGCCAGCACAGGTGCAATGGGCCAAATGAGATCTTTTGAGCTGTATCATTATCTGATTCTCTAATATTATGCAGAGGTACATAAACATACCTTAATATCACTGATGCATGCATAACTCTGCAATTATCATTTCAATTAATCTCTTGTAGTGATGCAAACTAATGTTCACATTATCGAATCTGCAAGACACATGGGACAGTCAAAGAATTAAATAATTTATGTGACACATTGACTCACTAAAATTCTTTCTTTTTATCATGAATTATATCTTTTTTCAATATAGATCATTAAGTGAAGAGTGTTAGTGATGGGATACATTCATCTGAACTCTATTAGTGCCTCAGTGCAAATAACAAGTGATTCAACCAGTAGAAAAACAAAATAAGAGATAACAAGGTGTAGAGCTGGATGATCACAGCAGGCCAAGCAGCATCAGAGGAGCAGGAAAGCTGATGTTTCGGGCCTAGACCCTTCTTCAGAAAAACAAAATAATTTTGATTTTTCTTTATTCCCTCAATATGTGGATTTCACTGCCTGGGTGAGCATTTACTGCCCATTCCTAGTTGCCCTTGAAAAAGTGGTAGTGACCTGCCTTCTTGAACTGCTGCAGCATAAACACACTATTCCTTTAGGGATGGAGTTCCAGGATTTTGATCCAGCAGCACTGAAGGAATGGTGGTATATTTCCAAGCCAGAATGCTGAGTAGCTTTGAGGGAAACTTGCAGGTGATGGTGTTCCCATGTGTTTAAAATGTGCTTTTCCATTTTCCTTATTTAATGCGAGCTAAAGTACCAGAATTTAACCTGTTTAAGTTCAACAAAACTCCCTCCTCCCTCCGGACAAACCTCAGGGGATCTCTCTCCCACTGCAACTCTCTCATAATCTCTTCGGCCTTGAAACTGCTCGACCATGTCCTGAAGCAAACCAGGTACTACAGCCACATCACCTTTCTTAGTACCTGCCTACGGAACCAGGTCATCCCCAATGGACTACAATCCACATTCAAGCCTTCCCAATTTGGCCCCAACCGTGACAATATCTACATTCAGAACATTGAGACCCTTCAGAAGCGCTTCTTCCTGCGACTCCTGAAACACACACTTGCAGCCACCCACTGCCTCCACAGCCAGCAGCTCCAGAGGACACAGCAACTCTAAGCCCTGCCGAGTCTTCACCATCCCCCCAGACCTCCCCCTTACTAAGGACGAACGGTCAGTCCTCAGTAAAGGGCTCACCTTTGTCCCCCTCCACCCACATATCAACGAATACCGCTCACGCTTGGATATTGAGCAGTTTTTCCGCCACCTCCGCCTCCACGCTTACTTCTTCAACTGTGAATCTAACCCTCCTTCTACTGACCCCTTCTCCCGCCTCCAACACAAGCCCGCCTCCTGGACACCACCCCAAGGCCTCCTACCCTCCCTCGACCTCTTCATCTCCAACTGCCGTCGAGACATCAATCGCCTCAACCTCTCTACCCCTCTCAAACACTCCAACCTCTCCCCCGCAGAACGTGCAGACCTCCGCTCCCTCTGCTCCAATCCCAAACTCACGATAAAACCCGCGGACAGGGAAGGCGAACCATTTCAACTCCCCCTCCCATTCCTCAGACGACATGTCCACCCTGGGCCTCCTGCAATGCCACAATGATGCCGCCCGAAGGCTGCAGGAACAGCAAATCATATTCAGCCTGGGAACTCTGCAGCCCAATGGTATCAATGTGGATTTCACAAGCTTCAAAATCTCCCCTCCCCCAACCGCATCCCAAAACCAGCCCATTCCCCGCCTCCCTAACCTGTTCTTCCTCTCACCTATCCCCTCCTCCCACCTCAAGCCCCACCCCCATCTCCTAGCTACTAACCTGATCCCGCCCCCTTGACCTGTCCGTCCTCCCTGGACTGACCTATCTCCTCCCTACACCCCTACCTACACTCACCTTTACTGGCTCCATCCCCGCCTCTTCGACTTGTCTGGCTCCTCTCCTCCTGTCCTCTCCTCTATCCATCTTCTATCCGCCTCCCCCTCTCTCCCTATTTATTTCAGAACCCTCTTCCCCTCCCCCATTTCTGATGAAGGGTCTAGGCCCAAAACGTCAAGCTTTCCTGCTCCTATGATGCTGCTTGGCCTGCTGTGTTCATCCAGCTCCACACCTTGTTATCTCCTTAACCCGCTCATTGTTGGTCCCTGACTCTCAGCTTTAATGTTGTGGTCGCATTCGCAAAGAGGATAACTGATATTATCTTTAGCTTTGTTGAGAATCAATAAAATGTCTCAGCAACAATGCAATTTGTCAGCTGGAAGTGTCATTGAATCAGATTTCATCACAGTATCCAATATTCCCAAAATATCGCGCCAACAGAGAGAGAAAAAATTATTAACTTAAAGCTGTGATTATAAAATAAGATGTAAATTATCTGTCTGACAGTTTGTTCAGAGATAGTTTGGTTAGTTTTGAAAATTGTTTCTCAGGTTAAAAATCAGCATCAGTGTATAATGAAACACAGTTCTAGTTCATGTGCCCAGAACTATGTTTTGGCTTCAGAACTCCCAAATAAAGATAAAAATTCTGGGAAAAAGTTGTGAACCTGTGAACCAGGTGAGCACTTGAGTTTCCCACAGACTAATATTGTAATCTATTGCTCTAGCAGGAAGTAATGTTAACAGAGAGCTCATCTCAAGGAATTGGGGACTTTCCATTCATGAAAACTAACGCTATCCACAGTTTTCTTAACTATGTTCCTTGCCAAGTCACAGATCACCTTTGACAAACACTTCCAGTGCAAAAAATGATCATAAAAGGAGTCCAACTCATTGATCAGGAAGGTCAACAGCAAAAATTAAGACTCCAGCTCCAGTGGCATATAGAATATTTGCTATATTTGCATAGTATGAAATGGTACAACATTCCAAAGTTATACATTCCACATGGAATTCTTTGGAAGTATAATGTGTTATATAAGTGTAGATTTTTCTCTTCTTTGCTAAGAAAACTAGTGGATTTCATGTAAAATCTTTGTAATTGTCTCATTATCACAGCACAGATTGCAATGTTTTAAATCAATAATAGTGATTTTTATTTATTAACATTTATCAGAAACTCTAATTAAAAGTATTGTAGGAGCTATTGGATTATTTAAGTGGTTCATTCTCCTCCAAGGATATTTTTGGTAGCTAACTGCTTGGAGTGCTATTCCCTTAAGAGTGTTAATGGAACAGCTGTCTTGTTGATGCAGAACACTCATGAACTTTTAAAAATAACATTGCTAGCAAAGAACAACAGATCTCAAACAAGCTGTTAATAAAGTTATTGCAAAAATAGAATTCTGAAAGTAAACTGTGACAGTCTTCTTACTGAATGAACATGGCCAGTATATACAAGTTACACATTTATCTGTGTTCATTTAAAAAAAGGTAGGAATTCCTCATTTAATGAACTAGATTGAAATAACTGTATGTGGTTCAGTGAAAAAGGTTGTCAACCAGATGAATTTCCACATGTAAATATATGCATTCATGAATTTGTTTCACATTTATAAAGAATCCTTTACCAATACGTCAGTGACAAACTTTTAGATGGGCTTAGATCCTGGGAGGACCTGCTCCAACTGAACTGTGGTTATGCATCACTTTCAATATTTGCATAAAATTATGCTCCAGCAGTATTGCAATTATTCCCCACTGTACTACTGAAACTCAACTGTCTTTTATTTACATTCATCTCTGAAGGCAGTAGCATGTTGGCCTGTTATTCCATAAGGATCAGTCATATTCAGGATATTCCCAAACCTACCTTTGTTTTAGGTGTGAGCTGAAAATGCAGGCATCACAGTTGTGCTCTAAATATATTCTCACTGAGCAACACATATTCTCATTAAGCAAACATATATGCTTTTCAGAATAGAATTACTGGATCAGGAGATCATACATTCATAAGGCAATTGGAGCAGGAGGTCATTTGGCCCATTGAGTCTACCCTGCTATTCAATTAGATCATGCTTTACCTGTTAATCCACAACTTCACTTTCCATGTCTTTCCCCGTTAGTTTAAGAACACAAGAATATAGGCCACAGTAGGTCATAGGCAGGAGTAGGCCATCTGGCCTGTCCAGTCTGGTCTGCCATTCAATAAGATCATGGTTATTCTTTTCATGGACTCAGTTTCACTTACCCACCCACTCATAATAACCCGTAACTCCTTTACAGTTCAAAAATATATCTATCTTTGCCTGAAAAGCATCCAACGAGGTAACCTCACCTGCTTCACTGGGCAGGGAATTCCACAGATTCATAACGCTTTGGGTGAAGAAATTCATCCTCAACTCAGGTGGCATGGTGGCTCAGTGCTTAGCACTGCTGCCTCACAGCATCAGAGACCCAGGTTCAATCCCACCCTTGGGTGACTGCCTGTGTGGAGTTTGCACATTCTCTCTGTGTCTGTGTGGGCTTCCCCCCACAGTCCAAAGATGTGCAGGCTAGGTGGATTGGCCATGCTAAATTGCCAATAGTGTCCAGGGATGTTTAGGTTGGGTCGGTTAGATGTGGGAAATAACGGGCCTGGGTGGGATGCTCTTTGGAGGGGTGGTGTGGACTTGTTGGGCCAAAGGGCCTGTTTCCACACTGTAGGGATTCTATGACTTTAAATCTGCTCCCACTTACTTTGAGGCTATGCCTCATAGCTCTATTTTCACCCATCATTGGAAACAACCTCCCTGCTTCCAGGTTATATTTTCTTTTCATAATTTTACATGTTTCTATAATATCCCCCCTCGTTCTTCTAAATTCCAATGAGCATAAGCCCAGTCCACACAATGTCAATTTCAATATCTTTATTGATTAAAAATCTATCTCAAAAAAAACAAAGAACTGCAGATGCTGGAAATCAGGAACAAAAACAGAAATTGCTCAGAAAACACAGCAGGTGTGGCAGCATCTGTGGAGACAAAGCTGAGATAACATTTCAGGTCCAGTGACCCTTCTTCAAAATTGAATGGTTCAGTTATCAAATCAT
>JAHRHZ010000077.1:1865402-1879385 GCA_024137785.1 Ginglymostoma cirratum | reverse complement strand
GAGCTGGATGAACACAGCAGGCCAAGCAGCATCAGAGGAGCAGGAAAACTGACATTTCGGCCCTAGACCCTTCTTCAGAGAAGAGTCTAGGCCCGAAACATCAGTTTTCCTGTTCCTCTGATGCTGCTTGGCCTGCTGTGTTCATCCAGTTCTACACCTTGTTATCTCTTATGCTAATTCACAAGTCCATTTGTATCAATGTTAACATAACTTGTCAATCGTGTAAACTGACAGCCTTATCACTGCACTAGTAAGCCTGGCGTTTACCCATTTGAATTGATATTTTATGTGTTACCAACAAGACCTAGGTGTCAAGTTTTCACTCACAGCACACTTTTAAAATGAGATGAAATAAATTGGTGAAGAGTTCTGATTGTTAGCATAATAGCATCCTGCATGTTAGAGTGGCCGCTTATAGATACTACCTCTCAAATTCTCTCTGTAATACACATCCTAAAGATCCCAGTTCAGAACAGCAAAGCTCAAGCCTGGTGACAAGTGTGGGGAAGGGTGAAAGAAACAATTAATATAATTTGGTTTTTATTAACAGAATTGTAACAAAGAGCTGAATTTTGTCATTATTATTTGATCACTTTAGAACCCATGTAAAAAATTTTTGTAAGGTGAGAAAGTTTTAAAAACGTCTTTTTACAAACAAATTGACAGTCATCTTTCCGTATCCATTTTCTCTCTCAGGATAGTGTCATTTGAAATGTTAAAATGTTGCTAAATACTATTGGCAGTAAAAAGCTGAAAAAAAGACAACTTTATGTATTCTGTAAACACAAAACACCTAATCTCAATGTAAAACATTAAGTAATATGATGGAACTATATGCTTTACAAGTGTTACAGCCATACACAGATGCAATCCTGAAAGTAACTAATGGAAGGAACCTTTATTCAATTTCACGGCAAAAATCACAGCTTCCGTTATGAGTGATCTCTGTGATACACTGAACATTGTTTCCTGGTCCATTCCATTATGAACAATCAATATGCAATACCAAAGGTGAAACATCACCGAACTTGAACTTATTCAGCACTTTCCTTTTTCCTCAAAGGCACCAAAGCTTCATGTCCTATGAATTATTTTTAAATTCCAGACTTGTTCCTATATAAGAAAATACAGCAGCCAAGTTGTGTTCAGCAGATCCCACAAACAGAAAATGAGTTGATTAATTTGTGTTTTTGATGGTGCTGGTTGGGAGAGGAACACTGACCAGAACCAAAGAATTTGTCCAAGTGTAGCAATGGGAGCTTTGAAATCCAGCTGAATAATCACAAAGTGCTGATCATGTGCTAAATGTAAACTTTACATTCTGAATCAGAAGTGGGTTGACACCTCAGCTGTGCTGACAAAGGGTATAGGCACAGTCATGCTATTCACTCTGGCGGAAAAGAAAATTGAAATAAGTGATGCACTCACAAATTTGTGGTGCAAGTTTGTGTTCTCTTCTTTGCAGTACTGGATCTTTTCTTTGTGTCTGCAAACAGGCTGCCCTGTGACACGACCACATACAAGAATAATAGGACAAACAAATATAACTAGGATGATCCCTGATATGAAGAATTTTCGTATGAGCAAAGATTAACCAGGTTGGCACTCTATTCACTGGAACTTAGAAGAATGAGAGGTGACCTCATTGAGACATATAGAATTCTTAAGCGGCTTGACAGGGTGAATGCTGAGAGGACGTTTCTCCTCTTGGAAGAGTCTAGGACCACAAGGCACAGTCTCAGAATTACGGGATGCCAATTTGAGGCTGAGATAGAACTATAGAATCCCTACAGTGTGGGAGCAGGCCACTTGGTCCAACGTGTCCACATCTCACCCAGACCCACCCCCACCCTTGTAATCCCACATTTCCCACAGCCAATCCACCTAGCCTACACTGCCCTGGTTACTATGAGGCAACTTAGAATATAGAGCATAGAACAGTACAGCACAGTACAGGCCCTTCAGCCCACGATATTGTGCTGACCTATTATCCTACTCTAAAATCAACTAACCTGCATACCCTACATTTTACTATCCTCCATGTGCCTATTCAAGAGTCGATTAAATGTCCGTAATGTACCTGACTCCACTACCACCACCGGCAGTGCATTCCACACACCCACCACTCTCTGCGTAAAGAACCTACCTCTGACCTCTCCCTTATACCTTCCTTCAATCACCTTATAATTATGCCCCCTTGTGATAGTCATTTCCAGTCTGGAAAAAAGTCTCTGGCAATCCACTCTATCTATGCCTCTCACCATCTTGTACACCTCTATCAAGTCACTTCTCATCCTTCTTGGCTCCAATGAGAAAACCCTATGTCCCCCAACCTTTCCTCATAAGATCTGCCCTCCTGTCTAGATAGCATCCTGGCAAATCTCCTCTATACCCTCTCTAAAGCTTCCTCATCCTCCCTATAGTGAGGCGACCAGAACTGAACACAATATTCCAAGTGTGGTCTAACCAGGGTTTTATAGAGCTGCAGCATAACCTCATGGCTCTTAAACTCAATTCCCCCGCCAACGAAAGCCAACACACAATACACCTTCTTAACAACCCCATCAACTTGGGTGACAACTTTGAGGGATCTATGTATGCAGACCCCCAGGATCCCTCTGTTCCTCCACACTGCCAAGCATCCTACCATTAACCCTGTATTCTGCATTCAAATTCGACCTTCCAAAATGAATCACTTCACACTTTTCCAGGTTGAATTCCATCTGCCACTTTTTTCTTTTTTGCCTAGCTCTGCATCCTGTCAATGTGATGTTGCTACCTACAACAGCCCTCCACACTATACACAACTCCACCAATCTTTGTGTCATCGGCAAACTTTCTAACCCACCCTTCCACTTCCTCATCCAAGTCATTTATAAAGATCACACAGAGTAGAGGTCCCAGAACAGATCCCTGTGGAACACCACTGGTCACTGAGCTCCAGGCTGAATACTGTCCATTTACTACCACCCTCTGTCTTCCATTGGACAGCCAATTCTGTATCCAGACAGCCAAATTTCCCAGAATCCCATGCCTCCTTACTTTCTGAATGAACCTACCATGGGGACCCTTATCAAAAACCTTGCTAAAATTCATATACACCACATCCACTGCTCTACCTTCATCACTGTGTTTTGACACACCCTCAAAGAATTCAGTAAGGCTTGTGAGGCATGACCTGCCCCACACAAAGCCATGCTGACTATTTCTAATCAAACTGTGCTTTTCCAAATAATCATAAATACTATCTCTCAGAATCCTCTCCAATAATTTGCCCACCACAGATGTAACACTGACCGGTCTGTAATTCCCAGGATTATCCCTATTCCCTTTCCTGAACAAGGGAATAACATTTGCCAGCCTCCAATCATCTGGCACTACTCTAGTGGACAGTGAGGATGCCAAAGGGGCAGCAATCTCTTCCCTCGCTTCCCGTAGTAACCTTGGGTATATCCTGTCTGGCCCAGGGGACTTATTCATCCTCATGTTTCTCAAAATTTCTAGCACATCCTCCTTCCTAACAGCAACCTGTTCGAGCCTATCAACCTGTTTCACACTGTCCTCACAAACTACAACGTCCCTCTCACTGGTGAATACTGAAGCAAAGTATTCATTAAGAACCTCCCCTACCTCGTCCAACACCAGGCACAAGTTCCCTTCATTTTCCCTATCAGCCCTACCCTCACTCTGGCCATCCTCTTGTTCCTCACATAAGTATAGAATGCTTGGGGTTTCCCTTAATCCTACCTGCCAAGGCTTTTTCATACACTGTTCTAGCTCTCCTAAGTCCATTCTTCAGTTCCTTCCTGGCTACCTCGTAGCCCTCTAAAGCTCTGTCTGATCCTTGCTTCCTCAACCTTAAGTAAACTTCCTTCTTCTTCTTGACTAGATGTTCTACATGTCTTGTCATCCAAGATTCCTTCACCTTACCATTCCTTCCTTGCCTCAGTGGGACAGACCTATCCAGCACTCGTAGCAAGTGCTCCATAAGCAACCTCCACATTTCTGTCGTGCATTTCCCGAACATCTGTTCCCAATTTATGCTCTGCAGTTCCTGCCTAATAGCATTGGAATTCCCCCTCCACCAATTAAATACTTTCCCATACCGTCTGCTCCTATCCCTCTCCATGACTATCGTAAAGGTCAGGGAGTTGTGATCAATATCACCGAGAGATCTGACACCTGGCCTGGTTTGTTGCCAAGCACCAAATCAAATATGGCCTCCCCTCTAGTCGGCCTATCTATATATTGAGTCAGAAATCCTTCCTGGACACACCTGACAAAATCTGCTCCATCCAAACTATTTGCACTTAGGAGGTTCCAGTCGATATTAGGGAAGTTGAAGGCGCCCATGACAACAACCCGATTACTTCTGCACCTTTCCAAAATCTGTCTCCCAATCTGTTCCTCTCTGTCTCTGTTGCTACTGAGGGGTCTATAGAAAACTCCCAATAAAGTGACTGCTCCTTTCCTGTTTCTGACTCCTACCCAAACTGACTCAGTAGACAAACCCTCCTTGACAACCTCATTGTCTGCAGCTGTGATACCATCTCTTGTTAGGAATGCCACTCCCCCATCTCTTTTACCCCCCTCCCTATTTCTTTTGAAACGTCAAAACCCTGGAACACCCAACAACCATTCTTGCCCCTGTGTTATCCAAGTCTGCATAATGGCCACAACATCTTAGCTCCCAGTACTGATCCATGCTCTAAGTTCGTCAACCTTATTCCTAACACTTCTTGTGTCAAAATAGACACACTTCAACCCGTTGCACTGACTGCAACTTTGCCCTAACAACTGTCTATCCTTCCTCACAGACTCTCTGCGTGCTGTATCTACCTGTACACTAACTACCCCATCCTCTGATCTGTAACTCCGGTTCCCATCCCCTGCCAAACTAGTTTAAACCCTCCCGAGAGTCTAGCTAACCTCCCACATAGGATATTGGTGTCTCTCCAGTTCAAATGTTACCCATCCCTCTTGTACAAGTCCCACCTTCCCCAGAAGGTATCCCAATGATCCACATATCTGAAGCTCTCCCTCCTACACCAGCTCTGTAGCCACGTGTTCAGCTGCACTTGCTCTCTAGTCCTAGCCTCACGGGCCCCTGGCACCAGTAGTAATCCTAAGATTACTACTCTGCTCGTCCTGCCTTTTAGTTTCCAATCTAACTCCCTATATTCACTTTTCAGGTCCTCGTCCCTTTTCTTAGCTATGTCATTGGTACCAGTGTCGCCACGACTTCTGGCTGCTCACCCTCCTCCTTAAGACTCTTGTAGACTCAATCTGAGACATCCCTGACCCTGGCACCCGGAAGGCAACATACCATCTGGGAGTCTCGTTCGTGACCAGAGAATCTCCTGTTTGTTCCCCTAACCATTGAATCTCCTATCACTAGCTCTGTCCTATTCTCCCCCATTCCCACTGAGCCACAGAGCCAGGCTCAGAGCCAGAGACCTTGCCGCTATGGCTTTCCACTGGTAGGTCATCCCCCCTCAACAGTGTCCAAAGCGGTATACTTATTATTGAGGGGAATGACCACAGGGGATCCCTGCACTATCTGCCTATTCCCTTTCCATCTCCAGACAGACACCCAGCTACCTTTACCCTGTAACTTGGGTGTGACTACCTCCCTATAACTCCCTATATTCACTTTTCAGGTCCTCATCCCTTTTCTTAGCTATGTCATTGGTGCCAGTGTGTGCCACCACTTCTGGCAGCTCACCCTCAATCACCCCCTCAGCCTCCCGAGTGATCCGGAGTTCATCCAGCTCCTGTTCCCTAACGCGGCCTGTGAGGAGCTGGAGTTGGGTGCACTTCTCACAAGTGAAGTCAGAAGGGACACCTAGTAGTGACTCTTACCTCCCCCATTCTACAAGAGGAACAAGTAACTGCCCTAGCTTCCATCCCCTCTGCTCTAGATTGCCAAAAGAGATAAAGAGAAAGGGAAAAAAGCTCACCTTACCGGCCCTCCATGGAGTCTTTTTTTTTTGGTTAGAGGAGGAGGATGGGTGGAAGACACTAGGTGTGCAGTGTTTCGGGTTTAGCCACTGCCCAAATATATTAGTTCACTTACCCAGCAATCCCTGTGTCCACGTTTGCTCCTGCTCAGCCCTCGCTCCGCCTATTCACAAGGCAAGTTGTTTTATACAGTAACCTTACCTTCCCGGCTGCCCCTGGCTCGTGCGCTCACAACTCCTGTTGCTGAAATTTAGCATGGCCAATCCACCCAACCTGCAAATCTTTGGGCTGTGGGAGGACACCCACGCAGACACGGGGAGAATGTGCAAACTCAACACAGACAGTTGCCCGAGGGTGGAATCAAACCTGGGTCCCTGGTGCTGTGAGGCACAGTGCTTGCCACTGAGCCTCTCTGACAGTTGTGAGTCTTTGGAACTCCATGCCACAGAAAATTGCGATGGCAGAATCTTTGTATACATTTAATTGATAGATAGATAGGTTCTTGATCTGTTGGGGAATCAAGAGTTATGGGGAAAGAGCAGGAAAGTGGACTTGAGGAATGTCAGATCAGCCATGATCTATTGAATAGCAGAGCAAGGTGGAGGGGCCGAATGGCCTACTCCTGTTCCTATTTCTTATGGTGTTATGGCCTTAATTTCATCCTCCATACAATGCAGATAACTGCGATCCATATAAACCTTTGAAAAAAGGGGGAGTTGTTTTGTGTGTTATATTTTCATGAATCCAACTACATCAGTGCCCTCACAAGAAACAGAGGTCAGAAGACACAAATTGGTTAGAAATTCTAAAACTACAAGTGTCTTCTCCTAAATTATTAAATCTTTCTTAATGAGTGGCTTATTACCTGGTGAAAACCTTGAAAAATATAACATTGCAAATGAATATGGTTCTCCTCATAATCACTCAACGGTAAGTAATAAATGTAAGCACTGAATTTTCAGTACTATTGACTTACAGACATGCAACATGAGGTATTTTCTGTAAACCGCCCATGTATAATTCATATGGGATTGCCCACATACTTTATTGCTGTGCGCCATTTTTGCATTCAAACGCCAAACTGAAGGAATATTAGCAACATTTGAATACTAATTGGCAGACATAAGGGAATTCACAGCTGTTCTCAGAAGAATTAATTGATTATTTGTTGAATTTTTTTTGAATCATAGTTTACAAAAATAGACAGAAAAGGGATGCTAATGCTCTGCTTTTAGTTGAGATACATGAAAGGTTTGGGCTATTAGTCATTTCAATAATCCTTGGCTGTTTATTGCCAATTCTCCTGGAAGTCTCAATTCATTTTATTATAACCATTTGTAATAACACTGTCCCTCTTTACTATAATTTCCACCTATCAATTTTCATACAAATAAAAAGCGTGGGAGGTATTTACCTGTTGGTGCACAAAGCAGAAATCAATTTTAATCCCAATGCTGTGACCCTGTCTCCGTCTGAACTGTGCTGACAGGTGGGATTTTCATCTCTTGAAAAATGGCCAGCCTATAAGGCTTCATTCCCAGAAACAGCAAACCAATTCTTTGTTGCCATCAGCAACCCTGCCAACTAAAGTTAAAGTTTCAAATCACTGTAAAGTCTCCATCATCTTCATCACCTTAATGCCTTACACCTCTCACCTTCTACCCTCCTCAATCATTCATGTTCACTACCTCGACCCATTCAACCAATGTCCACTTTTTAAAATGAGCTCACAAGCCTTACAATAACATTTGGATGTCATTAAAGGTTCATAAATCTACCGACCTACATCATTTTAATATTTTGAATTTTTAAAAGCAATTATCCTCTTACAAATAACATAAATCTGTCAAAGTAAACAAACATTACTTTAACAGACACTTCATTAGCTTTTTCAGAAGTGGGTAAATCTATTAAAGCCATCAAACTGACATTCCCTAGGATAACTGAATGAGTAAACTCTGTATTTTAATGCTCATTAGTGCTTTTGAAGGCAGCCAAAAGCTCAAACATCTATCAAAGTTATCAGATAGCCAAACAGATGACTGAGATGATCTGCAAAGAATACATTAAAATGACGCAAGGAGTTAAAGTAGTTAATTCTGCATCTCATGGTGGGTTAGTCTTTCACAGGTATAGAATGAGGAATAGCATTTCTTCTTCCAGGTAGGTGATCTATTTTAATGTGTGTGCAGACTTCTCCAAGTTTACAATGCTGTGCTTTCACTTTACAGCTCGCCAGATCTCAAAGGTAACAATCTGGCAGTTGCATTATTTAATGGCCACTTACATTTTCCAATTATAGCACTGTCATCACTCATTTTAGTAAACATAGATACAATCCAGGCTATAGCATTCTATCATGCACTGTAAAGAAAGCTAAATCATTCTTTTTACACCCATACCATCTCTAAACAATGGATAATGCCTACAATCAGCTGCTATGATTTAGGAGGCTGTCCAAAATGCATCTACCCAGATGAAAATTCTGGAAATTTTGAAATGCCCAGTTCTAAAATGGTGTTCGAAATTTCCAAATTGCAGTGCATGGGGCTCCTGACTTCCCCTTTTCCAGATGAAGATGAGTGGAGATGGGTATCAAGGTTGAAATTCTGCTTTTGTATCTTGGCAGTCAATTTTTTTAAGGAACCTGACTCCATTTGATCTCACCTTGGGACGTCATGATCCAGGCCATGCTAAATGGGGTTCAACATTTCTTTAAAAAAGAGTTGCAAATAAGTTACAAAAGAGCATCATCAACCTGCTCTCCTAAGCAAAAACAAGTGGCTCCCTATTAATTTCCCTGCAAATTTATGGTAGGAGGTCAGGAGAGCTAAACTCTGTAAAATATAAAAGGAACCACCTCACCTTTTTTGTGCCTTCCGTCATATTTTTATAGCAGTGCAGAGTTTCCTAGGCTTAGGTAACTAGGTAGTGAAGTGGAGGCGGGAGCTGCCAGTATTAGTAATGTATTAGAAAAGCTTTATTTATTGACCAAAGGAAAAGGAGTCCTTCCCCCAATCCCTCAATGATACTGGAAGACTTCTGTTTCCCCGTAGCCAGAATCACGAATGATCACCAACTCCATTCAACAATTGGCAGGGACAAACTTCAGGGATTCCTGGCTGCCAACTCCTACTGATGGCTTTCTTACCCAGCAGATTGAGATACACAAGGATGACTGCGTCTTGGAGAATGAGTAAAGTGAGAGTGAATATGCTACACACTAACTCACCTTCTGAATCCCCAAGGATTTCCCACCATCTACAATAAATAAACCGGATGGAATACCTCTTATTTGCCTGAATGAAAGCATCTCCAACAACACGCAAGAAACTAAACACCATCCAAGACATAGCAGCCTAATCTATTGACACCCTATCCACACCTTCCCTCCGGGAAGCTGCCAGGTTGTTACCTTTGAGATCTGGCAAGCTGTAAAGTGAAAGCATTGTAAACGTGGAGAAGTCTGCATATACATGAAAAGAGATCACATACTGGAAAAAGAAATGTTATTCCTCATTCTATACCTGTGAAAGACTAACCCAACTTGAGATGAAGGGTCTAGGCCCGAAACGTCAAGCTTTCCTGCTCCTATGATGCTGCTTGGCCTGCTGTGTTCATCCAGCTCCACACCTTGTTATCTTGGATTCTCTAGCATCTGCAGTACCTATTATTTCTAACCCAACTTGAGATGCAGAATTAACTAGTTAAGCCCCTTACATCATTTTAATGTATTCTTTGCAGATCATTTCAGTCATCTGTTTAGCTATTTGATAACTTTGATAGATGTTTGAGCTTTTGGCTGCCTTCACTCCCTCCATCATTGGATGCACTGCAGCAAATGGCCAAAGTTTCTTTGACAATACCTTCCAAACATAGAACTTCTACCTCTGCAAGTAAAAGGCCAGCAAGTGAAGAAGAACATTATCACCATGTCATTTTTCTGCCAAATCGCAGACCTTGGAAATATTGGCTTGGAAATGTAACATTGTTCCTTCATTTGCACTGAATCAAAATTCTTGAACTCCCTCCCCTCGTAGCACTGCAGGGGCAGCTTCAACAGATGCTCTACAGCTGTTGAAGAACACAGCTCACCAACAGCTTCTCAGGGATAATTAGGGATGGGCGTAAAAGCTGGCCTTACTATTTACACTCACATACTTGTATATATAAAAAAGAACTGGCAGAGATCGGTGAGGGTTACTACACTATGTCGGGTATGATAAGGGATAAGAGTGATTGATCATGTGACTTTATACTGTGACTTGATTGTTTCTCCTTTGCAACAGCCAAAATTGGGAGAAGTGCTTTCTGGGCCAGATAGTTAAAGTCTTTTGTGGTCTGTGAGTCACTGCTTTGAATCCCACAAACCAGCTGTATTATTTAAATAGTTCAATGAATACTACACAAATTGTACAATCTTGTCCAGATTTGCCACCTGCATAATTAGCACTTTTTTTATCCCCAACAGCACAAAAGTGGATACCTGGCTTATTAGTCATTGCAAAATCTACAGTTTTAGTTACTCAAATGGTTTCTAAATAACAGCCAGAGACCAGCACTACAGAATCTCTTTGGCTGTTGCTCAATGACCATTAATATCTGTTTCACTTCTAACTTTTTTTGAGCCACTCTGAATCAAATGTATATGTGTTATTTATTAACATGAAGGATGAAAATATCGAAAGGCATATATTTAAATCAGTGTCAATTACATGAGATAACAAGGTGTAGTGCTGGATGAACACAGCAGGCCAAGCAGCATCAGAGGAGCAGGAAAGCTGACATTTCGGGTCTGGACCCTTCTTCAGAAAATTTACAAGAATGTCCAACACAGCTTCCTAATGCTAGGCAGCAGGAAATTCAGTGTACTTTCTCCCAATTGTCACAAGAGATAAAATAAAACTATAAACCTTATCACACATGGCAGCGAATTCCTAGAAAATCTAAAGTATTATTTAAACTAGAAAAAAAGTGTCAACTCCATAAGTGTTAAATGAAAGGAATATACATTTACAGTATTCTTAAGTGCCTAAATGCAAAGCAAAAACAGCAAACCCACATTTGTAAATGGCCCATTGTTCAGCTATCAGTGATTGTTATTGTTATCAAATATTGACTTGAGGCCCTGCAAAACTGCTGGTACACAGCTCAGCAATACTGCTGATCTACACTCTTCAATATGTACAAAACAGGAGTGTTTGCTCAATGCAAACAAGCATCTGTCTCACTGTGAATTCACCAATAAAAACGATAGAAGATTGATTGCTACGATCAGTCAATAACTCCATTAGCATTTTATCATGCGCTGCTAGGATGCTAAAAGACAATCTAGATGGACTTTGGTCTTTTTGCATTGACCAATTCTTGTGTTTCAGGTCTTTTAACTTCAAACCAATGTTTTTTCTTGCCACTTCCCAGACCCAAAAAAATTAAAGGTACAAAGTTACCTACAAAAATAATGTATTTAATGAAGTGAAATGCTAGACAGTATTTCTAAAACCTAGCCTCTTCACAGCTCTACATTTGTTGGCCCTTCTGCTACAAGCGTGCACTGTTTCAGCAGTGCGTAAGAATGACAAACTACATCCCATCATCCAGAGACACCTGCTGGCATTTACTGTGAAGATTCTCATAATAAATGGTCTGCTGGCATGAACGCTATTTTGTAAACTACAAGAGAATGAACGCACAACTCCTAAAGTTGATAAGTTCATTCACAAAACCTGAACTTGTATATTTAACTATATGTTTACAGGATAAAATAATATATTCAGAGCAATGGAGCAAGGTAAGTTAGGAGAGGTCACTGAGAACAAGATCAAAACAATGTTTTCAAATTGGGGGATAGGACAAGGAGTGAATTAGGAACATAATTTCAGAACCTTTTTTTTAATTCATTCACGGGATGAAGATGACGCTGGCAAAGCCAGCATTTATTGTCCATCCCTATTTGCCCAGGGGGCAGTTAAGAGTAAACCACATTGCTGTGGGCCTGAAGTCACATGTAGGCTAGACCAGATAACAATGACAGTTTCCTTCCCTGAAGGGCATTAGTGAACCAGGTGGGTTTTTTCAGACAATTGACAATAGTTTCATGGTCATTAGACTCTTAATTCCAGATATTTGTTGAATTTAAATTTCGGAGCAGGATTCAAAACCAGATCCCCAGAATATTACCTTGGGCTCTGGATTAACAGAAAAGCAATAATACCATTAGGCCATTGCCTCCCCCTAGAGCTGAGATAGAGTACAGGACTGCATCCTGTGCAGCTGTAACCTTTTATGCCTCACTCTGTCTGAGCACCCTATGATCTGTATGTCTTTGTTTGCCATGATCTCCCTGTACTACTCACGAAACAAATCATTTCACTGTACTTAGGTACATGTGACAACAATAAATCAAATCAAATCGATAAAGTTGAAAGAGATCCAGCTAAGGGGTGGGGAGGCAAAGGGAGTCTGGAAGCAGCCTGAGTGAAAAGATGGCAAATGCTGAAATATAGCCTCATAAGGAAGCCTGTATCGTTAGGGAGACATAAGGTCATGAAGGAAACTGTAGATGAAAACAAGGGTTCTATGCTCCCACCCACGGAGACAGCAGTCCCTCTGACCTTAACCTCAGTGGTTCTCCAGTACGCCTATTCACAGAGCCTATCTCTCTCTTTCTCCAGACCTCACATAAACAAACAGTTTCATACTACCTTGGGAAAAAACAGGGCTACTCCGGTTTAATAGGCTTGGAGGTCAGACATTTAACTATTGTTCTCTTAGCTTTAGCAAACTGAGCCACAGCACTACACACATTTTTAATGATGTTGAGGTGCTGGTGTTGGACTGGAGTGGACAAGGTCAGAAATCACATGACACCAGGTTATAGTCCAACAGGTTTATTTGAAAACACAATCTTTCAAATCATAGCCCTTCATCAGGTGAAGTGAGAAAGAAATACACAGAACACAGAATTTATCAGTAAAAGATCAAAGGGTCACACAACCGAGGAGGATGTATTAAACAAACCTAGGATGCTGTTAGATCTTTAATCAGTTAGAAGGTTTTAATGATTAATTTGTATATGTAAATCCTCAAATTTCTTTCAAGTCATTGCCTGAGAGAACTAAAGGTTTTATCAGTGTAAAGAAGAGGTGACATTTTAGGTCAAACAATACATGCTAGGTGTAAGGTCTTTTTTAGAATCTGTTTGTGTTATGGTTTGGAGTCAGACTGGTTTTATTTCCAAAGTAGGAATTTGTAAAATGCCACATTGACTGTCTACAAATTATGTGTTTTTTGAACAAAACAGAATGTATCTGCCAATACAAATTCACCCCATAGATTCACGGGGGTGTGTGTGTGTGTGTGTGTTGGGGGGGTGTTGGTGGGGGGGTGGGGAGGGAGAGAGGAGAGAAAGAGACTGTGTGTTTGTGTGGATGTGTGTGGGAGGGAGGCGGAGAGGAGGGAAAGAGTGTGTGTGTGGCTGATAGCCACATTCCACACCCATGAGGACAGCCTCAACCAGGATCTAGGATTCATGTCACACTACAGGTGACCCCACCACATTATACACTCTCACACATACACTCATGCACACACATATGCGCGCGCACACACACATACACACACACACACACACATCCTCTCTCATACACATACTGTCTCTCAAGCACACAAACACACACACTGTCTCTCACACACACACATACACATACACACTCTCCCTCTCTATCCCTCACACACGCGCACACACAGTCTCTCACCCCTACCCCCTCCCATACACTCACACACGCATACTCTCTCCCACACACACACACACTCTCTTTCTCCGTCACACATGCACACACTCACTCTCTCTCACCCCCTCCCACACACACACACACATGCACACACACTCTCTTCATCACACATGCAAGCACACACACTCACTCTTTCTCACCCCCTCCCCCTCCCACACACACACACACACACACAAACACAAACACACTCTCTCTCTCACACACACACACACACTCTCTTCATCACACA
>JAHRHZ010000077.1:1831336-1855697 GCA_024137785.1 Ginglymostoma cirratum | reverse complement strand
CCTAGACCCTTCATCAGAAATCTCTGATGAAGGGTCTAGGCCCGAAACGTCAAGTTTTCCTGCTCCTATGATGCTGCTTGGCCTGCTGTGTTCATCCAGCCCCACGCCTTGTTATCTCAGATTCTCCAGCATCTGCAGTACCTTTTATCATGCTAATAAAACAAGTGTTTACAGTTCTCTTCGGGTTAATGAGGAATATAAGTGAATCATGGGCACTTAAAAAAAGTGATACTGTGCAGAGCTTTGTAGGATGCTCAGTTGGCTAGATAGCTGTTTTACAATGCAGAGTGATACCAACTGCATATGTTCAATTCCTGAACCCTCCGAGATTGCCATGAAGGACACTCCTTCTCAACTTCCCCCCTTTCCTGAGGTGTGGTTACTGTCAGGTTAAACCACCATAAGTTGTCTCTCCCTAATGAGAGAGCAGTCCTATGGTCTGGTAAGACTATGGTGATTTTGGTTTTAGGAGGACATAGTCCCAGGTCTCTTTAGCAGGTAAACAAGAAAGAAAGCTGAATGAATTGCACAATAGGCAGATTTTATAAACATAGTTTCCTAGTGAAACAATAACAACAAACAGCAATTACAGTGGAACCGCTCAATGTGCTTTAAATAATAGTGTTCCAATGTCAGATATGGAAACTGAAAGGGGAAGTTTCTCTAATTTAGCTTGACCCATAAAACCAAACGTAGATGCTTGGAAGCTTGAATGGCATTTATTCATTCTTATACAGGAGTAAAGAAATGGGTTTCCTAGGGCAGTTACAAAACTTTGATTTTATTCTCTTTTCACATGGGTGTTACATTACTTGAATGTACAAATCGCCTATAATACATGTGATCCCATTTCGTCCAATCATGGTTAAATTCTATGATATTTGAATAGTAAAATTAACACTAGCACATGTATACAAGAAGCAGGTCAGGGGATGGGCCAAAGTAAATTGACTGCCAACTGCTATACCTTTAACTTTGTTTTAATGGGAACACAATCCTTACCTATAATAACCTAATGCATTTTTTTTAAATTTTCCAATCAACTTGTTCAGAGAATTTATCACACACCTCTGGAGCAGGTGGGACATATCAGAGAATCACAGAATCCCTACAGTATGGAAGCAGGCCATTCGGCCCATCGAATCCACACAAACCCTCTGAGGAGCATCCTACCCTATCCCTGCAACCCTGCACTTTCCCATTGCTAATCCGCCTAGCCTCACATCCCTGAACACTACGGGCAATTTAGCATGGCCAATCCACCTAACTGCACATCTTTGAACTGTGGGAGGAAACCCATGCAGACACAGGGAAAACTTGCAAACTCCACACAGACATCACCTGGGGCTAGAATGGAACCCAGGTCCCTGGCGTTGTGAGGCAGCAGTGCTAACCACTGAGCACCCATGCTGCCCTAGGCCTCCTGGTCCAAGGGGAGGGGCAGTACCATTGCGCTACAGGAGCACTTCCAATCTGCTTATTGCCCCAGTAAAATGACTTAATATCTTAGGATGGAACGTATACCCTTCTTCTCATGGCAAAGGTGCCATTTGCTCTGGGCCTAACTCTAGGGCATGACCATTTGTTCTAACCCTTTCTCCACTGTTTGTATCCTGTTTGTTCTGCCAATGTCTGACTTTATGCAACCTTCAAATGCTGGATGAATTCAACTATTTTTCCTCAGCTACATTAGTTGCTCCAAATGCTATACTAAGATTTATTAAACTTTCATTTCAACCGATTCTTTTCCGTTTTCAGAAACCTTTACACGAATCCTAAACCTATACCCTTTAGGCAAATCCCAACTACATTCTCACGGATGTGGTAGGGGCCTGGGAATAGTCAGGTACTAGTAATTCAGAGTTCTAGGCTAATGGTCTGTATACATAGTTTCAAATTCCAGCACGACAGCTGGATAGAATTTAGTAAATCGAGAAATAAAAACTCATCTCACAAGTGATGACCATGAAACCATGGTCCAAAAAAAAACTCTTTTGGTTCACTATTGTCCTTTAGGAATGAAAATCTGCCACTATTACCTGCTGGGCTTTATATGTGACTCCATACCCTCAGCAAGATGGTTGATTCTTAACTGTGTCATGACCAATCCATGGGTCAAGCCTTCCCAATTTGTCACAATCCCAGACAGGATACCCCAAATTGTTAGCTTCCAGATAAGGAGGGATGAACTGACTGTACTTCTTTATCCATCTGATCGCTCACCACAAGGTTAATTTGAAAAGGATCTCTTTCCTTGAGGATAATTACTCCAAAATCAATTGAATTTATGTTTCAAAATGAGCCATTTAACCAGGTTTCCTTGAGTTAATAAAAGTGAATTTATTAGTTACTAAACATGATAAATGAATAACAACACACACAGATATTAGGAATTAGTAAAGACAAATGTTTTTACAATGTATTATCAGTCTCTGAGCCATTAATGAAGGGTAGATATTAGGATGTTGCAGCCATTACATTAGATTGTACCAGTGGCATTGATGTTGGTGGTTGAGCAGTCAATTTAGATATGCTTGGCTATGCAGGTTGATTTAAGTTCCTTTGCCCTGGTTCTTTTCAATGGTGGATGCCTGGTATTGATGGGTTACCTGTAGTACAGGGATGTATAATGGGTATTCCCAGGTTGCAACCTTCACAGCATATTAGGCCGCTAATACATACAGACCAGGGGTGCAGTCAATTTTTAACCCTGCCTTTTCCGTACATCCCTGGAATGGTAAAATACAAACATGTCTGCAGGAGATGACTTCCTGGTGAGAGATACAATGGGTAGTCAACCTCTTGTTTCTCTTCCTTTACAGTCTTTCTGTTTGGAGTTTTCCAATTTTCCCCTCAGATATGATCAATATTACAGGTACCAGCTCGGGGTACATTAAGACATAAAGCCTTCCTGTTTTTTCCTTACTAACACTAATCCATTCACCAGACCTGGTTCCAGTTCCACTCCACAAAATGGGATTAGAATAGCTAAGTGCTTGTTTATGACCCACGCAGACTTGATAGGCTGAAGGGCCTTTATCACTGCTGTGGACCTCTATGACAGTCTGGTCAGGGTGGTACAGTTCATCTGTCAGGTTCTGTAGTGCATTGTCTTCTATTTGTTTCCACGCTAGCTGGTCTACATTGGTAGCATTGTGGCCAGTAGTTCAAGCAATCCATGTGTCAATACTCATGCTTCAAACTATGTTGATATAGTTCACTTCTGGGATCCACCTTGATCTCCCTTTGAAGCAAAATAATCAGCTATTAAATGGTTTTATTGGTGACCTATGTTTCTTTCTTTGTCCACCCCTACACTCACCCACACGTCATTGCTCAACTGTGATACTGATCTTCTAGTATACTTTAAATACTACAACATCTTTTGGTAGCCCTGCTGCCTCTATGAGATTCCTAACTTTTTCTTCATGTTGTATGTGATCTCCCATTGATAGTCTAAGTATAACCTCGCCTGCTTCAGACAACAATGAAATAATGCACTACCCCACATACCTACTACTTGTGCACATGTTGTAACTACCAAAGTTTAGAACTTTAAAAATGACAAGAGCTTCAACCACAGTTAGGCTAATATGTTTTAGTTTTAAAGTTGCACTGGAAGTCACTCTTAGCCAGTAAATGAAATCTTTAAAGCTAGTTTATTTCCCTTGGTCCTGCAGCCTGCAGGATTTTAGATTAATTGTCAGGTGTCTCCAAAAGGGGTGGCACAGTGGCTCAAAGGTTAGCACTGCTGCCTCACAGTGCCAGGGACCTGGGTTCAATTCCAGCCTCAGGCAATTTTGTGTGTGTGGAGTTTGCACGTTTTCCCCACTTCTGTATGGATTTCCTCCAGGTGCTCCAGTTTCCTCCCACAATCCAAAGATGTGCAGGCTAAGTGGATTGGCCATGCTAAATTGCCAATAAGGTCCAGGGATGTGCAGGCTAGATGGATTAGTCATAGGAAACGTAGGGTTACAGGAATAGAGTGGGTCTGGATGGGGTGCTCTCAAGTATCGTGCACAGTAAAATATATTCACATACACTCAGAGAAAAGAATAGCATGTGCATTTAAAGATAGGAAGTTTTTTTTCCCCCAACTCTCATCCATTTAATAGTACTTCACTCAAAGACTCTTCACAAACCTTAATATTTACCATTCAACATCTTCTGACCGTAGAGACGAAACACAACAGGTTTGTTTCTGTTTTCAGTAGCATTCCAGAACACTGTGGTGGTTGCAAAATAATTCCTAATAAGCATTCTCGCACTTCTGACTGGGTTTGTTTTTTTTAACTGGTTTGGTCTTGTTTCTATTATTTTTCTCCGCTAATTAGATATGGACATTGCTGGCTGGGTCAGCATTTCTTGCCATCGCTAGTTGCCCTTGAGGTGGTGGTAGCAAGCTGCCTTGAACCACTGCAGTCCATGTGCTGTGGGTTGATCCACAATGATCTTAGGGAAGGAATTCCAGTATTTTGACCCAGTGACAGTGAAGGAACGGTGATATATTTCCAAATCAAGGTGGTGCGTGGCTTGGAGGTGAACTTGTACGTGGTGGTGTTCCCATGTAACTGTTGCCCTTGTCCTTCTCAATGGAAGTGTTCATGGGTTTGGAAAGTGCTAAGGATCTTTAGTGAATTTCAGCAATGCATCATGTAGCAGGTACACACTGCTGAGGTCGTGGACGGAGTGGATGCTTGTGGATTTGGTGTCAATCAAACGGACTGCTTTGTCCTGGATGGTGTCAAACGTCTTGAGTATTGTTAAAGCTGTAATTATCCAGGCAAGTGGGGAGTATTCCATCACACTCCTGAACTGTGCCTTGTATGTGGTGATCAGGCTTTGGGCAATCAGGTGGTAAGTTATTTGGTGCAGGATTTCTAACCTCTGAAATTTATAGTACCAAGAGTGTCTCAGTTATACAGGGAAAGCAAACGAAGAATGAAAAGGCAATAGTGATTGAAGGTTCCACAGTCAGTGGATCACAAAGGTATTTCTACGGCAGTAAACATGACTCCTGCATGTCTTGTTGCTTCCCTGGTGCAAGGTCAATAATGTTATGGAACGACTGCAGGATATCCTTCAGGAGGAGGGGAACTAACAAACAGTAGTGGCCCACCTTGGTATCAATGTCACAGATAGGAAGGGGGATGAAATCCTGAAAGGAAATTTAAGGGAGTTAGAATGCAAATTAAAAGCAGGACTACAACAGCAGGAATCTCAGAATTACTCCAAGTACTACATGCTAGAAAACATAAGGACAGGAGGATTGATCAATTGAACACATGGTTAAAGAACTGATTTAGAGCAAGAGCATCAGATTTCTGCTGCACTGTAACCATTCTTGGGCAGATGGGACCTATATAACTGGACACGTGACATTTTTAAAGAACTGGATCTGATTTCCTTGTAGGGAGATTTACTAGTGCTAGTGGGGTTGGTTTATATAAGCTTGTCAAGGGGATGGGGACCTGAGTGGCAACCCAAATTGAAAGCAAGCAAAGTTGGTAACTGAGTAGAAAAGCTGCAAAGGAGAAACAAAGCCAAGTATCGAGTATGACTCAAATGCAGAATGATGTCAAAAAGGCAAAGTTAAGTGCACTATAGCTAAATGCACACTTTGGCAAAAGATGATGATTTGAAGGCACAAATAGAAATAAATATTTATGCTATAATTGCCTTTACAGAAAAATGGCTTCATGGCGACCAGAAGTAGGAGCTAAATATTAGCAACTACCCAAAAATGTGGAAAATTGCCAGGCATATCCTGCACAAAAAGCAGGACAACCCAATGCCACATCTCCATCATTCTACTCTTCATCATCAGTACAGTGATGGAAAGTGTCATTAACAATGCTATCAACAGCATTTGCTTCACAATAACCTGCTCACTGGCGCCCAGTTTGGGCTTTGCCAAGGGCATGCAGCTCCTGTCATTACATTGGTTCGAAATGGAGAAGAGCTGAAGGGAGAGTAACTCCCCTTAACATCAAAGCTACATTTGACCTACTGTGGCATAAGCAGCATGGGCAAAACTGGAAGAGATTCTAACCATCGTCTCTTGCCATTACTGAAACCCCCGTTATCAACAGCCTGGGGGAGGGTTACCATTAACCAGAAACTGAACTGGACTTCACATAAATACAACAATAGGTAAGAAGCTAAGAATCCTGCAGCAAGCAACTCACTTTCTGACTCACCGAAGCCTGTCCACTATCTATGAGGCACAAGTCAGGAATGTTATAACCATTACAGAGACCATGGTTACAAGGAGGTCAAAGCTGGGGACAAAATATTCAGAGGTAGGTGACTTTTTGAAAGGATAGGCAGGAAGGAAAGAGTGGTGGGGTAGGATTATTGGTATTGGACGGAATAAGTATGATAGCAATAAATGATCTTTGATCAGAAGATGTAGAAACCATATGGGTGAATGCAAGAAATAAAAATGGAAAAGAAACTGTGATAGTAGTTGTGTATGGGTCTCCAAACAGTAGCTATGTAATAATAGAGGGAATAAATCAGGACTGACGGCATTTAACAAACACGGTACATTAATCATGAGTGATTTTAATCTTCATGTAGGTTAGCATAGTCAGACTGGCGGAAAAAGCCATGAGGAAGAATTCATATAAAGTATATTTGGGACAGTTTCTGAGCACAATACGTGGTGGATCCAATCAGGGATTAAGCTATTTTGGATCCAGTGATGGATAACGGGGCAGGTTTAATAAATTATATCAGCTTCCCTCTAGGAAACAGTGACTATGACAAGGTAGAATTTAGAACTGAACTTGAGGGGGACAAACCTGGGTCAGAAATAACTATGTTTAGCTTAAATAAGGGTAGTTACAAAAGATTCAGGATACAACTGGCTGCAGTGGACTGAAAAAGGAGTTTAGCAGCAGAGGTGAGGATCAATAGCAGACCAGTTCACAACAAAGACATATTCCAGAGAAGAACAGGATTCTAAGAAGGGGATAAGCCAACCATGGATAACCACAAAATAAAGGATAGCATCAGATTAAATTAAAAACAAACACCAGGTGTGGCAAAGGGTAGCAGTAAGCCAGAAAACTGGGAAAGTTCTTCAAAACCAAAAAAAGGGAAAATAAACTGAGGGTAAACTTGCAATACCAAGACAAACTGCAAGAGCCTCTTTAAATATACATAAAGGAAGAGAAAAACCAAGTGAAGCCTTAGAGAATGAGACTGGGGACATAATAATGGAGAACCAACGAATGACAGAGGAGTTGAATAAACACCTTGCATTAGTCTTCACAGTAGAAGACAGTAAGAACATTCCAAAAGTACTAAATAAATGTGCAAAAGGAGTAAAGGAAATAAACACAATAACTATCACTAGAGAAAATAGGTGTTAAGGAACTAAATACCATTACTGCACCGGACTTGATAGGATGCATCCCACTATATTGAACAAATTTACTAATAGGGATAGGGGATGCGTTGGTAGTAACCTTCCAGGAATGCACCAAAGGCTCGCCAGACTTGTTCCAGGATGACAGAATGATTCTATGAAGACAATTTGGGCAAACTGGGCCTGTATTCTCTGAAGTCTTGTAGAATAAAAAGTAATCTCATTGAAACTTACAAAATACTTAAAAGGGATAGATGTCGGTAAACGGAACCAGGGACACAATTTAAAAATTAGGGGAATGCCATTTAAGGCCAAGGTACTTTTGCTTTTTTTAAACTTGGACTTGTGAATCTTTAGAATTCTCTATCCGAGAGGGCTGTGGAAACTGAGTCTTCGAGTTTGTTTAAGTATTGGTAATTAATAGCAGAAAGAATTATGGGGATAATGTGAACAAAAAACAATGAAATGTTCAATCAGGCAGGATCATAAATGGCAGAGCATCACGTGAAGGCGTTCAATAATGTGGATCAGTTAAAATAGATGTATTTGAAAGTGGCATATAGTGTACGGTATATAGATTATTAAATTTAAATACATGCTTTTAATCTATAGTACTACTAAACAAATATATAAATTAATTACAAGCGTGGGGCTGGATGAAACGCTTGTTATCTCAGAGTCTCCAGCATCTGCAGTACCTTTTATCTCTGATATAAATTAATTACAATTGGTTCACTAGTTGTTATGTATAAAGATTACTTATACTTTACAAAAATCAATGGCTTTTATAAGACCAATAACTTTCACATTAAGTATAGTATGTGGGGTTAAGCAAGCAGAAACTATACAACACAACGGAATATCAATTCTATCGAAAAGTTCATTTTTTATTTCACATAAGTCAGCTAAAATGTTGAAGATTTTTAAATTGAACATTTAGACACTAACTGAAATACCATCAATTATCTGAATGTTTAGTACTAAATTGAATTCATAACTAATGCAGCTGATTCTTCAAAAAAAGCTGAAGTATCAAGGCTTTTAGGTCCACATTCTTATCAGCTTTACTCATTTATATAACAAAAAATAGTAAGAAAGTCCAATGAAGTGTATAAGGTTAACACTGTAGATAGTCACCAGACTGAGCATCACTAGTCAGGTTCAATAAATCAACATTGTGCCAAGTTATAAAGAAGCAATTGTCTAAACTAAAATGGTCTACAATTTAATAGCTCAACTCTTCGTTAAGAATCATTCAGGATATTCAAGATAAAAGTGGACAGAATTTTGATACTAAAGGAATTAAAAAGTATAGGGAAGGTGGCAACAAGACAGAGATTGCCCATGCAATGAATGAATGGCAGAGTTGGTTTATAGCTCCAATTAGCCTTCAACAGCATCTATTTATGTGCTTGGAATCAATTAAAGGGTATATTCACCACATAGTGGCAACATACTTTAAAATACTTCAAATAAAATACTAAAATTGGAACACCATAGAATCATCCATATTTAACAACAGGGCAAACATTTCAGTATTTAGCTTCATTACCAAGATCTCGAATTAGCACACGAATGATAATTAGCCAAGTTAAAGAAAACATTCAAAAACTATCAACCTTGAACAGCACCACATAAAGTCTACCAAGTTCACATCCCTTAACAGAAAACAAGCAAGAAAATATCGTGTTTCCATAACTCCTACAATATTGCTCTAACAAAGAATCAATCTAAAACCTTAATTATTCAGTGTTTATTGTGTGACTCAGGTGTTGCCGTAAATAACCTGTAAATGTTGTAAATTGGCTTTTGCAATTCAAGATTCAAATTCACATTACATCTTATACATGTTTATTCGGAAATATTACTCAACAAAGGCAGCTGTGTTTAGGGTCAAGGATTCTGGGATTTGATAAATATAACCAATAACATGAGGATTTTGTAATAATAATCCTACATGAAGTTTTCAATACAGAAGTGGCAATTGGAAGTGCAAGACAGCCTACATCTGCACCCCACCACAGAAGCTAATTATTCTGCTCATGATACATCAACGGAACACAACAAATGTGCTTCTTTCAATTCTCCATCAAATGTTCACAAATTAAAGAAACAACTTAAAACATCCCTGGCCCAAAGCTAGTGGTTACTTATACAGAAAATGTATTTCTTTAAAAATGCCAAGGAAGTCAGAAATAAAAGTACAAAGCTGAGTTACAATGCAGAAAACCATGCACTTTCCCCATTTGGATGGAAGATATAAAACTATCACAAATCCATTTTAACCACTGTAACTAGCCTGGTCTTAGGAGAAGCTACACATCCTTGACTACCACAAAAGCTTGGAGAATCAGCGAATGAAGGAAAGAGAGAAAGGGAATATTAAAGAAGTTCTAAAAGGATTTTAAGTATTAATGCTGCCAACTATAGTTACTCCTTATAATAAATCAGTCATTTCCAATTGCCTTCACTCTATTCCACTAAAATTAGAACACAGTGGAAAATTATTTGGTTAGCAAATGCGCCATCTGGTCAAGTCATTTTTAATTAATTGCAACATTTAGAATAGGTTCTGGACCACATATAACATTCCAGAGGAAACTTATGTAAAACCTGCTCTCCACACAATGACAATCCATATTCAGGTTACTTTTCAAACATTCATGCATTTCTTTTTTAATAAGAAAAGCTAGATTTCTAATGCAACGAAACGGAATTAAGCTGCAATTTTATACGCAAATTAGTTTTTAAAAATACAGTCATCATATTTGTTTGTGGGAGCCTGTTGTGTGCAAACTGGCTGCCACAATTCTGTACTTTACAATACTGACTATGTTTCATAACAACCTAACTGACTGTAAAGCACTTTGTAGTATCAAATGTTGTGACTAGTCCTGTATTAATGCAAGTAATTCTGTTACCCAATAACAAAACCGGTTTTATTTTCACATCGTTGCATATCAGCTTTTATTACAAGCGTGACAAATCTTTAATTTGCTGACACCATAGCAAATTGCCTTAGTGTCAAATATCTGTTGACTTTCACAAATTGAAACGAGAAATGATCCATACATATTTCTCAGCAGAATTAAGAAAAAAGAAAGCCGATTCGCCATTCTCGCCTTTTAATGTTCTTTAGAAAATATAATTGAAGAGAATTCCTGCGCAATAGAACCAGATGCTATTCTCTTTTTCATCTATACAGTTCTTACATCAATCATGCCAATATTTTACAGAAAATGAAACTGGATGAACACAATATTTTAGAAATAAAAATAGAAATCACCAGTTTTCAAAAGTAAACAAATGTTTATTTCATCAGAACGGAGGGAACTATCTTAAACAATTTTCTGTTTCTGTCCACAGATGCTGTCTTTTGAGCTTTTCCAACATCTTTTGTTCTCGTTTCAGATTTCTAACACAGTATTTTGTTTTTGTCTAGTTTTTTTTTGATGCACTAAACAGTAATTTCCCAGTGTCTCATTGATCAGCAAATTAGAATGCCCTTTTGGTCACAAGTGTGAAGCTCCTCACCTGTGGAAAATTCTCCAAGATGGGAAAGTGAAGTAACTAAAATGATGCGGCATGGCAGCAGTAAAAACGACCTGATCCTCTGTCATTACCTTCCTGTGATCAACCAGGCATTCCTCACAAAAGCAAGGGATAGAAGATTGAGGGTCATCACCGGAAAGGGACAGCTCCTATCAAATAATAAAGTTTTAATAAAAGTCAGATGCTTAAATCTCAGTCACTAGCAACCTATGCTTTGTTTTAATTCTGCACTCTACTCAGCCAAATAATCCATGCATTAGGGAGAAACTTTTTCTTTAAAACAAAACAGCTCCACGACTCTCCAGCAAGTAGTTCAAAGCAATAATGGTAGAGGCCAGGGGGCAATTTCAATAATTATCCTCTCAGTCACAGCTATTTCCTGTTTAACAGAACATAAAAATTAAACAGAAAGCACAAGTCAGTTCTCAATAACCACAAACACTTCTTATCAGACAGTATAAAATGTGTGGAGGTTGTACAAGAAACAAAATCTAGAACTATTGTAAATAATGCATACTGTAACAGTACACAACAGAAATAAAACCAGAATCAAATCATGATGTACCCAACAGCTCAGACACTAGATCTGCCCTCAGCAAGGATCTAGATGAAGAGACATAAACTTGAAATGTCAATTTAACATTTTTAAAGAATAGATGCTGCTTGATCTACTGAGTGAACACAAAATGTTCTGTTTTTATTTCAATTTCCAGTATCTGCAGCACGTTTTCCTTGTTTTAAACACAGAGTTCATGTTCAATCTAAGTGCATAAAATTAAAACTTCCACGTAGCTCACGGTCAACTACAATGATGGAAGAAACAGCTGGAAAAGTGATATCGCCTTGCCAAAGTTAATTTCCTTTTCATCATTACTTTTTCAGTTCATCCAAATTAAAGGAGAAGGGCTGATCGTAACCCATTAGGTGACTGTAGTCATTTGGATGCCAGAAAAGAACTGGATTTACTAGCAATGACATTTTGTTTGCATAAAACGTGGTGAACATTTTGCTCACTCCTGGAACTTTCACGTCCTTTTGATGGAAAACAGTTTTCTTCTGCTGGAGGAGGACACTGTAAGTGACAGCTGTGTAACTGTCAGTTTTTGCATCGTGATATAGGTGGACCACATAACCTTTGGTGAGGAGGTGTAATACCATCGGACTTAAAAAAGTAAAGAATCCCATTATGCCGCAGAAAGCCATTTGTAATGCAGGGCTCTGTACTGCAAGACCAGAATGGAGGAGAACGTAAGGCATCATGCACAAACTGAAAATGCTGGTGGAGTAGGAGAAGAATTTCACCCCTATGAATAGAAAGATAATTGACACAAGAAAAAAAAAGGGTTAATTTTATTATCAGCTTTAAAATTTAGAAATATTTAGAAATAATGCTAAAATTTTAAAAAATTTAATTTTTTACCAAGTACTACGCTGGCCAAGTTTCCACTGTAAATCAACCGTCCTTCCAAGTTGTTGCCATCTGAGCAAAAGTGGCGAATAGGTTGACCAAGTGCAAAGTAAATCTGCACACACAAGAAAAGTGCTTGTAGTATTTGTACAAAACTGGATAATTGGATTTATTAATAAATGAATTTCAATAAAGGAAGTCATATATTACAAGTATGAGCACATCATCCAGCTTCATTGCTGTTTCTCATATAGCAGAGAAACATATTTTTATTTGTCTTTTGTTTCATGGGACATGAGAATTACTGTAAGATCAGCATCAATTCTCCATCCTGATATGTCCTTGAACTGCATTGTTTGTTAGGCCATGTCAGAGAGCTGTTAAGAGTCAATCACATTGCTGTGGGTCTGAAGTAACATAATTGGACAAAAATAGAGCAGATTTTCCTCTCTAAAGACACGAGTGAGCTAGATTGGCTTTTATGACAATTAATCGATAATCAATTTCAGACTGATTAAATGAATTCAAATTTCACTGGCCACTATGGTGGGTTTTCAATCTGTCTCTAGTGCAGGTTTGAGGTTAGGTTTTGGGATTACTAAACCAGCAACATTAGGACTACATCAGCATCTTCCCTCAAGGGAATAGTTTTCTTTGTTAAAGACATACCTCTCCCCATCAGCAAGTATTTTCAGTTTCAACAAGTAGTAATATATTCATTTTCTGCATAGTAGATCTTATTGCCTCAATCTTTGAGCAAAATGTCTATGCCCCCTTTCAACTCCTGCAGTAGCACTCATCTTCAGAAATGTCTAATCCCAGCCTCTCCTGCTCTGTATCAACATTTTTTTTTTAAGTACTTGGAACATTTTAAGAGTCTTACTTCCACCAGTGGCACCAACACACTTGAGAAAAAAATTTCCAATTCAGAAGTATTTAAATGATATTGAAATATGTCAGTACGCATCTTCTGCAATTTCAGCTAGCATCACTTGTACAGATGCTGATAACATAGGAGGTGTGCAAGAAAAACAGGAGAGATTAAAGTGACAAGAGGGATTCAAATTTTTGGCAAAGATCTGTAGCTTGGGTTGTGGGTGACATTGTTGACTTGTTGAAGCCAAGCTTCAAACATTTCGTCACCATGTTAGGTGACATCATCAGTAGAGCCTCCGATGAAGCAGTATTACTCTATTCTGCTTGGAATTTATACCATTTGGTGCATTATGGTGAGTAGTGTCATTTCCGGTTTCGATCTGCATGGGTTTGTAAAAGGGGACCAATTCTATGTATTTGTTGATTGCATTACAGGTGGAGAACCATGCCTCTAGGAATTCCCGTGCGTGTCTATGTTTGGCTTGGGCTACTATGCTCACCTTATCCCAATTAAACTGAAGGCCTTCGTTGTCTGAGTGTACCGATATTAAGGAGAGTTCGTCATCTCATTATTGGACCCCATTTACAAACCCACGCAGATCGAAACCGGAAATGACACTACTCACCATAACGGACCAAACAGTATAAATTACAAGTGAAGTAGAATAACACTGCTTCATCAGAGGTTCCATAGATGATTTCAGCTAGCATGGTGACAATACGTCTGAATGAGAACAAGCCAGCTCGGTGAGCATGTCAACAACCTGACAAAAGGGATGGTGTGAATCACTACTTATACTCTTCCATAGCTAACTTAAACTTAATGGTCACTACTATTCCCTAAATATTTCCTTCTGACTTTTGATCCTTTTGACATAACTCCATAAAATCAGATCCAGCAATGTCTCCTTCCTCAGTGGTCTAGACATAACAATGTAGAAAATTATCCCAAATACACTCTAGAAACTCAAGCCCCTCACTCTATTATTGGCCAGAATATAGTGGAATAAATAAAGTCATCCATTCTATAATACTTGTAACAATCAATAATTTGTTAGTAAATTTGTTCTTGTCTATCTATTCTACCAGCTGGTGGCCTATTGACATCCAAAAATGTAATGGCAGCTCAATTGTCTCCAAGCTCTAAACAAACAGATTCTCCTTGATCTCTTGAACATCCAGTCACAACAGCATTATAACATGTTGTTAAATAAATTTTGTTAACCTTCCCTTTCTCCATTCCCTATCTTTCTGATAGAAGATCCAGGAATATATTTATTACCCATGTATGCCTCTGCTGTGCCAGAACTCTATTATCACAATGCAATATTCCACCTTTGGAAACCTATGAAATTCTAATAGGTATACATAGGTTAGATGCAGGAAGGATGTTCCTGATCGTGTGGGAGTCCAAAAGTGGGGTTCATAGTTTAAGAATAAGGGGTAAAGGTTTTAGGACTTGAAATTATATACAGCACGCTTGCCTTCGTCAGTCAAAGCATCAAGCCATGTTCCAGCTGAACAAGACTACATTTGGAGTATCGTGTGCAGTCTGGTTGCTACAATATAGGAAGAATGTGGAGGCTTTGGAGAGGGTGCAAAAGAAGTTTACCAGGATGTTGCCTGGACCGGAGTCTGTTAGCTATAAAGCAAGCTTGGATGGTTTTCACAAGAGCATTAAAGCCTGAAGGCGATGTGATAAAAGTATATAAATTGGGAGAGGCCTGGATAGTCAGTCCTTTTCCCAGGGTGGAAATATCAAATACTACAGGGCATAGGTTTAAAGTGAGAGGGGGAAAATTTAAAGAGGCTGGGCAAGGCAAGTGTTTTTTTCTCCCCCAGGGGATCGTGGGTCTGACACGTATGAGGAGAGATTGACGAGGTTGGGATTATTTTCGCTAGAGTTCAGACAAATGAAGGGGTGATCTCAAAGAGACTTATAAAATTTTAACAGGACTGGACAGGGTAGAAGCAGGAAGAATGTTCCCGATGGTGGGTGTGTCCAGAACTAGGGGTCACAGTATGACGACTCAGGGTAGACAATTTAGGACGGCGAGGAGGAGACATTTCTTCGTCCAAAGGATGGTGAGCCTGTGGAATTCGTTGCCACAGGAAGTCGTTGATGCCAGAACATTGAATGTATTCAAGGGGTGACTAGATACAGCACCTGGGGCGAATGGGATCAAAGCTTATGGGGAGAAAGCAGGATCAGGCTATTGAGTTGGACAATCACCCATGATCATGAAGAATGGCAGAGCAGGCTCGAAGGGCCATATTGCCTCCTCCTCCTCCTATCTTCTATGTTTCTACGCAAACACAGAGAGTGGTTGATGCCTGAGAAGCACTGTCAGGTGAGGTGATAGAAGCAGATGCAATAACAACAGTTAAGAGGCATTTAGACAGGCACGTGAACAAGCAGGGCTCAAACAGATACAGATCACCAACAGGCAGATGGGATTTGTTTAGAACGGCATCACGGTCAGTGCAGATACAGTAGGCTGAAGGGCCTGTTCAGGTACTGTACTGTTCTAGGTTAAATTTCTTCACCCAGATAGTGGTGAGCCTGGGGAATTTATTGCCACAGAAAGTGACTGAGGTCAAAACACTGTTTACAAGAGAGAGGTAAATATAGCATGTGGCTAAAGGAATCAAGGGATGGGAATAGGAAGGGAATACAGGGATACGGATCCTGTATGCAAAGACAGTTTTACGCAAAGGGCAAAATGTGGCAGTATGGGATTGGACGGCCGAAGGTCCAGTTCCTCTGCTGTACTGGGCTTTGTTCAAAGGATGCGGGGACATGTGAATCGAGGGGCACGGGGGGAGGGGGAGATGGAGATCAAGGGATGATTGGGGGAGGGGGGCGAACTGCAGGGATATGGGGAGAGCGGGACTAAGGTGCTGGGTTGGATGATCATACTGAATGGCGGAGCTGCCTCGAGGAGTCGAATAGCCTACTCCTGCCCCTTTCTTCCACGTTTCCTTCCTTGGGCCTCGGAGTCGCTGCCGACCAGATGGCTGTTGCGAAGCAGAAGGTGCATATTTCAAAATCACACCGAGTAACCCCTCCGGAGACCCAGCCCAACCTCACTAACTAACTAACTAACTCTACCTGTGGGCTTCTGCAACTACCGATAACACAGGGCCCTCCGGAGCCATTCAGTCGCTGGGTGTCGGACAACTGAAACGTGGGGCAGTGAATGCTGAAGCCGGAGAAAGGCCGTGCAGCTGCACACAGATCTATCACCCTCAAGCGGCACAGTGAGACTGAGCGACTCCTCGACATTAGCAACACCATCACCGCCGCCATCTTCAAACCCGCCGATTGCACCTCCCAACAAAGTCAGATACCATTGGCCGCTGTCAGCCACCAATTAGCAAGGTGCTTACTACGGTGCGCCGACCACCACCCCCAGCCCAAACAGACACTTACGGGCGGAGCTCATGAAGATGATGGAGTTGGTCTGAAGAGGCTCATCAATGAAGGTAGAGCTAAGTCCCCGCCTCCCTTCAGATGTCAAACATTGGTGGAACCGAAAGTTTTTATGTCTTAAGCTCAAGGACAATCAATGGTGGGCAGCAGGTGTTGGTTTTAATGTCGTTCCCACGAAAGGACAAAGGAAAGGTTGGGACAACACTGGAAAGCTGACAGGAGTGAGAATGTCAGTGTATACCCTGGTAGGAGTTAAGGTTATAGACTGCATCTCACTGAACTGAGTTCTGAAGAAGGATAAACAAAAAACAGACATGTTTCCGAAGGACTCAAAGTGTTAGCTCTGTTTTTCTTTTCTCTCCGCAGATGTTGCCAGACCTGCTGAGTTTCTCCAGCAATTTTTTCTTTGTGTTTCACATCACCAGCATTTGCAGTTCTTTGTTTCGTTTCCACTATTGAGGCCAAGGCGGATTTAGGGTATTGTTGGCTATCTAACTTTCCATTTTATTACTTATATAAGGAATCATCTCCAGTTTACACCTTAGCCTAAATCGCCAGTCCCTAGCCAATGGAATATTTTCATTACCCTTGCTCAGTCTGCTCCACTGTGCCCAATGGGATTGCTTTAAAATTGTTCTTTCCACAGATGCTGTCAGATCTACAGTATATTTCCAGCATTTTCAATTTTTATTTCAGATTTCTGGCATCCACAGTATTTTGCTTTTGGTATAATGTTTAATTTGCTGCCACTTCTTCTCCAGAAATACTTACCTTCAAGAAATTCTGTTTGTCTCGCAGATGAGATCTCCATTTGTCTCCTTTACTTTATCTTCATTGCTTTCTCATTTCTTTCCTTGATAAAATAGCAACCAACTCACTTTCACATCTCCTTTCTAGGTAACCATCTCCAACTCGAGCTTATCCGACATTTGATTCCAACTGAAGTTCCATCTTAATAAAATCCGAGAGAACTGCAGATGCTGTAAATCAGGAACAAAAACAGAAGTTGCTGGAAAAGCCCAACAGGTCTGGCAGCATCTGTGAAGAAAAGGAAAAATCAGTTAACGTTTCAGGTCCATGACCCCTCCTCAGTTTTCTGATTTTCTGTCTTCACACATGCTGCCAGACCTGCTGTGTCTTTCTAGCAACTTCTGTATTTGTTCCTGAAATTCCATCTTGTTTGGAATCCACCCATGAATATGGTAAAGTCCAATATTTATCTCAACATGTCCTGAAATTGCCATGCATTGTCACTTATACGGTTTCATGCAATCTCTGTACCCAGTAACACAGGTTCATTGTATCTCAAATCTGATGTGTTCCACAGTTTCATTCCATCCATTGTCTTGAGCTCCAAGAAGTCATGGATGCCAGTATCTCTCGAGATCATTCTTCCTTTCACTGGTGTCTTGAGACCATTTCTTCATCCAAGCTCACCTCTTGCGTTATATTCACAATACCCTCTGATCTTTCTGTGCTGAATGATCTTTTCTTAGCAAAGGATCAGCTTCATCTCCTTACACCCTACCCTCAGGCGACTGTCTGTGTGGAGTTTGCACATTCACTCCGTGTCTGCGTGGATTTCCTCCAGTTGCTCCAGTTTCCTCCCACAGTCCAAAGATGTGCAGGCTAAGTAGATTGGCCATGTTAAATTGCCCATCGTGTTCAGGGATGTGTAGATTAGGTGGGTTATAGGGGGATGGGTCTAGGTAGGATGCTCTGCATTTCGGTGTGAACTTGTTGGGCCAAAGGGCCTGTTTCCACACTAGGGATTCTATGATGATTAAAATTGATTAAGTTTTTGAGTTCCAGATGAGAGCAGAAACAGTAATAGACATATTGCCAAAGGGATAGAGGAAGGGGACCTGAGTAGGACTTCATCAAGAAAGCTTCACATATCCTACTAAAAGCCAGGATAGCTAGGCCCCATGCAAGACCTCTTCATTAGAGAAAGTGAAATATATTAAAGAAGTTATGCCATATGAGAACAGGTTTAGCCAGGCAGAGGAGGAAGGTGGTGGATGGGAAATGGTTGGTAAACTTGGAAAACCGGAAGTGGGTATGTGTGGTGCATGGGGGTTGTTTGCTAGTGAAGTTTAAGAGCTGTGTGGGGATGTGGCAAAGTTCTTGCTTGACTTCAGGAATAGGCTGCCAGGAAGATCTCACATATTACACATCACAAATTGTACATGTGCTAAAAGGCTGAAATATGGGACCAACTGTGCCCTGGCTGCAGTTAATCCAGACAACTGCCTCAAATGTCTCATAAAATCGGGATAGTTGATCACCATGCTTCCGTTCAATGGAGAAGCATCTTAAGTCTGAACTGGCGGGGATAGAAGTGTCACTAGTTTGAATGTCCATTATGATGAGGAGGTGGTTAGCACTATGAAGCTGGAAGTTGTTAAAATGCTGTAGAGTATTGAGAAGAATCAAGGGTAGAGGTGGGGAGAGACCTTAGTAGAGTGAAGTTAGAAAGAAATGAGTTCAGTGGAGCAGGAAACAGAGTTAATCAGTGCTTCTGGAAGGACAGAGATAGTAAGAACTGCCAATGCTAGAGTCAGAGATAACACAGTTTCTGAATTTTCAGAAATAAATAGAGGGAGGAGGGGTGGAGCTGGGGCTGAGGGATACCTTCCCGAGCCCCACCCCTCCTCACTATTTATTTCTGAGTTCCCTTCCCCCTCCCCCATTTCTGAAGAATGATCCCGACCCGAAATGTCAACTTTCCTACTCCTCTGACTGCTGCCTGGGCTTCTAGAAGGATAGTCTGGTTTGCAGATTTTGAGGAGGAGGTAGGTGGGCTGTTCTGGGATGAAGACTCAGGTTTTATATTGTGGAGGGACAATCTTTGGAGGAGATCAAGAGCTAACAGTGCTGGAAACAATAGCTTGATATTTCATGGTGGAATCATGGTGCAGGTTTTGATAAAAGGAATCTTTGGAAAGTTGGTGCTCAGTCCATGCAAGATTATTTACTGGTTGGAAGTTGGTAAATAATCAACAACAGCACACCCCTGTCATTCCAAGTTTGATAACAATGTAAGGGTTGGCCTTGAGGGAATGGAGTGTAACAAGTTCGGAGAGATCGGTTACAATGAGTAATGGGAGAAGAGATGTTGTGACTGACTATGTCATGCTAGCTGTTCACTGTGAATAGTCAGAGGGATTGACACCATTCTCTGTAATAAAGAGCATGAATCCAGATAACTTTTGCCGGCCCCATGCAAGTGTGCACTTCATCTGCTCAAAGCTGAAGAGGAACTTGCAGTTGTTGAGCTGTTCTCATTTTCCTCGCTCGCTATAACATGCCACAATTCCTTTAGTGTCTTTTACAAAACTTCAACTAATCTAAGCTATTTCTGCTCTCTCCTAAATGGGAAATATTGCAGCCAATTGTATAAGTTTATGAATACTGATCCATTCCCACCTTCTCCCATTCCAGTCCTTTTTGGAAGCTGGAATAATAAAGACTGTCTTGGGCCAGGCATATCAGGGCATTCACACCTTATTCTCAATCCTCCACCCTTTCTGATAGTCACTTGTGATGTTTCCAAGATACAATTTTGACAATTGAGTGGGATGATCTAGGTAGCTTTTTCAACAGCTTTGAGGTTCTGTTTACTCCCTCCACTACTTTTGAAGACTGAGGGTAATGGAAATGTGCAATTTGTCCTTAATTCCTGTAATTTCTTGTTAATCCAAAAAATTGAATACGAAGTGGCCCATAATTACTGTCCATCTGTAATGATAGTCCCCAGCTACAGTTCTCCTTACCCAATAATATCCTTTTTAAAGCAGTGTTGCTGCAACAGCTTGATATATTATCAATAAGCCTTAACATTCTATAGCATTCATTAAAACATAGAAAATAGGAACAGGATAGGACACTTAGGCCTTCAAGTCTGCTCCGCCTTTACGTATGACTGATCATCCAACACAGTACCCTGTTCCTGCTTTTGCCCCATACCTTTTGATCCCTTTAGCCCTAAGAACTATATCAATCTCTTGAAAATGTTAAATATGTTTGGCCTCAACTGCTTTGTATGGTGTAGAATCCCACAGGCTCACCTTCTCTTCATCTCAGTCCTAAATGACCTAGGCCGTGTCCTTAGACTGTGACCCCTTGTTCTGGACTTCCTAGTCATCAGGAACATCCTGCATTTACCCTGTATAGTCCTGTTAGACTTTTATAGGTTTCTATTAGATTCCCCTTCATTCTTCTAAATTCCAGTGAATATAGTCCAAACTGATCCAGTCTCTATTCTCACATCAGTCATGTCAGTCTGGTATCCCTTGCCTCAGTCCTTTGTGGATAATTCTTAGAATTCAATTACTGATTTATTTTACTTTAACTCTATTGCTTGACCTTACCTGTGTGTTTAATTCTATTCTGATTGATTTAAAATCATGTTCCGTGTGGAGTGTGTGACTGTGCCTTGATGATCTGAAAATGTTGTCTGGTTCAAGGGGCCACATTAGCATTTCATGTCATGTTGTTTGAAAATCAGTTTCATATTTCCAAGTCCCATTCTTCAGTGCTTTTGACTATGCATTTCCACATGATAGTTACTTCACATAAAACAAATAACATTTGCACATGCATACTGGTATCTAAATACCATGTCACACGTTATTGACTTTCAAGTGATCTTGTCACATGATCAGAAGGGATGTCTGCCTTGACATCTTTATTTACCTCCCCCAGTGACCACAGTGTCAAATTTAGCTCTCAAGTTCATGGGCAAGGACTCAAGTATTCCAAAGAGAAAGCTATCAATTTGATAATCACATCTATACCTTCTTGGTTTTTATTAGCATGTACATCAATTGTACATTAATACATAGATATTTGTTACAATCCCAGACGAGATCAGCAAACTATACTATGATCTGTTTAGGGATCAGCAACATTCTATTTTCAAAGTAGCCAAAATATGAGATCCAGTGACTTACGAATAGAATAAAACCACAGGATTCCATAGCTTTGAACAAAAATACAATATTTTATGATACAAGTTAGAACAGTAGTACAATCTATAATACACATCTAACTTATTTCTAACACCCAGAGTTAGCATTCGGTAAATATGAGGGATATAGCGTAATCGAACACTCTATAATGCAGATCAAATAACAAATGTGATCAGGAAAAATCCTACAAATTTCTCAGCAACTGTTCCAGCCGTTAATGACACAGTGAGTCATGACCTCAGCCATTTTCACAAATTCTTCATTTTTGCCAATCTGGTCTTGAAAATCCCTCACAAGAGTCATTCTATTGTGGTCCGCCTCAATGACTAACTATCACAGGAGCATATAGATGGATTGGTCAGATGGGCAGATCAGTGGCAGATGGAATTGAACTCTGAAAAATGTGAGAAAAATGTTTGGAAGAAGGAATAAGACATGAGAGTACTCAATGAATGGCAGCATACAAGGAAGCTCAGAGGAACCAGGAGTTTAAGAGGTAAAGGGGATCTGGGGGTGCTTGTCCACAGACCGCTGACGGCTACTGGTCAGGTTAATAGAATATTTAAAAAGCATATGGGACATTTACCTGTATCAATCATGGCATTGATTACAGAGCACTGAGGTTATGTTAGTGCAGTAAGCAGAGTCGAAATTGACTCTCCTTGACGTCAGGGAGCCATACCGAAACTAGAGTCAATAGAAACAGGGAGAAAGCTCTCTGCTGGGTTGGAATTATACATAACATAAAGTAAAATTGTTGTGATTGTGAAGGTCAGTCATCACAGTTCTGGGAACATCACTGCAGGAGTTCTTCAGGGTAGTGCCCTGGACCCAACTACCTTGGCCTCTTTTATCAGTGATTGTCTTTCTGTCATAAGGTCAGAAGTGGTGATGTTCACTGATTGCGCAATGTTCAAACCATTCACAACTCCTCAAGTACTGAAGCAGTCAATGTCCAAATGCAACAAGGACCTGCATAATGTCCAAGCTTGGGCTGACAAGTTGCAAGTAGCGTTCGTGCCACAAAGGTGCCTGGCAATGACCATCATGAACAATACTGAATCTGATCATCACCCTTTGACTTTCAACAGCATTATCACTGCTGAATCCCCTACAATCAACATCTGGGGTTACCATTGTCCAGAAACTGAACAGGACCACATATCCAAATACTGACGACAAGAACAGATCAGAGGCTAGGCATTCCACAGCAAGTAATTCACCTCCAAACTCCTCAAAGTTTGTCCACTGTCTATAAGGCCCAAGTCAAGAGTGTTAAGAAATGATCCCTACTTCTCTGGATGAGTGCACTTCCAACAACACTCACAAAGCTTGACATCATTCAGAACAAAACAATCCACTCGACTGGTACCATAGAAAGATTCCACTGATGCTCAGTAGCAACAGTGGGTAACAGCTGAAAGGTTCATTGCACAAATTTACCACGGCACCTTGGATAGTACCTTGCATACCCTCAACCTTAAATACCTAGGTCAAGGGCAGCACATGCATAGAAATACAGACACATGCAAAGCTCCTCACCAAGTCTCTTAGACACCCTGATATGGAACTAAATCACTGTAACTGGGTCAAAATGTTGGAACTCCATCCCTTACAGCATATATGTGTGTAGCTACACCAAATTGACTGCAGCAGTTCAAGACAACTCACCACCACCTTCTCAAGTGCATTTAGGAATGAGTAATAAATGCTGCTCATCCAGTGAGGCCCATATCCCTTGATTGACTTTTTTTTTATAAACCTATAATGAATTAGTCAAGTAGACTTCACTTTCAGACTTCTTGATCATTTGTAGGCACATGGGACTGCTGTCCCTTGTTCGGGCTACTTGTATTTCTCAGATTATGAATAAATTTAGTCCCTCCTTTTGAATCTGATTCCACTCTGTCATAACAAACATGGTTTTGACTTCCATTCTTATACCCTAAACAATCGTTACTCCCCTCTATACCAAACCAATTGATTTTTAATTGGTTTTTGGTATCTTGAGTTAAGTACTATTCATAAAGAAGAAAGTTCTCACACATTCAGTCACCTTATCAACTCATACTGGTTCTGACCAGTCAAAAACAGTTCATGCAGTTGCAAGTAAGACAGGGTTATACAAGTTCACTTCATGGTGTTCAAACTGAGACAGATATGTATCTATACCACAGAAATGGAATATATTTATTTGTTGTTTTAATGTGCAATTACAGGATATGATTTCTCACACAGCTGCTGCATGTCACTGAACCCTTACTGTGCCTATAAAGAATCTTGCACCTCAAATTCTTGCTGCAGCCTGTACACTGCTTATTTCCCTGACCCTCCTCTCCAGCATGTGAAAGTACTTCATCTTCCCAACATGCAGTGTAGCCTGTGAAGGTGCTGCACCTCCCTGACCCCTCACTGCGGGTTGTGAAGGTGCTGCACCTCCCTGACCCCTCACTGTAGGTTGTCAAGGTTCTGCACCTCCCTGACCCCTCACTGCGGGTTGTGAAGGTGCTGCGCCTCCCTGATCCCTCACTGCGGGTTGTGAAGGTGCTGCACCTCCCTGACCCCTCACTGCGGGTTGTGAAGGTGCTGCACCTCCCTGACCCCTCACTGCGGGTTGTGAAGGTGCTACACCTCCCTGACCCCTCACTGCAGTTTGTCAAGGTGCTGCACCTCCCTGCGGGTTGTGAAGGTGCTACACCTCCCTGACCCCTCACTGCGGGTTGTGAAGGTGCTGCGCCTCCCTG
>JAHRHZ010000077.1:1811326-1831326 GCA_024137785.1 Ginglymostoma cirratum | reverse complement strand
CCTCACTGCGGGTTGTGAAGGTGCTGCGCCTCCCTGACCCCTCACTGTGGGTTGTGAAGGTCCTGCACCTCCCTGACCCCTCACTGCATTTTGTGAAGGTGCTGTGCCTCCCTGACCCCTCACTGCGTTTTGTGAAGGTGCTGCACCTCCCTGACCCCTCACTGCGTTTTGTGAAGTTGCTGTGCGTCCCTGACTCCTCACTGCAGGTTATAATCCTGTTCTAATGACGGACTGTGTGCGGGTTTTTTGTAAGGCTGATGTCTAGGATAGTTGTTACGGTGCCGCCAGCCTGACAAACTGAATGGCTGAATTCTGAATGAATCAGCCTCTTGAGTCGGGCTGTGCGGCTGTCCCAGCGGAAGTGGTTGCTGCGTTTCCGGGTCGGGGCTCTGGACCGATCCTGAGGACGACGAGGCCGTGGCTCGGCGCCGCTTCCCGGTAAATGTCCGCCTTTCGCATCATTCGGTGAGAGGAGCGGCTGGAGCCCTCTCGGCTGCCGGTGAATAAATACCGGAGGCTGGGGGCCTCCTCCGGCCGCTCTGTTCCCTGGGCCTTTCCCCACCCGGTCTCCTCCGGCTCTTGACCGCGGGCATCGGGGCCCCCGGCCCGGCTTTACTCAGGGAGCTGCCCACCCTCTCTCCTCGTTGACGGGTCTTTTCAGGTCATTAGGGACGTGTAGGTGAGAGAGGAACGGGTTCAATCACTACCAAGTGGTGCTGGGGACACTGGCGTTTCCTCACTGAGCCTGACACTGCTCCCAGGGTTGTTGGGTTTTAATATGATGTAGCCCATACTGTTGCAACTGTAAATGTTAGGTTAACTCAGTGGCAGTTTCAACAAGATGGATTGTGATCAACTTCCACTTCAGGATTTGAGTTCTGCATTGCAGTGTAGGGGTTTTTTTTTGCCTTTACAACATAGTTTGCAGAAACGATCGACTGTTCACATGGGAAGTCCATTTGAGGTCAAAGGGAACAGATTAAGACCATTCATTGTTAAGGAAGGACCAAACTGTTAGTGACGAATGCCAACCAGAAAATACCTTTAAGGATTTACAAGTTTTTCTGGTACATTCATACTTCTATAGATTGGGATTTTTAAAAAAATAACACAAATCGTCTACAGACAGTGGGCATAAACAGGTTATTCTTCAGACGACAAGCTGTGACCAGCAGGGTACCTCAAGGAACAGTGCTTGGCCACAGATGTTCACAATCTGTTTCAATGATTCGGATACTGGGACCAAATGTATTTCCGAAGATGCTAATGTTATGAGTCTCTGTAGGAAAGTAAGTGTGAGGAGGATGCAAGTAGGCCTCAAAGGGACTTGGTTTGACTGACTGAATAGGCAAGAACATGGCAGATGGGAAACAGTGTGAATAAGTGTGAATTTATCCATTTAAAAAAAACAAAAGCAGAGTAATTCTTTAAATGGTAGTGGAAAGTGTTTATATCCAAATATTGTCCTTGCACAATTAACAAGCAATTAGAAAGGCACATGGATTGTTCATAACAGGAGGTTTTGAGTACATGAATACAAGTTTTGCTGCAGTTGTTTTGAGTATTGATGAGATGACATCTGGAGTATTTGTAAAGGTTGACCTCATTACATGATAGAAGTATTTACCTTGCCACAGAGTGCAGCAGATACTGATCCTTGTGATGGTGGAATTGTCTTATGAGAAGAGACCAAGAAACAGGACCATATTTTCTAAAGTTTTGAAAGATGAGAGATGATCTCACTGAAATTTACAAAATTCTTAAATGGCCGGACTGGATGGGTGTGGACAGGATATTTCCTCTGTTTGGGGAGTCTATAGCCAAGGGAATATGGCCTCGGAATAAAGGGTAGGCCATTTAGATCTGAGATGAAGAGAAATTTCTTCACTTGGAAGGTAGTGAATCTTTGAAGCTGTATACTGCCAAGGTCTGTGGAAACACAGCTATTAAGCACGTTCAAGCCCAGAATAAATAGACTTATTGGAATAAATGACAACAAGGAGATGGCAATAGTGGAGAAAATGCCACACAGATAGATGATCAGCCAAGATCTGTCTGAATGGTGGAGCAGCTCAACAAGCCAAATGGCATACTGCTCCTCTTTCCTCTGCTCCTATGGAATGAAAGACATTTGGATACAGTATATTGACTCGATCATTGCGCTGAAGTTGTGTGGACTGAATACGGGAAATCTTCTGGTAGTTGATTTGTAGACTGGAATCAGAAGCAAACAATTGAACAGAGTTGGGTGATAAGCACACAGTTATTTGTGATGGTGAATTATTAACATTCTAAAAATTTAATAAAATTTTCAATTCTAAAAAGGTTGAATAATAGGACCTACTTAATCAGCAGTAGTAAGAACTGCTGATACTGGAGTCAGAGATTACACAGTATGGAGCTGGAGGAGCACAGCAGGCCAGGCAGCATCAGAGGAGCAGGAAAGATGACGTTTCGGGTTGGGACCCTTGTTCAGAAATCTGAAGAAAGGACCTACTTAATGTTGTATATTGTAATTTAGTTATTCTTAAAGCAGTTTTGTAGTGTAGGGGACTGGATTGTTTAGTTTTCTTGATGTGTATTTATACTAAACAGTTTCTGTGATTTGTATTTTGCAGTCAAGAATTTAACCTTGTGCCTTCAGAAATGAATCTTCTTTTGCTCCTTAATTCTTGAGGAGACATTGACATAATGGTACTTCACTGAACTAATAATCTAGTCACCCAGGCTAAAACTCTGGAGATGAGAGGGACAAGTCTCACCACAGGAGCTGATGACATTGAATTCAATTAATAAATCTGGAACTAGTCTGATGGTGATTGTGAAACCATTGTAAGAACCCACCTGGCTCATTAATGTCCTTTAGGGGCCAAAATCTGCTGTCCTAAACTGATGAGCCTACATGTGATCTAGTCCCTCAACAATGTAAACACCAGCCCTCTGAAATGACCAAGTAACCCATTAGATTCAAAGGCACCAATGGATGGGCAACCAATGCTGGCCTTGCCAGAGATGCCTACATACCATGACAGTGTAAGAATTGAGAGAATCAAATTGCAAGTGGATGGAAACGGCACAGAGAGAAGTGGCAAAATGGTGTGTGTTATGGAAAGATTGACTGTAGAACAGAAATAAGCTATGATTAGACTGAAGGGTGCTACTGAATGTGTAGTAGAAAGAAATTCCTCTGAACGTTGGGCAAGACTGGCAGGATTCGAAGATGAAGCTGAGAATTTTGTAAATGATATTAGCTGACCTATACTGGTCTCCCATAAAATGAATATGCACAGTCTAATACATGATGGGATTACCAAGATGGAGAGTTGGAGAGTTGCAGCAATATCTTACACAGCATCTTGAGCCTGCAATAAATAATAAGGTGTTTTGCTGTCATCTTATTTATAATCTGTATTTACTTGTGTGGATAGGTGTTTCATGAAGAGTTCAGTTGCCAGAAAAAATGTTTAGGGGGTTCAGACTGTAAGTGATTGCACATTTAACAATCTGCTGGTGAAATTACGTTTTTAAAAATTTCATGCCAATTATGAACAAGAACACCAGGCTTGTTGCATGTTTACATTAAGTTGTTCTATATACAGATTGCTGATCTTACCCCCACCTCTCCACCCAACAAATCAAACCTTCGTGGTAAAGCTTAGACTTGTTGAAGAATATGACCTCTTTCTTTAAACAGTGTACAAATTTGGAATTAGAATGAGCTTAGATCAGTCCCACATCTCAACATTGCTGATCATTATGTGACTATAAATGACTTTTTACTTACATTTCTTAAATTTAAGGTATAGAGTACCAGAGTAAATAGACTAATAATTTTGGATATGACAATGATTAGGTCACAGAGTTGTGTTTACATGGCCCATTATGGATAGTATGTAAAAATAAAAGCATGTACCGCGTAGATTTACAGCATGTATCATCTAAATATACATGCTTTTCTAAACATCAAAAAACTGCAACTTTGAGGAGAGGGTCAAGATGATGGGGCTATCACCAATGAAGAAGGGAAGGCTAAATGCAGATTTAATCGACTGTTTTTGAATGGTTTTCATTGAGTAAATAGGCAAATACTATTTCCTAATTGGCTGAAAAGTTATTGACAAAGGACTATCAAATTAAAATTGTGATTTGGGAGCAAAGGAACAATTTAGACCATTATTGAAACGTGGAATGTTTTGATCTGTGGAGTAGTTAAAGCAGTATCAGTTCCGCCTTTTAAGGGACGAGTGGAAAAGTATTTGAATCAAAAGAGACCACAAAATTTGGGATTAATTTATGATCTTTTTGCAGATTCAGCATAAGCTGCAATGAGCCAAATGGCTCCCTCCTATGCTGTAAAGTATGTCTAATTTTTGATAAGCTGAAAACTTTTCATCATTCCTATCTAGGCCATACATTCCATGAATGAAAGTTAACAATGTCAAGCCAGATTCAGCACTGATTAAGTTGCACTGACCTCCCCTTGCAAGTTTGTTTTGTGTAGATAATCATTCAATACAATTTAATTGAGTGAACCTATAAAAAATCCAGGATATTCTTAAACTTTCTTCTACTCCAGAGAATTTAACTGAAAGAGCAAAATTTTTAAAAATGCTGACACCAATATAAATGGAATATTGTGGCTTTGGAATTAAATATCCTAATCCTACTTCGAAAGTCTCTGTCATTGCCATATCTCTCAAGCATTTATGGGAAAAAAAACCCTCATGCTTCTATGATTTCTCTGCTTCCTATTGATTTTAGCTATTTAAAGGTTTTAGATCTACAGGTAGCAGCATGCATCTGATGTACTGAAGACAGTTCTTTGTATCTGAGTTTAATTGTTCAAAGGTGAGATGAAGCCATTTCAACCCAGCATTCCCCTCTCAGAGGTGAAGGTCAGCACAGAGGTATTGAACCCAAATATAGCAGATTCAGCAGAGTTAAAATTGGTCCTCTAGGATTCTGGAACTTTCTGTTGTACAATTGCATATTACAAGTTTCATTTGCTCACCTGTGAAGTTTTTAGCTTTCTTTTGTTAAGATTTGCATGGGTGAAAGGTTGGCATTTGTGTAACATTTTCACAACTTCATGATGTCCTAAAGCTCATTACAATCAAGTACTTTTAAGATGTAGAGACTGTTACAATGCAGGGAAGACAGAAGTTAATTTGTGCCAAGTACATCATCTCTGTCTTTGTAGTGCTTCCTCACTCTGCACTCCAGTTCAGTGAAGTTAACTCTACTGCTGAGCTTTTACATAGTGCTATGAGATTTTTTTGCATCCATTTGAAAGAACAGCTGCGGTTTTAGTCTCCAGAGCAGATTTTGAGTCCACAAATTCCTGTCTCCAGTGAGTGTTTTCCGACTGAGCCACAGCTGACACACAAAAGAACAAAGGTTGCAGTTACATGAGAATCACCAGGTATCCTTCTAGATCTCAAACAGTTTCAATTGCTCGATCTGTTCTTTATCTATCCCACTGTGCACAATGATGGAAATATAGAAACATGGAAAATAGGAGCCAGAGTCGGCAATTTGACCCTTCGAGCCTACTCCACCATTCAGCGTGATCATGGCTGATTGGCCAACTCAGTGTCCTGTGCTTTTCTTTCATTCACAAGATGTGAACATTACTGGCTCGGCCAACAGTCATTATCCATCCTTTTTTCCAGAGGGCAGTCAGAGTCATACAGCACAGAAACAGATCCCTTGGCCCACCTTGTCCATGCTGACCAGGTTTCCTGAACTGAACTAATCCCATTTGCATGCGTTTGGCCCATATCCTTCTAAACCTTTCCCATCCATGTCCTCATCAAAATGTCTTTTAAATGTTGTAGTTTACACACCTCTACCATTTCCTCTGACAGCTCGTTCCATTTACGTATCAAGCTCTGTGTGAAACTGTTGCCTTTCAGGTCTCTTTTTAAATCTTACCCCTCTCACCTTAAATCCATGCTCCCTATCTTTGGACTCTCCTACCTTAGGGAAAAGACATTTGCTATTCACCTTATCTATGACCTAATGATGTTTGTGGGTCTGTCGGCCCAGATGAAGTAAAGATAGCAGTTTCTGCCCTAAAGGGAACCAGATGAGTTTTTTCTGACAATCAGCAATAGTTTCATTGTCATCATTAGACTGTTAATTCCAGATTTTATTTTATTGAATTCAAATTCCACTGTCTTCCATTGTGGGATTCGAACCCAGGGCATTATGAAGCTCTGGATTAACAGTCTCGCGATAATACCCCTAGGCTATTGTTCCCACTTTCTCCCCATACACTTTGTGATCCCTTTAGCCCTACGAACTGTTTCAAACTCATTCTTGTAAACATTCAGTGTTTTGGCCTCAATCGCGTTCTGGGGCAGAGAATGCGACAGTCTCACTACTCTGGATTGCAGAAATGGCTCCTCAGATAATGCCTTGTAACAAAATGAGTGTCATCCTTGTAAAAATAGGGCATGATTCTCTGCAAGGAGTCTCAGCTGCAGCTTCCAATCCAGGCAATAAAGAGGATAAAAGTACAAAATCAATGAAAGGGACATATATACTCTAACAAGTTGAGAAAATTGCTGCTTTGTAATTTTGGCAACATAATTAGCAGCTCTTGAAGGTTTAACACGTTGTTTGAAGTATTTTATTGATGATTGACTGTTGCCATCTTTTGAAACGTTAAACCAAAGTCTGCCCTCTCAACTGGCTGTAAAAGTTTTTCCAGTGATGGTATTTCAAAGAAGGACAATGAAGTCAAACCCCAGTGTCCTGATCACTATGTATCCCTCAACTAATATCAAAAAAGCAGATGATCTGGTTATCATCCTATTAATGTATCTGGGACCCTGTGCATACAAGTTGGTCAGCATACTTTCTACACTACAAGTGTGACCGTGTTCCAAAAATACTTCCTTAAAGCCCTTTGTGACAATCTGACCTAAAGGGACAAACTATCGAAGTACAAGTTTTTTTATGATTCAGCTGATGTATTTTCAAAATGTCCATGGATCGTAACATTTAATTAAGCCAACAAATTTGAAGTTTCGTCTTGAGAAACAGGGCCAGTGGATATATTTCAAATAGGTTTGGACTTAAGTAAAATTTGGGAATTTAAACACATTATTAGGCATCAAGTGAGTGCTAGCAATGGTGTCTCATACATAATTGTTCTATAAATGTATTTTCAACAGTTGAGACTTTGTATCCTATTTTTGCAAATCGTAGTGCAGTGCTCTTTTAAATAAAATGTAGAAATGTTTTCTGTGAGTCACCTTAAGGTAAATTTTTTTTCCAAATAAATGCTACTCCAAAGACTAATGTATGAATTTTGAACAAATGTCAGCATGGTTTTATTGTGGTCAAATTAATGAGAAAAGCAAGTAGTGTACTATTTCTTGCAAGCTTCATTGACACTGTTTATGTTGGACTTCAGGAAGGATGTCAGCTGTTGCTTTTTTTTTCAAATTGAGTTTAATTGTAAATGGAGCAAGTGTGATTCACCATACCAGTGCTGTTTTTAAAAATATACATATTGTGTAAAGCAATTTTTAAAATGCTGTAAACTGAACTGGTAATTTCTTTCCTTTGAATTCCTTTTAACATAGGATATACATATTGCATATAATGTCAGATATAGAGCTTGTTCAATAATTGTAAATTACAGTGTTCTTTGCTTGCTTCTGCAGCTGTTGCGGGGGTGGGGGAGAATTAAAAGGAGTAGAGTCCAGACTTTTCCTGACTGAAAAGGGGTTATTTTGCAGACTGTTTTCAGATTGCTCATGACATTCAAATCATATAGACTGCCCACCATTTTACTTGGTACTTGTCTGCAACATTTATAGAGTCACACTGCATGGAAACAGACCCTTTGGTCCAACTAGTCCACGCCAGCCATGCTCCCAAACTAAACTAGTCCCCCCTGCCCGCGTTTGGCCCATATCCCTTCATAACTTTCCTATTAATGTACTTATCCAAATGTCTTTTAAATGTTGTAACTGTACCTGCATCCACCACTTCCTCTGGCAGTTTATTCCACAAATGAATCACTCTGTAATAAAAAGTTGTCCCTCATGTCCTTTTTAAAAGTTTCTTCTCTCATCTTAAAAAAAACTCCCCCACCTTATGGAAGAGACCCTTGCTATTCAGCCTATTTTTGTATCTCAAACCCTCCATTCTTGGCATCGTCCTGGTAAATCTTTATTGAATTGTCTCCAATTTAATAGTATCTTTTCTATAGCAGGGCAACCAAAACTGCACACAGTTCTCTGGAAGAGGCCTCATCAACGTCCTGTAATACCTCAACATCACATTCCAACTCCTACACTCAAAGTTCTGAGCAATGAAAGCAAGTGTGCTAAATGCCTTCTTAACCACCTTGTCTACCTCTGACGCAAATTTCAAAGAATTATGAACCTGAACCCCTAGGTCTCTCTGTTCTACAACACTACCCAGGGCCTTACCATTAATTGTGTAAGACATCCCCTTGTTTGTTTAACCAAAATGCGATACCTCACATTTCTCCAAATTAAATTCCACCTTCCAGTTCTCAGCCCAATGACCCAATTGATCAAGATCTCTTTGTAATCTTAGATAACCATCACCGTCCACTGTATCACCAATTTTGGTGTGATCCACAAACTTACTAACCATGCCTCCTATATTCTCATCCAAATCGTTTATTTAAATAACAAACAAAAGGAAACCCAGTATCGGTCCCTGTAAGACATCACTGGTCATATGCCTCGAGTCCAAGAAACAACCTTCCACAACCACCCTCAGTCTCCTACCATCAAGCCAATTTTGTATGATTGGCAAGCTCCTGTGTGATCCAACCCTATTAATTAGTCTACCATGTGGAACCATGTAAAGGGCTTTAGTAAAGTCCATATAAGCAACATCTACAACTCTATCCTCATCAATATTTTTGGTTACTTCTTCAAAAAAAAACTCAATCAAGTTTGTGAGACACAATTTCCCTTGCACAAAACCATGCTGACTGTCCCTATTCAGTCCATGCCTCTCCAAACGCATGTAAATCCTGACCCTCAGAGTTCCCTCCAACAACGTACCACAACCGATGTCAAGCATACAGGTTTGTAGTTCCCAGGCTTCTCCTTACAGCCTTGCTTAAATAAAGACAGAACATTAGCCATCCTCCAGTCCTCTGGCACTTCACCTGTGGTTATAGATGATACAAATTTTTTTTACTAGGGGCCCCACAATTTCTTCCCTAACTTCTCACAATATCCTGGGACACACTTGATAAGGCCCCAGAGATATGTCCACCTTTATGTTTCATAAGACTGCCAACATTTCCTCTTCTGTAATGTGAACTGTTTTCAAAACATCAATACTCATTTAGTATCTCTCCTGTCTCCTGAGGTTCAACTCATAGATGACCTCGTTGATCATTAAGGGGCACAAATCTCTCTCTCTCTGTTCATTGCTCTTTTGCTGTTCTTGTACTTATTGAATCTATTTGGATTATCCTTAACCTTATCTCCCAAGGCTATCTCATATGCCGTCTTTGCCCTCCTGATTTCTCTCTGAAGAATGCCCCTGCACTCTTCAAGAGATTCATTTGACCCCAGTTTTCTATATAACTAATATATATTTCTTTCTTATTCTTGACTAGAACCTCAATATCTTTATTTATTCATTGTTCCCTACTCTTAATGAGCCTTACTGTTCACTCTCACAGGAACATAATGCCTCTGAATTCTTATCGCATTTTTGAAAGCCTCCCACTAGTCAGTCATCCCTTTACATGAATTGTTGTCTTATACCATTAAAATTTGCCATACTCCAATTAAGAATTTTAACTTTTAAGGAAGGCTTATCCTTTTCCATAACTATTTTAAAACTAATAGAATTATGATCATTTCTGATCAGGAAACACTGAAACCACAAAGGTTCACTATTATATGGCTGCAGTTTTGTTTTTATTCTTGTGCAGCAACTCCCAGGTGTCCCAGTTTTTGACATTGATATCGTATGCATTTATTGTTCTATGGAGAAGTAGAACAACCACATTGCGCATATTGGACATAGCAGTCCTGATGAAGGGTCTAGGCCTGAAACATCGACTCTCCTCTGATGCTGCCTGACCTGCTGTGTTCCTGCAGCTCCACACTGTATCAACTCTGACTCCAGCATCTGCAGTTCTTGCTATCTCCTTACACAAAGACTTGTTGTTTAAGAGGAATGTATACCATAACTCAGTTTCAACAACCCAACGAAATTCAGCATTTCTGATAATATAACACATACTGCATGGAAGTAACAACCTGTATTTTATGCAGGAGGTGAGAGTTCAGGTTGAAGGAAAGGTTACCCTGACTGCAATGGATGTAAGTTTTGCTTTACCAGCCTTAGAATTTGGACATAACTTTGGGGATGTCCTGTCCCGGTTGCATCGAGTAAATTAAGTTTCAGATGGCTGTAGTGCCTTTGTTTTTAAAACAAACCACAATTTTGTGGAAGTGCATTCTGAATCACTTCTGTATCAAAAGTTATTTGTAGCTGTTCTGTAACCAAATTCATAATGCACATTTATTCCAGTTTCACCTACTTTCTGCCATCAACTTGAAATATTCTGGTTCTGAAAGCTATATTGTTTTATTCCTCACACAACTGGCTTTAGTAACTAACTGAACTGGTCGTCGTCTTCACATTGCTGCTTGCTGTTCATTAGATTGATGTATGTTTTCTTGAAATTCAATTTGCCCAACAACAAAATTTGTTAATTTGCCATCTATATTGTGTTGCCTGTGCAGGATTATATTAAGATGGTGAATTAGCAGTGTTGTAACAACGTATTGAGTTACTTATGGTTATTTCAGATTCAAAAATGTTAGAACCTATAACTAAATAAAATATAACAAGGCACTCATTTAACTAATTTATTGGAGTTCTTTTTGAAGGAGTAACTTATACTTGAGATAAAAGGAACAAATGGATGTTTTGTACATAGAGTTCCAGGAAGGCATTTGATAAGGTTCCCCAAAGGTTATTGCAGAAAATAAGCTCATGGCACAGAGGATAAGTTACTGGCATGGACAGAAGATTGGCTGGCTAACAGAAATTAGAGAGTAGAAACGAATGGGTCTTTTCAGTGCTGGGGCCTCAGCTCTTTACAATTTATATAAATGATTTGGGTGAAGGGACTGAAGGCGCAGTAGCTAAATTTGCTAATGACACAAAGGTAAATAAAGTCTAGTGAGTTGTGAAGAGGACATAAGGAGCCTACAAAGGGATACAGGTTTGCTAAATGAGTGGGCAAAGATTTGGCAAATGGAGTACAATGTGGGAAAATCTGAAATTGTCCATTTTGGCAGAAAGAATAAAAAAGAAGTACTTTATCTAAATAGTGAGAGGATGCGGCGAAATCTGGGTATCTAAGTACGAGTTGCAGGAGGTTAGTATGCAGGTACAGCAAGTAATCAGGTAAGTGGGGGAATTGAATGCAGGAGTAGCGAGGTTATTCTTCTGTTATAGGGGACAACAGTAAGACCGCATCTGGAGTGCTGTGTTCAGTACTGGTCACTGTACTCACAGAAGGATGTCAATGTGTTGGAGGCAGTTCAAAGTACGTTGACTAAACTGAGATTTGGAGTTTGTGAATAGCCTTATGAGGAAAGGCCAGACAAGCAAGGCCTGTATCCACTAGAGTTTGGAAGAGTCAGAGGTGACTTGATTGTAACATAAGATCCTGAGGGACTTGACCAGGTGATGTTGAAAGGATGTTTCCTCTTTAGGACGATCTAGAACTAGTGGGTCATAGTTTAAAAATAAGGGGTCACTCATTTAAGACAAACTTGAGGAAAAAGAATTTCTGAAGGCTGAGTGTCTTTGGAATTTCTTTCCTCAAAAACCAGTAGAAATAGTACCGTTAAATATTTTTAAGCTAGGTGTAGATTCTTGATTCCAAGGGGATGCGTGAGTATCAAGGTAGAGTTGAGGTTAAAATATAATCAGCCATGATCTTGTTGAATGGTGGAGCAAGCTTGAACGGCCAATTCTTGTTCCTTGTGAAGAGCTGGGAGGTTATGCTGGAACTGTATAAAATGTTGGTTAGGCCACAGCTAGAGTATTAGCAGGGATGTAATAGCACTGGAGAGGATGCAGAGGAAATTTGCCACAATATTGCCTGGGCTGGAGAGTATCAGTTATGATAAGAGATTGGACAGGCCGAGGTTGCTCTCCAGAGAACAGAGGACATTGCAAATGTACCTGATTGAGATATATTAAATTAAGAGGGACATAGATATGGATGACATGAGGTATTTTCCCTTGATGGAGGTTTTTGACGAGGGGCACCGATTTAAGGTAAGGAGCAGAAGATTCAGAGATAAAGAAAAATGTTTTCAGTCAGAGGAAGGTGGGAATCTGGAATTCACTGCCAATGAGGGTGGTGGAGGCAAAAACCCTCATTAACATTTAAGAAGTATTTAGGTGTGCACTTGGGTATACAAGGCTATGGGCCAAGTGCTTGAAAATGGGATTGGAATAATTAGGTGGTTGTCTTTGGCCTGTATGGATGCAGTGAGCTGAAGGACTCTTTTGTGTGCTACAGCGCTCCATGGCTCTAAATCTATAATTGATTGGTGGTCTCTGTATTGGTGACTGTGAAACGATCACTAATTGTTCTAAAAACACATCTAGTTCACTAATGTTGGCACGGTGGCTCAGTGGTTAGTGCTGCTGTCTCACAGCGCCAGGGACCCAGGTTCAATTCCAGCCTTGGACAACTGTCTGTGTGGAGTTTGCATATTTACCCCATGTCTGCGTGGGTTTCCTTCCACAGTCTAAAGATGTGCAGGTTATGTGGATTGGCTATGCCAACCAGCAGAGTGTTTGCCTCTTCATAACCATTGATTCTAGTTTTGCTAGAGCTCCTGGATGCCTCACCCAGTCAAATACAACCATGATGTCACCTCCCCTCTGGAATTCAATTCTTTTGTCTATGTTTGAACCAAGGTCAGGAGCTGAGTGACTCAAGTGGAACCCAACCTTGACATCACTGAGCAGGTGGTGCTCAATAACGTTGTTCATGACACCTTCCATCACTGGAACCTGGAGTACCTTTCAGACTTGAGCAATCTCTTCTAATGCTTTTGATTCAAATATCTCAAATTTTAGATCACAAGCTAACTACAGTGAGGACTATTTTGAGTATCTCAGCAAATCCGTTCAGAAAGACCCAATGTGACCTGCCTGTAAAGCATGTAAAACAACACATTTCACTCTACCTTGGTACATGTAACAATTCAGTGTCACATTGATTCTCAAATGATTCTGTGGTGGGAAGTATTTAAACTCGAGGGATCCAAAATTATGCTGACCTTACCCTAACTTGCACAACGCACTATGTTCAAGTTCCCCTTTCTAGCTCTGTAGTCTCCACTAGGCCTACAAAAAGAAACCTGTTCCTATATTTGCGTCTCAAACATTGTACAGCTTCATTCATTCCACTGTTTGTGGCCATGCCTTCAGCTGTCTAGGCTCTTAAGCTGTAGAATTTCCTTCCCGGACAATTTTGCTTCCCTACCACTTAACTCAAGGCATTTCTAAAGTATGAGGGGAAATATGAATGACAAACCAAAACATAGAGAGATTAGAAGAATGCCAAAAGATGTTTTTAAGGAGACCTTTCAAAAAGACGATAAGCTGTATCAATTTTAGGAAGATAACTCCGGAACACTGTCTGAGAACAGGAAGGGATGAAAGGACAGGTACACGAGGTTGGAATCAGGTAAAAGAGTTTTGGCAGTTTGGAGTTGTTTTGGGAAAAGTTGAAAGCATTACCAGATGTAAGTAGAAGGATGAGAGTTCTAAATTTGACGCCGTGTAGATCAGAATAGGTGGCAACAATTGTCAAAGCAACAATCTTCCAATGTGAAGCAATCACCATGATTTGCCACTCTGTTCCTACTTTTCAAAGCTACCACCTAACACTGTATTTCTGGCCTGGATTTCCAATTCATATTCTTCTGAAATGCAAAACATACCTGAAATCCATTTGTTCACTCCTAGTGCAGAACAATCAGGGAAAAACATGCCACCACACCCTGTTTTTACAGCACTAACTGCCATATTCTGCTAAGTAAGAATTCAAATGCACCAAAATGTATGATAAATGTGCTATTTCCAGCCATAATAGTCAATAAACATGTTTTCAAAAATAATATCTGTAACTATTAATTAACTCGTGACCAGCATTTTTTTGTTCTCCAAATGGTCACCCACCAAATATTCATGCTGCAACACCCAAATCCTGAAAGTGTTCACATCCTCCCATCAACGTTCACCCCATCCTTTAACCCTAGTGTTCGCCTCCTCCCTCAAACCCTTCCCACGGGTGCCAGCCCTACTCCCCTGCTATCTAACAATGTGCATTGCTACTTCGATAATGTTTTTGTTCTCCTATGGCCCCCCTCACTCAAGTGTTCACCCCATCCCTCGCCTTCTCCCAAATTGACACCCCCTACCCCAACAACGCCACTCCTTCCCTGCAATGCTAACTCTTCTAACATTGCCCAGAAAACAGGAGTTGAGGTTGAGAAAGAGAGAGTGCAGAATGGGATGAGCATTTTCAGTGGCATGGTGTGGGCTCTGTGTCTGTGGTGCAGAGGGGTTGGGGGACTGGGCAGGAGCAGTGTGGGGAGGGAGAGAGAATGTACATAGTAAAGGGAAGGGGGGGCAGTTGACATCACAAAGATGGGAGGTGAACATAACCAGGTATGTGGTGGGGGATGGGGCATTAACGTTAATATGATTTTTGGATTGTTTTGATATTCCAGCTGGTTTGCTTATAGTTATGTTGCTGAGGTACCTTTATACCTACAGTTAGAAACTCTAAGTAATTTCATGCCAAAAGCAGGCTGACAATGGGGGATGTAGCTCAATTCTCTATGCATCTGTCCAATTCCAGAGCTATCCAAGCAGAATAAAACCAGCAATCCAAAGTTTAAGAACGTGTGTGCTTATATGGCACTTCCTCAGGATCCCACATCAGCAATGCAAATTTACTTGGACACTATTCCCCATATCATAAGATTTGGGCATATGTGGATAGAATACAGTTTTGGATGCATTGTAGTTCACAAAGAAAGGGGGACCAGCTAATAGAGCTGTTGGAGGTACCAAAATAATAGATGGAAGTTTCAACAGAACTTCGGATGTCAGTAACCTGCTCCAACTTGGTTAGATATTTTACTCAGTTAATTCTTGTTCAGAAGAATGAGACAGCCGGTGAGTTTTCAGTTTGTGTTTGTACACATTGACTGAAAGCAGTTATATTTTTGTGATGCATAGGTTGCATCTCAGCAAGTTTGTATGAAGCACTGGGAAATGCTTCTTAATTAAATGATTTCAATTTCAGTGTATCCAGGCTTCTTTCTGGTTTGTACTGCTGTGCTATAAATTATCTAGATAGCAATGCTATCAGCTAGTCACTTTTGTAAGCCACGTGAAGTAATTGCAAGAAGTATCATTCTATTATGATCTTTTTGTGTAGTGCAAAAACTTCTCTATTATTTAAAGATCATATGTTTCTTTTGTTTTAAACTTCTAGGATCCTATTTGAAGATTTTATTCAAACAATCGGGAGCTCATCATTTTAGTGAAAATGGGCAAGTATTATCCTGGTACCTTTGTTGGATGATGTGTGTATTTTTTTCTTAGATCAGCATATGCTGCATACTGCATGTTGAAGTCTGTTTAAAAAAAGATCGGAACCTCATTCTCTAACATTTGGGTACCTTTTTAATCACAATGCTTATTAATAACCTAGATGATGTAATAGGAAGCCTGTTATCCAAAATTGTCAATGACACAAAAATAGACAGCCTTTTAAGTGGAGTAGATGGAAGTATGAAATTACAAGGATGTTGACAGATTAGATAAATTGGCAAAACTGTGGCAAAGAGGTTTCATTGTCCAGAAGGTCATCTACTTTAGATTCAAGGGGATAGAACTTTCTACTTTAATAGATTATTTTCTTTATATGTCAGACCTACAAGTGGGCCAAAGGAAGATAGATGAAGCTATATCTCTGATCAGCCTTGATCTTATTGAATGGCAGAATAAGATATTTTCTAATCAACCTGTTCAGCGATGTCTCTAATGCAGGTGGGACTTGAACCAGGCCTTCTGGTTCGGAGGTATGGCCGCTACCACTATGTGACAAGAGCCCTCTGAATGGCAGAACAACCTTCAGTGTATGAATGACCTGCACCTGTTCCTAGATACCTAGTTCACTTTCAATTACAACCTCAGTAGGTTGTAAAATGGTCCAATTACTGCTCGCTTTCCGCTAAGAGTTCTGGAAAATAGCTTTTTTTTTGTTTAGCAAACCGCATTTAATCTCGTAATTTTTTATAGTGCTTAGGATAAAATATATAGGTTTAGTAGTTTGGTACAACAGTAGTGATTCTGAATTTTACACTCATCCTTAACAAATAATGAAATTTAATAAATTTAGTACTTTTTGATTAGGCACTTAATAAAGGGGCATGAAATTGAAGTAAGTTGTATAACTCCATTTAGTTCACCAATACTTTTCAAGGAATAGAATTTACCACCCTTGTTTTGGTCTGAATGTGACTCAACACCAACACTACATGATTGACTGTTGCACTCACCAGACAATAATTTTGCATTTCGAATGTCACCTAGAAATTTAAAACATTTTGCTTTGAAAGTATAATTGAATAGATCAGGTTTTCTGGTGCCATATTACGATTCCAGGCCCACTAACTCACATTAATTTAGTCATTCTTCTGAGATTAGGTTAAATTGCTTTACAACTCTGTATTGAACTGAGACCGTGAGCATGTTGTTGCTGACCTGGGAAGATTTGGTTGTTAAACTATCAATCAAGTATTTGGAACCCATGTGCTGGCCATCACTCGGGAAATAGAATTCATCCTCCTTCCAAACATTTCTTCCTTCACTTGCAAATTGTGTTGCCTGGTATCTACAAATGTGTACATAAAATAATTTAAAATGTGCCATTTGGTCAAAATGCTGAAGTATTAATATAAAAGTATTTAATCGTCTTATACAACAAAGCTGAAGCATTAAGATAAGATATTTAATCATGTTATACAACAAAGCTGCCACTGTCCCAGAGGACCATAGGGCTGATCTCTCATTAGAGAGAGATGACTGGGGCTTACTCGAACCTGAGGGGCAACATGGCTCACCCAGCATGGGAATTGAACCCATGCTGTTGACATCACTCTGCATCACAAACCAGCTGTTCAGCCAACTGAGTTAAGCTGCCCCCAAATCGTGGGATTGAGTCTTTGCTTCCAGGTGACATATTTCAACCAGCATAAACATTCTGTTCATCTCAGTGTTTTGCAGCAATACAAAATGCTAAATAAAGTAACTATCTAAACTTCTAAATGAATTGTATCCATGAGGGTATTGTACGTTGAATCTGAGGGGATTTGCTCCTACAGTGGTCTACTACTTCTAATATTTTATTTAATATTTGTCTTTTGAGTATTTTATGGCAGAGTTACAAGTTTTAAAGTTGCAATGGGCACTGACAATTCTGACATTAGAACACTTGTACTCCTGAACTGGCTATGCCCTAACCAAGCTAATCCAGTACAGTCACAACTCTGGCATCTGTCAAACAATATGGGAAATTGCCCAGGTATGCCCTGTCCTCGGATTGATGGGGCAGTAATTTCTATCTGGATCCTCAGCAAAGGTATTGTCAACATGCTATCGAGCAACAATTACTTAGCAATAACTTGCCCACTGATGCTGTGTTTGGGTTCTGCCAGGACCACCAGCTCCTGACCTTTTAAAGTCTGGGTCCAAACATGGACAAAAGAGCTGAACTCCAGAAGGTAAGGTGAGCATGACTCCCTTTGACATCAAGGCAGCATTTGACCCAGTGCGGCATCCAGATGCCTTGGCAAGACGAATTTCACTGAGAATTGGCGAAACTTATCGATTGATTGGAGCTATCGTTTGGTCAAAAGTGGAAATGTCCACTGATGATTTCACAATGTTAAGCAGCATTCGTGACCATGAAAATATTGAAACTGTCCGTGCCCAAATGCAGCATCTCCTCAACAATATTCAGGCTTGGACTGATAAATGGCAAGTTACAGTCAAACCATACAAGTGCCAGGCAATGACAACCCCTTCTGCAACAAAAAACCTGCCTGATTCCTAAACCTCTTCACTATCTACAAGACACAAGTCAAAAGTATGCTAAGATACTGTCTACTTAGTTGGATCAGTGCAGCTCCAGGAACATTCAAGAAACTTGACACCATAGAGAAGAAAGCCACGTACTTGATTGGCACACCACCTAACACCTTAAAAATTCACTCCCTCCACTACTGATGCATTATGGCATCAGTGTGTACCATCTACAAGATGCACTGCAGCAACTCATCAAGACTCTTTGATCACCACCGACCAAACTCAAAACCTCCAATACTTGGAAGGGCAATACCAGCAGATACATGGAAATACCACTAAGATTCAAGATCCCCACCAAGCCACAGAGATTGCTGAATTGGAACTTTACTGCTATTCCTTCATTGTTGCTGGGTCAAAATCCTGATCCTTCTCCTTCAAATAACGCTGTGGGTGTACTGTCACCACATGGGATTCAACAGGACAGCTCAGCACCACCTTCTGGAGAGTTAGGAAGTGACAATAAAAGCAGGTCTAGTCAGCAGTGCCTACACGCTGAATAATTAAAAGGTTAGTTACATTTGATCTGTTGTAGTAACATCTGTTTCAAATATAGAAATCAGGTAAGGGGTACATTACAGTTAACTATTTCAGTCTTAAAATTGCACATTTCTACAAATTTAAAACCTGTGTATTTTTTTTATTCATTCACGGGATGAGGGCGTTGCTGGCTAGGCAGTATTTATTGCCCATCCTTAATTTCCCAGAGGGCAGTTAAGAGTCAATCACATTGTTGTGGGTCTAGAGTCACATGTAGGCCTGATCAGATAAGGATGGCAGTTCCCTTCCCTAAAGGACATTAGTGAACCAGATGTGTTTTTCTGACAATCGACAATGGATTCATGGTCATCATTAGATTCTTAATTCCAGATACTTATTGAATTCAAATTCCACCATCTGCCATCGCAGAATTCAAGCCCGTGTCCCCAGAACATTATCTGGGTCTCCGGATTAACAGTCCAGCGATACTACCGCTAGGCCATTGTTTCCCCTTTAGTTAATGCTAGTATGTATTAGATTTGAAAGAATTTAATTAAATAAGCTGTGTAAAATTTAATTAAACGTTGTGTTGACATTTTCCAGATGGAGAAGAGAGGACCTATGGTGGCTGTGAAGGCCCTGATGCTATGTATGTAAAGTTAATCTCCTCTGATGGCCATGAATTTATTGTAAAGCGAGAACATGCATTGACCTCTGGCACTATTAAAGCTATGTTGAGTGGTCCAGGTAAGTTGTGTGGTCACTTAATTATCTGCAATTAATAACATGGGGCAGCTGGGTCTGAGAGTCTATACATTTAAATTTCTAATTCTGAATCTACTTACCCTCCACTCTGTCCACCCCCAATCCAAAAATGCCTCCTTGAGGATTTGGAGGAGATTTTTCTCTGACCTCATCTGTCCGGATTCCTGACTGAAATAACACAGGGGAAAAAAAAAATCTTCCACCCAACCTCTCTCACTAGACCCTGTTATGAAATATACTATTTGCTTTACATGATTTGCTTTTAAAAGTAGTGATATTTAAGAGACTTCTGTATGAATTGTCAGAAATCAGACGACACCAAGTTGTAGGCCAACAGGTTTATTTGAAATTATAACCTTTCAGAGCATAGCCCCTTCATCAGGTGAAGCCTGTTGGACTATAACTTGGTGTCATAAGGTTTACAACCTTGGCCACTCCAGTCCAACACTGCCACGTCTACATCATATGAATTGTCAATATGGGAGAACCGTGTGTGTGTGTGTGTGTGTGTGTGTGTGTGTGTGTGTGTGTGTGTG
>JAHRHZ010000077.1:1730671-1809818 GCA_024137785.1 Ginglymostoma cirratum | reverse complement strand
AAACGTTAACTCTGTTTTCCTCCACAGATGCTGCCAGACCTGCTGAGCTTTTCCAGCAACCTTGTTTTTGTTACTTTTTCTTTTAAACTTGCATGTATCATGGCTGAAATTCTCCTAAAATTAAATAATTAGACCATTAACTCTTGCTTTTAGAGGCAAGAGTCCAGTGACCTTCAGAGGAAGAGTCGCTCACCACAAACATTAGCTCTGATTTCTCTCTGCACATGCTGCCAGATCTGTTGAGCTTTTTCAGCGATTTCTATTTTTGATTCTGATTTCCAGCATTCGCAGTTTGGTCTGAACTTGTGTATAATTATGTCTTAAAGCTTTCTGATAACAAAGAAATTTGCTTAGCCAACAAAATAAGAGTTTTGGTCAGAAAGGGAAAACTCTTCTACTCTATGCCCTACAATGGGTTACAACTTAAGTTAAAAGTTCAAGATCTGGCTCAAATGGCGGGATCACTGAGTTGGAGCTGGTATCTGTCCTGAATGATGAGTGAGTTTTAAGTTCTTAACCAGTGCTGCTTCATAGCTCTCTGAAAGGAAAACAAAGTTAATGTGTATATACTCTTTCAATCTTGGAGAGCTCTACAGCAGAGTTTATACTGCAGCATACTCCCATCTCCCATGCTCCCAACTGGAGGAAGATATACAGAACAGAATGCACAGTTAGAGAACAAAAGCATAAAAAGAAAAATTGTTGAAAATTGTTAACCTGGTTTTTTTAAATTATAATACATTTGGTATCAACAGTGCTGTAAGTCTTAGTGTTTTCCTCCTAATTTGCTGATTCCTGGTACGTTTGGAAGTGTCTATAGTTGAAAGAGTACCTATTTATTTTTAAGGAGTTCTGTACGGTCTTTTTTTTTTTGAAAAGTCATGATGGTTTTGAATGTGATGGAACATTTCCTATTGAGGAGTATTCAAAATCTTAAATGCAGTATTTTAATCCTGCTTTTTAATCTTTCAGGACAGTTTGCTGAAAATGAAACGAATGAAGTAAATTTTCGCGAGATTCCATCCCATGTGCTATCAAAAGTGTGCATGTATTTTACCTACAAGGTCCGCTACACCAACAGTTCTACAGAGATTCCTGAATTTCCAATTGCACCAGAGATAGCACTGGAACTGCTGATGGCTGCAAACTTCTTAGATTGTTAGAAAATAAAAATGTAACTTATAACCCAAAATAAGATGTTAAGCTTCTGTATTTAACTACTTGCACAATCAATAAGTGACTTTAAAATGGTGTTGCATATATGTGTGATAACTTGCACCAAGATCTTTTCTTTTATCCAAGATGTGTTTCTTTCCACAAAGGTTAAGTAAAAATAATGGGATCCTTGGCTTCTTGTATGTTACACAAATTAAACATTTTCTTCCCTCCCATTATGTTCTATATTGGTGTGCAGATGGTCTCCAGCTGTTAGCTTTACTGAAATTTTCACTGGAAATTAATAGTAGTAATCCTATGTATTCAAACTGTACTGTTACCGTGCTGATACAGTTCCCAGCTGAATTTCCATCTGCCACCCCTATAGAATTGTATAGTAATAAAATGTCTTAAAAGTACTGTAGCCATATTGTATTCGTATGTAACTGCATTTGCTCTAAGCCACATCATGGAGCTTCTATCAAAACTGAAATTTCATTTTTCTAGTACTTTATTAATAATTCATGAGTTTCTTTCTACTCCTTTATCCCAACGTGAAATTGCTATTTATCTAAACAGTTCTTAAATTCAAGATCCTCTATAAATGTTTCATAAGTAGCATTACCTCCAGGTTTGTTTAAAGTTAAAGGACAGTGTGACTACAGGTAGGTATAGTTTATTGAATACCTTCCTAGTTTCATTTTTTTTAAAACAAGCTTAATTCGCACAACTAATTCAAAAAGCAAAATGCAAACCTGATAGGAGCCAATGGGATCCCTTTGAATATTTATCTATTACTTCAATTTCTTCAGAAAATCAGTTTATTTTCTGATTCTGAAATTTATGCACCAGTGGTCAACTTTCATGTTTAGATTGGGAGATATTAGTACTAGAGAATGAAACCCATTTACAATTTTTTCTAGTAACTGTGACAAGAATTGATTTTAACCATAAGTAGACATAATTAAGAATAATTATCCCATTGTTACTCTAACCTCCGAAAATAATTTATTGCACAGTTGTTAAATTTCTAATTATTTTACACGCTTTTTTAAAAAATATTTTTGAGCAAGATTAGTGCCAAACTAGGAGCTCATGTACAAGGAGTACACCAAAAGTTTTATTGGTGCTGTCCAAAATTCGCTTCATGTTGAATGCTTCCAGTAAAGAGAAAGTACTCATTCTGTTATTTTTAGTGTGATTCAAACCCAAATGTAATTTCTATTAGGTAGGTTGCTAATTTGCTCAAACATTGTTCATGTGCAGAGTTTACAGTAGAATCATATCACAAGATTGTAGAACCACTAGGTGGATAAAGGATCCTGCATGCTTTTGTACTTGTTTGCAGGCTGTTTATACAGCAACAGTGGCAAAGGTTTGGTAACAACTCAACTGGCAATGAAACAGGATATGAAAGAATAAATGTCAAAATATTTTAAAAGGCTTGATTGACTTTGAGCAGACAAAAAAAAAATCAGTGTTTCGATATGGAGATGTTCAATACCTAGTATGTGGTCATTAATGGTCTACTCTGATTTAACCTAATGTAATCTCCCATATCCTTACCAAAAACTTTGCATTGCACTTTTTACTTTTATATTTTTATACCAAAATATATTATTCGGGCTGAATATTGAAATTCATATGTGGATAGACCAAAGCTACAGTAGTAGCTCTCATTGTCCCACCTTCTCCACTGCATTCTCCCATCACCCAGCAAACAATCAGATATGTGAAAAACATTTTTAATAGCCAAAATGATTATTGAATTTTTCAGGTCTCATGTCTAACAAATTTGAATATGGATGGCTGTATGTTCAAAGATGAGCTGATACGTTTGGGCTCATATCTCATTGGCACATTTTAAAACTGATAGTTTTGAAGTTCCAACTCCTGCAGTGCTGTCCAATAAAGTAGTTGGTCCTGTTAAAATCATCATGTGTCATAGTATTCCCTCCATACTAAACTGGTACAACAAACTGTTGATCCTATTTGAACGCTGTTCAGCATATCTGCAATGGGATAATAAATACTGGGAATTTTAATTCAAGAGCTGTTTTACTGAAAAGGCTTTTGTGTGTACTTTTTTTATTTTTTACCAGTATAAACATTTATTAGAAGTGTTGCGTATGCTGTGCCCTTCCTGTACATTTCATATGACATAGACATACTTTGTCATAATTTTTTAAAACTAAAACTGTTGCATACCAGTGCCTATGACATCTAGTATGGCTAATCAATTCTTCCATTTAACCTCTGATCCCCTCAGCTTAATTATTCTATCTCATACCTCTGGTGTTACTCCACTTGCTTGGGGTTTTTGCTTCAATCAGGTTGCCTTTTCAAAATGTGCTGCTCTGTATTTAAAATTTTCCTTTACCTGTTGGATTATGCCGGTAGGTTCACAGCCATCAGCTGGTAGCTATGACATTTTTCTGAGGTTTTCCACCCCTGACTTGGGCTATAAGAACTTGCAACCAGAGTGCTCTTAAGGTTGTTATTTGACCATCTGTCACATCCAGCCATGAGTCCCTACAAAACCTACTCCAAAGTCTAAGACTAGCAACCAGCACTTGTTATACTGTTGTTCCTGTTGCTTGCCTTACTAAATACACCTCTGCCATTTAAGATCAAACACTCTGAAGGGCCCACATTACCATATTTGGTGTGCTTTGTTACAATAAATAGAAGAAATTTTGTAATTGGTGACATAGAAAACTCAGCTATTTTTGAACACTGAATTTGTCATTAGTGAAACAAATTTTGGAGTATGGTTTATTGTTTTGGTCACCTTTCCTCAAAAAGAATAGATAAATTGATAAATGTTCAAAGAGTGTTTCCAAGTTGTAACGGACTAAATGGTGAAAAGCTCAAACTTATTAAAAGGCTAAAAAATGATCTGTCCGAAAGCTTTGAAATAATGTGTTGATAAGGTAAAGTAGAAAGATTGTTCATTTTAAATTTTCAGTTCTAACATTTACATTAAAATCTGCCCACACATGTACTTCCTGTCCATAAATCTGGCTTCCTGTTGTCATGACTCGTTTATATGGTTTTAACATAAACATTTTATATTAACTTTTTCCCAGGTAATTCAACATAATTGTTTATTGATGGATGAATTGAATCACTGACTTTTTTTTTTGAAAATCTAGCAATTTTCTTTGAAATCTTATTGGAATGTTAGATATTTCAAACAAAAACACATTTTACCAGAACCTGGAACATTTGTTTATGTCTTTACTTGAGAGTCTCAACTTTTCTTCAGAGCAATGGATTAGACTTCATATTTTTGCCTCCACAGGGGGTTTTGTTAGTTGCAGGTAGGTTCTGCTTCTTGAGCATTTTCTCACTGCACACAGTTAGATAAAGTGACAGAATGTTTCTTGTCGACATTTTTAAAAAGTCTGTGGGTGGAATCTTGGAGGAGCCTGAACGGCAAGGGCTGGGGTGAGAAATCTAGGAGAATTGCAAGAGAATTCGGGTGAGATGTATCACAATAACATGACTAATTGCATTTTAAAACCGAGTTCTGGCTGTTGAAATGAGACTCTGTCTAGGTAGTCAGGAAATGTCTATTAATGGGATTGGATGTTCCCTAAACAGCCTCGTTAACACTGAATTTTGTGTTATTAATATATAGCTTCCTGTTCTACCACCTACCAGGAGTAAATGAGACCAACAATTCCTGATATGAAAGTCAGAATGAATACCTGGTGACAGCCTGTCACTTGTTACTCTAGACTGTCACCTTGGACAACATCAACAATTCAAGGTGTGTGGTAAGGGTACTAGCCACACGCATCACATTCATAAATGAAGGTCTCCCAACACTTTGCAGACAGAGACAAGTACCAGTTCTCTGATTATATTTTACGGCTACCCCTTTACTCTCTCAGCCCTGACTCAATATGTACACACACACTCACCACCCACCTGGCCATGCCATGGCTTTTGGCAAGGGGCTTTAGCCAAAACCTCAGTGCTCATAGTATTACCATATTGACTTGCTGCTGAGTGCGCAAATCCACAGGCTGCTTGTCAGGAATGATCAATCCAGGATATTAATCTCACGCCAATAACATGTACCGTCTGCCTGCATGGCACAAACACTGATTTTCTAACCAAATAGCCGTGTATCAACATACATGGAGGATTGCCCTCTGTCAAGTCAAAGGAGGTCGCTGTCACTGAGGAGGTCTCAATATCGTCTGTCAAGGCCAGAGTCCACATGAAGTGCAGGAGCTTAACCACATTCAGTCATCTGCTTGGGACAGTCACAAGCAGGGGATATGTACAACTACAGTCTAGAAGTGGGCTACAGTCAGTCCTGTTGGGCCATCATGAGCAGTTAAGAGAATTATGTAACATCAGTCAGGAGCAAGGATAGTGGTCCGGGACTGGAGAGTAGTTAGTCCTGAGGGTCTGTAAGTTGTCTCGTGCAGAAAGCTAAAGGGGGAGCTGGAGGGTAGGGGAGGCATGCTATGTGGCTATATGTGGGATCATTCAAGGCTCAGGTAAAGCAAAAGAATACGTTGAGGTGGGGACAAGGACAGTGACAAAGAGGAAGAGGAAGCCAAGGTATGAGTGGTACACAGGGAGGATGTGAAGACTATGGGAGAGGATGTTATGGCAGTGACCAACAATAGGCCATCATGGGGGAAGCATATACAGAACTGTGGTGGGCAGCCTCAAAGTGTCGTGTTGAGGCTGAATGGTTAAAGAGCCAAGTTGAAGGTGGAGTTCAATGTGATAGATTTCCACATAGGGGTGATCAGTGGAAATGCATCGGCCACTAGTGTGAGATAAAGGGTACATAGAGTCTCTGAGAAGGTATCTGGTAACCACATTGAGTCTGATGCAGAGGGTTGTCCACTGCGAGCTGTGTTCCCTGCAATGTCTTGCTGTTTGCAAGATGCAACTAGAAAACACCTGAGCCAATGACTGTGGTGAGTGGAGTTCAAGCGTTACTTTGATGGTGAAAAGCACAAGCTCCACTTCTGCTGGATGTGAGGGCATTAAAGGACGAAGGCATCAATCATGTACCTAAAAAGGGACAAGGAGACTACAATTTATTTGCAGTCATATCATGTAGCATATGAAATGTGTATAGTGTGAAAATATTTGAGGTTGAATGCTGATTGTCATGTCACTGGCCCTTGCATCTTGTACATACAGATCTCAGTGAAGCAGATTTTATTGCCACTAAATTTAAATGGTAACTTCCTTGATTGATATTGGGGTGGGATGGGAAAGATTCATAAGTATGGAACAATCTTAATATACTGTTAGCATCAGTCACTCAACTGGTGCAACACCTCTACAAGTAGTGACTTGTCTGATTGGATGGAAGAGTGCATGAAGGGTATTCTACCACTGATCTTTGAGCTAAGAACTTGCTTTTCTCCTTACTTTTCCATCTTAGGTCCCTACGAACATGGTTCATGGATCCAGCTACAGGTGAGATGTTGGTTGCAAGAGCTGCTTTGCTAAGAAGGCAAAGGAGGATGGAGGAGAAGGAGGTGCAGCAGCAAGCCACCAAGAAGCACCCAGCTCAGGCAGAATTCACAGCTGCAGGGTGCCTCAGGAAGTATCAGGGCCGCCGGAGCAGCCAGAAACTTTCACCCTCAAGCCCATCTTGGGCTAAGTGAGCCACAGTGTCAATGCAGGTTCTGTACGTCCTGGTACACTCTGAAAGCACGCTGCCAGCTGCTGGATCGACACCTGAGACGTGCAGGATTGGGGAGCTATTCTCTCCTGGTGGCTACTGAGCTGAAACCCATCTTGAACTTTTATGTGACTGGCTCCTTTCAGGAAGAAATGAGTGAATGTGTGAGGTCTCATTTTGGCATACCCATGAATGCATCAGCACAGTGATCTATGGCATCCATGCGAGGACATGTTAGTTCATTTTGTTTGCTGCAGCCCAGGCAGCAGGATTCAGGAGCATAACTGACTTCCCTTAGATGCAGGGTACCATTGACTGCACACACGTGGCTCTGAGAGGGCCATACCACAACACTGTGGAGGCCATCAGTAGGAATGGGTCCCATTTGTTTAAAGTGCAAGTGACCTGTGATCACCAATTTCACTCCTTGGAGGTGCCTTCCTGCTCCCTGGGCGGCTGTCACAATTCCTGGAGCATTGTCATGTATTTGGTGTGTTTGAGGATCCAGATGCCTAACAAGGCTGGTTACTGGGGACAAATGTTACCCACTGCACCCATGGTTGATGGCACTATTGCACAATACCCTAACTGATGCAGAACACAGGAACAATGCTGCTCATACTTCTACTAAAGCCATGGCAGAGCAGATGATAGGGCTGCTGATGATATGTTTCTGCTGCTTGAACCAGTCACTGGGGCTGGGTGGTGCAGAGGAGAAGTTCTCCATCAAGGAGGGAGAATTCTGTCCCTATGCAAGGGAGGGTTCCGCTGCATGGAGCACTATAAGCCAGACAGATCTGAATGACCCACTTCCAGTCGACAAAACTTAGACAAAACACTTTTAAAATTCAGCCATGAAATTTTGGGGCAAAAACCAAGAGGATTAATTGCAGAAAATTTAGTCATAACATTTATGTTTGAGTTAAGAAGGGTATCTGAGAAAAATAGAAAATAACAACACTGGTTATTAAATTAATACTGGTAGATACTTCACAAATTTTAAAGCATAAGCTGAAAGTGTCTCTTTCTAATTTGAGTTTTTATTGAAAAAGGGTCATTTATATCAAATGAAGCCTTTAATAATCATCTGAATTTAGCTAATAGATAAGGAATATAGCATTAAATTACAAACATTATGAGAAAAGAGAGTAAAATGCATAAGAATTGGAAATTGTACTTTTTCTTCTATTGTACCTTCTTTTACCCCAGCCCTTGCTTTCCCAATTTAGAGGGTGAGCTTTGTCAGTGCAAGGTACACACACTAATTGGATGTTGGATGTAAATGGTGTCTTGTTTGGCCTATATTCCCATTATACGTTCCAGTCGAAAGTAAAGGGAAATAAACGTCAGGGTCCGTGCAAGTGCTCACTTCGCATGACACAACAAGTGTTTTTTAAAGTTTCAGTTTGGAGGCAGTGCTGAGACTACAGCAGGAGCTCTCAGGTCAAAACTGCACATTTTTTTTCGGGTGAAGCTAGAAAAGCAGCTAGATCAGTGTTTTATAACCATGGTGTACCAAAGTTCCTTTCCATGGAAATGAACGCGAATCAAAAAAATGGATGGGTGGCAATGCATCAGAAGGGCTAGGTTTTGTTGTTTTTCCTAATTCTCACTTCAATTTTCTTTCAAAACTAATGCAATTTCGAAAGCAATAATGCTTCTGATTATCTCCAGTTTTGTTGATGATAAGAAAACTTAGCGATTGATTCATTTACCTCAACAAAAAAAAACTACATCCTGGAGAGCTGAAATAAAATCCTGCTAAAAATGCACCGGAGGTCACTCAGCAGCACATGGAAGAAAAGAAAATGACATTTCATGTGGGCACTTTATATGTGTCTTCAGTTCTGAGAATGTCTGTGCACACACACATACACACAGTTTCACGCTTTCCATTCCCAGTTTTCACAAACCATTACTGGACATTCCCAACTCTGTCAAGCCCTTGCTTTTCCCTTTTTTTCTGTCGTTAGAGCCTGAGCCTTTTAACGCTGACATTCTTCATCCTTGCTCACTCTGACAAACTTCAGGATGCAGCTATGAAAATAAACCCAATTTGAACAGTCTGTTTTATAAATATCCAGTTGGATTTGTGCTTATAGATTAAAACAAAGTGAATACATTGGCTTTTGAGAAAAATAAGTTATGTGATGAATCAGAACATAACTCTTTCATGGGCAGCTGTGATATGGAGCAACACTCAAAATCTTGAGGGGCCCGGACAGATTAGATAGAGCAAAATTATTCTTATTGGCAGAAGGATCAAGAACCAGAGGCATTGATTTAAGATGATTGGCAATATAACCAGAAGTTGCATGAGGAAATGCACCTTTACATAGTGAGAGGTTGGTAACAGGAGTGAACTGGCTGTCTGAGTGTGATGAAAACAAATTTAATTGTAGCTTTCAAAAGGTAGTTGTATGATTATCTGAAGATTAAAATTAAATCTAATTTTTTTTTAAATAAACATATACAACAGGAGAGAAAAAGTGGAGGAATGAGACTAGCTACTAGCCATTGCAGAAACACGATACTTCGAATAGTTCCTGTGTTGTAACTGTTCTCTGATTCTATGTACAGATCAGGAGCTTCCAGATTCAATCCCTGATATGTGCATACCTGGCTGATCTCTGCTGAATGTAACAGTAACAAAGCAGCAATTCAACAGAGATTATTTTGATAAAGGAGGGAAAACAAATTTGAGACTCTGCTGTTGGTCATTGTTCAGTGATGTCAGTCGGAAGATCCACATATTTAGACATTTAATGAGTGTAGAAATAAGCTGCTTTGTGATTTCTCCTAATTACATATTTCAGTCATCAATTTGTACCCTGTATGACTCAAAATATACATTCCAATCCCAATTTTCAAAGAGTATTTTTCTCTGAGAGAATTCCCTTAATACTCCAGTATTTTTTTCTTTTCTGTTGATGGTCACTTCCGACTCCTTTATTAATGCTGGTCTGAATCTTTATTTAGACTGAGGATAGTCTTACATCCTGAGCTTTTATTGATACTACACAGAGTGACTTTGATTCCCGGGAGGAATGTTTATTGATATCAATGAAGAACAGCACACTGGCCATGCCTGCATCACTGCCTACTGCCATTGATGTAACTTGAATAGTGCTGGAATAGACACTACACAAGTGAATTCCTTCCCCTCACCTCTCATCGGCCCCTCTCACTCCCCCGCCCAAATGTTTGCTATTCCTTCCCATACTGACGTACGTTTCTTTCAATATTGGTTGTACTGTGGAATCATTAAAGCGCTTTTGTACTATACCAGCAGATTCTCCACAGCATTGCTTGTGGTAACTTGGATGCTCGTCTGCTTTCACAGAATCAGAATTGTTGTAGTGCAAAAAAATGTCCATTTTGCCTGTCACGTCTGCAAAAGCTCTCTGAGCACTTTGACTTTTTGTCAATCTCCTGCCTTTTCCCCAAAACAATGGACATTGTTTCCAGTCAAATAATTATCCAATAGTGTCTTGAATGCCTCAATTGAACCAGCCTCCATCATACTTTCAGGCACCTCATTCTATCCCCTAACTATTCACTGTGTTAAAAAAATTTTCTGACCTCACATCTGCTTTTTACCAAAACACTTTAAACCTATGCCCCTTGTTTGTAAATTCTTTTAGGAGCAGGAATAGTTTCTCTCTTTCCAGTCTGTCCAGCCAGCCATGATTTTGAAAACTTTCATCAAAGTTCCTCTTAACCTTCTCCTCTCCAAGAAAAATATCCCAACTTCTTCAATCTATCCTAATCAATAAAGTTTCTAAATGCTAGAACCATTCTTGTAAACTTCTGCATTCTCACCAATCTGTGCACATCTTTCCTAAAGTGTGGAGCCCAGAAATGTACAAAATACTCCAAGTGATGTCTAACTGGTGTCTTATGTACGTTCAGCATAAACTCTTTTTCCTTATACTTTATTCCCCTATAAATGAAACCTAGAATAATATAATAGCTCACACTACCTTAACCGGCAATCTTTAATAATGTATGCAAAGATACATCCAGGTCTCTCTGCTCCTGCACAATCTTTAGAACTGTCTCTCATTGTTCTTTCTACCAGAAAAATATTATGAATCACTTTATTTTCTCAGTCTTTTTCTTGTTTTCATTTCTACTGGTTGTCTGAAGTGACCATATCCTAAGCCTTTACCATTGCCAATCTGAATTCAGACTGAAGACAGTTCTGAAGTCTTGAGCCTATATCAGCACTTTGCAGAATGTATCTGATTCCTAGGACTATCAGTAATTGAAAGATATCAATGAATATCAGTTACAATGGCAGGATGGTTACAGTTCCACATAATATGTTATTCTACTGCTATACTAAAGCTTTGTGTAGTTAGCCTATTCTTTCATTGCACTGAACTTACAAGGTATACCATGAGGTCAATTAGGAGATAGTAGGAACTGCAGATGCTGGAGAATCTGGGATAACAAGGTGTAGAGCTGGATGAACACAGCAGGCCAAGCAGCATCAGAGGAGCAGGAAAGCTGATGTTTAGGGCCTATACCCTTCTTCAGAAATAGGCTTTCCGGAGGGAGGAGGGTAACTTCTTCAAGGTAGACATCCTTAGAAGAGGATGAAGAAGGGTCTGGGCACGAAACGTCAGCTTTCCTGCTCCTCTGATGCTGTTTGGCCTGCTGTGTTCATCCAGCTCTACACCTTGTTATCTTAGGTCAATTAGGCAGTTAGTTTTTATCTGTAGGTTTGAAGATATTTGTAAAATTTGGCTCTTCCTGAATTCAGAACAACCAGCCACACATTACTGGCTTTGTTCCTACTTTTATACGTTAGTTTTATAAGTAACTTTTCTGCAGTATGTTGTGTGAAGCAATGACATTTGAAGTGTAATAAACTCAAAATACAAGTTGTATTGGGATCCCTCGTTTTATTTATCTAAGTCCAATGAGATGCCGTTTTATAAGAATGTGATGAGTGTATGTTATTGGGCTGCGCTGCTATATTTTTGACACTGTTTAGAATAAATTGATTGTTCCAAAGAAGAAAACAATAAAAACAGCTGAGCTTGTATATCGAAATTGAATTGTAAATTGTTTGAGAATTTAGATTAATTATATAGCAGTAGAAAATCTGCACCTCTGTTTGCCAACCTGTGATTTGTCCCCTTAAAATTGCATGAGCAGAAAATCATGTTAGGAAATGCAGAGTTGGTGTTCCTATTTCATTGTGTGTTAAAAAAAGGTTTGATTAATTCTAGAGCTTCAGAGATGATAATGCTTCTTAAATAATAATCAAGTAAAATATACGGTAGCTTGAAAGATTTTTGTACACAATATATTGAATCACCATATTCAGTCAAGAATTTTTTTTCATTTTTGGGATGTGGGCATCGCTGGCTGGCCAGCATTTATTGCGTGTCCCTAGTTGCTGTCGAGAAAGTGGTGGTGAGCTGTCTTCTTGAACCTCTGCAACCCACCTGCTGTGCGTTGACCGAAAAAAACAATTAGGGAGGGAATTCTAGAATTTTGATCCAGCTAATGAAGGAACGACGATGTATTTCCAAGTCAGGAAGGCTTGGAGGGGAACTTGCAAGGGCTGGCGTCCCCATATATCTGCTGCCCTTGTCCTTCTAGGTGGAAGTGGTCGTGGGTTTGGAAGGTGCTGTCTGCGGATCTTTGGTGAATTTCTGCAGTGCATCTTGTAGATAGTACACACACTGTTGCTACTGAGCGTCGGTGGTGGAGGGAGTAGATGCTTGTGAATGTAGTGCCAATCAAGCGGGCTGCTTTGTCCTGGATGGTGTCCCTGAGGAGCTCCTGCAGAGATGTCCTGGAGCTGAGATGATTGACCACCAACAACAACAGCGACCATCTTCCTATGCTTCAGGTATGACTCCAACCACTGGCGAGTTTGCACCCTGATAACCATTGATTCCAGTTTTGCTAGGGCTCATTGATGCCAATTTCAGTCAGATGCAGCCTTAATGTCAAGTGCTGTCACTCTCACCTCAGCTCTGCCCATGTTTGAACCAAGGCTGTAATGAGGTCAGGAGCTGAGTGGCCCTGGCGGAAACTAAACTGGGCGTCACTGAGCAGGTTATTGCTGGGCAAGTGCTGCTTGATAGCGCTGTTGATGACGCATTCCATCACTTCTTAATACAGACTTACTGATGGGGCAGTAATTGGCCGGGTTGGATTTGTCCTGCTTTTTATGTTTCGGACATACTTGTTCAATTTTCCAGTTTGTTGGGTAGAGGCAAGTTCTGGAACACAAGTCATCAGTACTATTGCCAGAATGTTGTCAGGGCCCATCGCCTTTGCAGTATTCAGTGTCTCCAACTGTCTCTTGATATCACATGGAGTGAATCGAAATGGCTGAAAGCTGTTATCTGTAATGCTAGGGACCACTGGAGGATGCTGAGATGGACCGTCCACTTGGCATTTCTTGGCCTTAACTTTTGCACTGATGTGCTGGGCTCTTCCATCATTGAGGATGGGGTTATTTGTGGAGCTTCCTCCAGTGAGTTGTTTAATTGTCCACCACCATTCACGACTGAATGGGGCAGGACTGCAGAGCTTTGATCTGATCTGTTGGTTGTGGCATCACTTAGCTCTGTTTATCACTTGCTCCCATGCCAAACCTGGTGAAGGAACCAAACAGGACTACTTTGGCATGCAAGTAGTCCTGTTTGGTGGCTTCACCAGGTTGACACTTCATCTTCAGGTATGCCTGGTTTCGCTCCTGGCATGCTCTCCTGCACCCTCCATTGAACCAGCGTTTATCCCCTGGCTTGATGGTAATGGTTGAGTGGTGGATATGCCAGGCCATGAGGTTACAGATTGTGTTGGAGTAACAATCCTGCTACTGTTGATAGCCCACAGCACCTCTGGATGCCCAGTCTTGAGTTGCTAGATCTGTGCGAAGTCTGTCCCATTTAGCACAGTGATAGTGCCACACAAAACGATGGAAGTTATTCTCAATGTGAAGGCAGGACTTCATCTCCAAAAAGACTGTGTGATGGTCACTCTTACCAATACTGTCGTGGACAGATGCAATTGCAGCTGGTGGATCAGCACATATGAGGTAAAGTATGTTGTTTCCTCTTATTGGTTCCCTCACCACCTGCCGGAGACCCAGTCTAGTAGCTATGTCCTTTAGGACCCGACAAGCTCGAACTGTAGTACTGCTGCCGAGCCACTCTTGAGGGTGGACATTGAAATCCCCCACCCAGAGTACATTTTGTGCCCTTGCCATCCTCAGTGCTTCCTCGAAGTGTTGTTCAACATTAAGGAGTACTGATTCATCAGCTGATGGAGGATGGTACGTGGTAATTAGCAGGGGGTTTCCTTGCCCATGTTTAACTTGAAGTTATGACGCTTCCTGGGGTCCAGAGTCAATGTTGAAGACTCCCAGAGCAACACCCTCCCGGCTGTATACCACTGTGCCACCACCTCTGCTGGGTCTGCCCTGCCGGTAAGGCAGGACATATCCAATGATAGTAATGGTGGTGTCTGGGACATTTTCTGTAAGATATGATTCTGTGAGAATGACTATGCCAGGCTTTTAAGTAGTCTGTGAGACAGCTCTCCCAATTTTGGCACTAGCCCCCAGATGTTAGTGCGGAGGACTTTGCAGGGTTGACAGGGCTGTTTCTGCTGTTGTCTTTTCTGATGCCTAGGTCGATGCCAGGTGATCCATCCGGTTTCATTTTTTCCTTTGAGACTTTGTAACAAATGGTACAACTGAGTGGCCACTTCAGAGGACAGTTGAGAGTCAACCAGATTGTTGTGGGCTGGGAGTCACATGTAGGCCAGACCAGGTGAGGATGGCAGATTTCCTTCCCTGTAGGACATTAGGTGAACAGATATGTTTTTCCTGACAATCAACAATGATTTCATGGTGATCAGTAGATTCTTAATTCCAGATTTGCAGTTATTTAATTCCAGTTATCATCATAGAATCCCTACAGTGTGGAAACAGGTCCTTTGGCCCAACAAGTCCACACTGACCCTCAGACATCCCACCCAGAACCATCCCACTAAGACCCACCTAATCAACACATCTCTGAACATTATGGGTAATTTAGCATGGCCAATCCACCTTGCCTGCACATCTTTAGACTGTGGGAGGAAACCTGAGCACCCAGAAGAAACCCACGCAGACAAGGGGACAATGTACAAACTCCACACAGACAGTTGCCCAAGAGTGGAATTGAACCCAGGTCCCTGGCACTGTGAGGCACCAGGTCTAACCACTGAGCCATTGTGCTGCCCTATGTAATGGGCATTACATTAAAAGCACCTCTGTTTTACAGTAATTGAACAAACCAGATTGCAATTATGTGGTATTCTGGGGTTTTGGCTGGAATTTTGAAAGTAAAGTTCTGCACTTCGTTGATTTTTTCATGAAGACTGTAAATCAGTTACTTTGTTCCTTTATATGTGTACTCAATCTTATCTCTGACCTTCTCTAAATCCCTGAATGCACAAATAAATTGTAGACAACATGAACTAATATTGAGGGAATCTTACCATTTAGCAACACTAGTTATACAGCACTGGCTTTTGTTAACAGTGGGAGGGGTTCCTGGGATTTGGCAGCATTCCATTGAAAGTTTATGTTGATTTTCATCTGAAACATTTTGACTCAAATCACTTCTAGAATTTCCTTTGTTGTTTTCTTTACCTGTTAGAGCCTGATAAGTGTACAGCCAACTGGGGTGCTTTATTTAAAATTTTCAATTTGAAAGGTGCCCAACTACTGATAAGCCTTTGGTCTTTTGAAATATTTGCCTTATGAGCTTTCAAGATGAATTTTCGTTTCTTTTATTGTTTGGAAAAACTCTCCAGAAATCATAATACTGCAGTAATCTAGGGTATAGTCGGACAATATTACAAAGATAGAAATTGGTAGATTTAGCAATGGTGAAAATATGTGGTTGGAAGCTCAGCTCAGGGTCAAATATGACAGCAAGGCTACAAATAGTCTAGTTTAACCTCAGCCCGTTGCTGGGGAGAGTGATGGAATCAGTGGCTAGGGCAGCAAAAACAATGGCTTCAGTCTTTCTAATTTTACGTTGGAGGAAATTTATGCTAATCTAGAATGGAATGTCAGACAGGCAGTCTGACAGTTTATCTACAAAGTAGAAGTAGAGAGAGGTGATGGTGAGGGTGACCTGTAAGCATAGTGCTTGTGAAAATTAATGCTGTTTTTCAGATGATATTGCAGGGGAAGTGTATAATTATTTTTAGTCAAAAACAGAAGTTTCTGGAAAAGCTCAACAGGCGTCACAGCATCTGTGAAGAGAAATCAGAGGTAACGTTTCAGGTCTGGTAACCCTTCCTCAGAACTGATGGCAACTAGGAAAATGTTGGTTTATATGCAGAGTAGGGTGGGGATAATGGAGGAAATGATAGGTGGGGATAGAGACCAAAAAGAGACAAGAACAGTTGGACAGACAAAGGAGTGGATAACAATCTGCATGGGAGAGTGAATAGTTGCTAATGGCAACTGTTAGTAGCTACGATAGGTAGCGTATAATGACAAACTATGTGATAACAAGGCCTAGTGTGTGGGTTGGGGGGAGTTAGGACATGGGAGAGTTTAGACCCTAAAATTATTGAACTTGATATTGAGTCCGGAGGATTGCAAAGACCCGCTGCCTGCTTCTGCCCCACAGAACTCATCTCTTCTTATCTTGACTCGGTCTTTTCTCCCCTGGTGCAGTCCCTGCCCACTTACATCCACAATTCCTCTGATGCTTTACACTAGTTTTGGAGGTTCCAGTTTGTAGGAACCAGCTGCCTCCTCTTTACCATGGACATACAATCCCTTTACATGTCCATCCGCCACCAAGATGGTCTCAGGGCTCTCTGCTTCTTCATGGAACAAAGGCTTGAACTGTCCTCAAACACCACCAACCCTTGTCCACTTGACCAAGCCAATCCTCACCCTCAACAACTTCTCTTTTAACTCCTCTAATTTTCTTCAGGTTAGAGGGGTGGCCATGCATACACACATGGGTCCCAGTTTTGCCTGTCTCTCCATGGGGTATGTGGAACATTCCTTGTTCCAATCCTATCCTGATCCCCACTCACAACTCTTTCTCCGATGGTGCTGCTTCCCCCTCTCATCCGGAATTGGAAAAGTTAATCAATTGCACTTCCAATTTCCACCCTGCCTTCACTTTCACCTGGTCCATCTCTGACTCCTCTATTCCCTTCTTCAACATCTCTGTCTCCATTTCTGGGGATAAACTGACCACTAATATTCACTTTAAACCCAATGACTCCCACAGCTATCTGAACTATACATCCTCGCACCCTGCTTCCTGTATAGACTCCATTCCATTCTCCCTGTTCCTCCGTCTCAGTTGCATATGTTCCAATGAGGCCAACTTCCACAAGGGAGCCTCTGAAATGTCCGCCTTCTTCCTCAACCAAGGTTTCCCCAGCACTGTTGTCAGGGCTTTCAACTGGGTCCAATCCATCTCCTGCACTTCTGCCCTCATCCCCTCCCTTCCCTCCTGCAACAGAGATAAGGTTCCCCTTGTCCTTACCTGCCATCCCACCAGCATCCACATCCAGAAGATCATCAGCCACCATTTCCGCCATCTCCAGCAAAATGCCAGTACCAGACACATATTCCCATCCCTTCCCTTGTCCACCTTCCGCAGAGACCGTTCCCGCTGGGACACCCTGGACCATTCCTCCTTCATTCCCAACAACCCCCCACAGCCCCATGGCACCTTCCCCTGGAACCGGCGAAGGTGCAACACCTGCCCATTTACCTCCTCCCTCCCCAGTATCCAAGGGCCCAAATATATCTTCTAGGTGAAGCATGACTTTACTTGCGCTTCCCAGAATCCAGTCTACTGCATTCGCTGCTCACAATGTGGTCTCCTCTACACTGGGGAAACAAAGCATGGCCTCTTTGCTGAACATGTTCAGCCCACAAAAAAGACCCTGAGCTTCCAGTTGCCTGACACTTTAACACACCACCCTGTTCCCTGGCCAATATCTCTGTCTCGGGTTTGCTGCAGTGTTCCAATGAAGCTCAGCGCAAGCTGGAAGAACAACACCTCATTTTCTGCTTGGGGACCTTGCAGCCCTCTGGTTTCAATATTGAGTTCAATAATTTTAGGGCCTGAACTCTCCCATGTCCTAGACCCCACCCCACATACCAGGCCTTGTTATCACATAGTCTGCCATTACACACTATCTATTGTAGCCACTAACAGTCTCCATTAGTAACTATTCACTCTCCCATGCAGATTGTTATCCACTCCTTTGTCTGTCCAGCTATTATTCTTTTTTTTTGGTCTCTATCCCCACCTATTGTTTAGTACTTAAACCCCGCTCCCCGCAACTTTATCTTCTGCATATAAATCGACATTTTCCTAGCTACCATCAGTTCTAAGGGTCACCGGACCCGAAATGTTAACTCTGATTTTCTCTTCACAGATGCTGCCAGACCTGCTGAGCTTTTCCAGCAACTCCTGTGTTTGTTTCCGATTTAAAGCATCTGCAGTTCTTTCGGTAATTATTTTTAATGCTTGGTGTCATGATTTTGAGTTGGCTATTTGAGCTGAGGGATTCTTTGTTTAAGCTGTACTCTATTTTATAAATATAATCTGCTTAACAATTGTAAATCAAACTAGTTCATGTATATTCATCACTTCATCTTAAAATGTCAATTAATCTAGCTTCAGGACACTGAAGAAGTTCATGTTTGGTAGGATGTGTATATAGTATCCAGCTCACACATAAAGGAGGTCCTATTGTTACAATCCTCATGCAGAAAATGCTAACGTAAGACTGGATTGTAGGTAGTAAGAATAAACTCCAGACCACATTATATGCAGCATCCACTCACAATGGAGATGATTAGTAATAATAAACTTGAGAATGCAGATCGAAAATTCCTAATGGTACGTTAATAGACTTTCAATTTACTTTGTAAGAAGATTTTAAACTTCTGTAATAACTGATAATAGAATGATTGCAAATTATGTTGGAAAATATCTTCAAACTGTGGAAACATTTTCAGTGTAAATGATTTTCTCAATACTTGTGGCAATATGAAGAAAACACTACAATTTTAAAGTGAGTACAGGAACAGAGTGACCTGGGAGTTTACAGGTATGCTTCTTCCAAGGTGGCAGTACAAGGTGGTAGGACTGTTCAGAATGTGTATGAAATATTTGTCTTTATATGTAGAGGTGTGAATATGGAGATTATGCTAAATGTGGATGGATGACAATGGAATAGTGTAGGTTAGATGGGCTTCAGATTGGTTTCAAAGGTTAGCGCAACATCAAGGGCCGAAGGGCCTGTACTGAACTGTAATGTTCTATGTTATAAATTTCCTAGTTAGACATTAACTGGCATATCATGTCTAAACCTAGCTGGGTTTTTTTTCAAAGAATGTGGACTGGTTGCAAGGGAGGCTCACTAGAATACTTGAGATGACTAAATCAACTTATGTGGACAGATTGTTATCTTTACAGCAAAGAAGTTTAGGGAGTATTTAATACATACGTTTCCTTTCAGGTCTGTTCTCACAGGTGGACATGAATGATCCCATGGCACTGTTTTGAAGAACATCAGGGGTGTTGTACCTGGTTACCTGACCAATATTTTTCTCTCAATCAACATCCTTAAAATAGATTATCTGGTTATAATCAGATTGCTGTTTCTGGAAGCTTACTATGCACAAATTGATTGCCAAATTTCCTACACTGCAACAGAAAATACACTTGAAATAGTACTTCATTGACTGCAAAGTGCTTTCAAGTGATTATGAAAAACACCAAATAAATCAAGTCTTTCTCTTTTTATTCAAAATTCTGAAGGGCTTAAACAGTTTAAATAAAAATAAATCATTTTCACAGGCAATATCTTTAGTAACCGGATCACATAGTTGTAAGATAATTGGCCAAAGCACAAGAGAAGGAGGAAAAATATGTTTTGTAAGCAATTTTTATGATCTAGAATGCCTGCCTGGAGGGATGGTGGATTTAGATTTATTACTGTCACACATGCCCAGATACAGTGAAAAGTATTGTCTGGCATGCTATCCAGACAAATCAAACCTTACATAAGTACATCAGGGTAACAGAACAGAGTGCAGAATCTCGTGTTACAGCTACGGAGAAAGTGCAGAGAAAGATCTACTCTAATATATGAGACGTCCACTGAAAACTCTGATAACAGCAAGGAAGAAGCTGTTCTTGAATCTGTTAGTACATGTTTTCAAATTTTTGCCTCTTCTGCATGATGGAAAGGGTGGAAGACAGTATAACTGGAGTGGGAGGGGATCTTTGATGATGTTGGCTGCTTTCCTGAGACGGTGGGAAGTATAGATGGAGTCAATAGATGGAAGGCTGGTTTGCATGATGGACTGGGCTACGTTCACAACTCTGTAATTTCTTGCGATCTTATAGGGACCAGTTGCCATGCCAAGCTGTGATGCATCCAGATAGGTCACTTTCAATGGTGCATCTGTAAAAATTGTTAAGAGTTATTGTGGTTATGCTGAATTTCCTCAGCCTTCCGAGAAAGTAGAGGTGTTGGCGTGCTTTCTTGACCGCATCATCAACAGGGATGGACCGGGACAGATTGCTGGTGATATTTACTCTTAGGTACTTGAAGTTCTCAACCATCTCCACCTCAGCACCACCAATACATACAGGTGCATATCCTCCACTGCTTCCTGAGATCAATGACCAGCTCCTTCAGTTTGCTAACATTAAGGGAGAGTTTGTTGTCATTATACCATGCCACTGAGCTCTCTCTGCACTCTGTCTTGTTGTTGTTTAAGATCAGACTCACTACTTTAACGTCTCCAAAGGTTGTTGGACACGTTCATGAATAGGAAACAAAGGCAGGGCTATACAAAAGAGCAATGAAGTGAGACTCATTGGATAGTTTTCTCAAACAGTTTGACACAGTCACAATGGACTGAATGTAGACTCCTCTGTTCTGAATGGCACTGTGATTGACACCTTCACATTCATTGCCTGCATTTGGCTGTACAGTGGAGATTCTTCTGTTTAAAAAAAAAGTCTAAATGAAATATAGATTTTTGCAATACATTGTAGATATTAGATCTCCTTAGATTCAGTTCCGAGTAATAATTTCCCTTGATGCCTTACAAAAGCAATCTCTTCAACAGTTAGCATGCATAAATGTTGAATTTCTAAAGAATTGTTCAGTCAGTATAGCTTAGTACTCAATAAACCATTAGGATAATAACTTCAGTTTCTGAACATTTTAATAAAATTAAATAGAATCTCCTTATGCAAGATTTAAGACAGTTTTAAATTAATATGAATAAATAATCACATTATTAAGAATTAGCAGAAAATTCAAAGATTAAAGTTTACAGATGGGTCAAAAAGATTGCAAGATTGGATATTTTGTAGATACGAGTTCTTAGGAGACATAATTGGTTCAAATTTAAATACTAAATCTTAAGCTGAACAAATAAATACACTATTGTATTCAATAGGACACACAGCTGATGTACAAAGAAAATACAAAGAAGGCATAAATTATTTTAAAGTTCTAATACCTCTTAACAAATACTTTAATGTGAGAACAAATGAAAATCTTGAAAGGGCAAAACTTAACTGAAGAGTTTAGCATTCAGGGAGGCGGTAGATAATTTCTTTCATGATCACTACAGATTTGTGGAAAACTCTGACTAGGCAGCTTTGAAATCAGGATTCATAAGGAACAGGATTGTTGTTGGAATTATTGATGAGTCTTTGTCAGGTTTATTATAGTCCAAAGAATCTATTTTGGACTGGAAAAGGATAGGTCAGAGCACTTTCTAAATGGTATGAAGTTAAATATGATGGATGTCCAAAGAGATTAGTGGGTTCAAGTGCATAGATCTTTAAAACACCATGAACAGGTGCAGAAAATAATCAAGAAAGCCAATGGATTTCTGGCCTACAAATACAGGATTGCAATATAAGGATGTAGAAATTATGCTGCAATTATAGAAAACCCTCCTTACATCCCGCTTGGAGTACTGTGAGCTGATGTGGACACCACACCACACCACAACACACCACACCACAACACACCACACCACAACACACCTCAGGAAGGATATATTGGCCTTGCAGAGAGTACAAGGTTGGTTTACAAGAATGACACCTGGCCTTCAGGAGTTAAGTAATACTGAGAGATTATACAAATTAGGCCTGTTTTCTCTAGTATTTAGGAAGGGGTGATATGACCAAAGTCTTCAAGATATTAACAGGAAAGGACAGGGTAGATAATGATAAACTATTTCCACTGGTTAGAGATTCTAGAACTTGGGTATTGTCTGAGAATTAGGGCCAGACTGTTGAGGAAAGATATTAAGATTTTAGCAAAGATTTGTAGCTCAGGTTGTGGGTGAGGTTGTTGACTTGTTCGCCAAGCTGGCTTGATTTCGTTCAGACATTTCATCACCATGCTAGGTAACATCATCAATGAGGCCTCCAATGAAGCAATGTTGTTCTATTCCACTTGGAACTTACACTGTCCAGTGCATTATGATGAGTAGTGTCATTTCCAGTTTTGTTCTGGATGGGTTTGTGTATGGGGTCCAAGTCTATATGTTTGTTGATTGCATTGTGGGTTGAGAACCATGTCTCTAGGAATTCCTGTGCATGTCTACGTTTGGCTTGGGCTATTATGGTTACGTTGTCCCAGTTAAACTGATGGCCTTCATTGTCTGAGTGTACTGATATTAAGGAAAGTTCATCGTGTTGTTTTGCTGCTAGCTGATGTTTGTGTATTCTGATGGCTAGTTTCCTTCCTGTCTGTCTGATGTAATGTTTGTGGCAGTTGTTGCATGATATTTTGTATATCACATTGGTTCTGCACGTTGTGGGACTAGGGTCTTTAATCCTTGTGAGTGTTTGTCGTGGAGTGGCTGTGGGCTTGTGTGCTACCATGATTCCTATTGGTCATAGGAGTCTCATTGTCAGTTCTGATATGTTCTTGATGTAGGGCAGTGTAGCCAGTGTGTTAAGGCATTATAGACAACACCAAGAGGACACAGGACAAAGGTGGCATAGTGGCTCAGTGATTTGCACTGCTGTCTCACAGCACCTGGGGCCAGGGTTCGATTCAACCCTCGGGCAACTGTCTGTGTAGAGTTTGTGCATTCTCCCCGTGTCTGTGTGGGTTTCCGCTGGGTGCTCCGGTTTCCTCCCACTGTCCAAAGATGTGCAGGCTAGATGGACTGGCCATGCTAAATTGCCCATAGTGTTCAGTAATGTATAGATTAGGTGGGTTTTAGGGGATGGGTCTGCGTGGGATGCTGTGAGAGTCGGTGTGGACTTGTTGGGCTGAAGGGCCTGTTTCCATACTGTAGGGAGTTTAAGTCATCAACTGACAACGAGACTCCTACAACCACTAGGAATTATGGTAGCACACAAACCCACAGCCACTCCACGACAAACACTCATAAAGATTAAAGACCCCATTCCCACAACATGCAGAACCAACGTAATTTACAAAACACCATGCAACAACCACCACAAACATTACATCAGACAGACAGGAAGGAAACTAGCCATCAGAATACATGAGCATCAGCTAGCAGCAAAACAACACAATGAACGTTCCTTAATATCAGTACACTCAGACAATGAAGGCCATCAGTTTAACTGGGACAACGTAATCATAATAGCCCAAGCCAAATAATAGACATGCACAGGAATTCCTAGAGACGTGGTTCTCAACCCATAATGCAATCAACAAACATACAGAATTGGACCCCATATACAAACCCATCCAGAACAAAACTGGAAATGACACTGCTCAACATAAGGGACCAGACAGTATAAATTCCAAGTGGAATAGAACAACATTGCTTCACCGGACGCCTCACTGATGATGTTACCTAGCATGGTGACAAAACCTCTGAATGAAAACAAGCTGGCTCAGCGCGCAAGTCAACAACCTCAAAGATATTAAGAAACACATCTTTCTTCAATGGGTGGTAGATGTTTGGAAGCTTCTTCCATAAACGGCAGTGGATGCTAGATCAGTTTTTCATTTTAAATCTTAGATAAATTTTTGATAAGCAAGTGTTCGGGGGATATAGGACAAAACAGGTATACAGAGTTAGGCCATTCAGCTATGATCTCATTGAATGGCAGAACAAGCTCAAGGGACTGAATGACCTACTCCTGTTCCTGATATTTAACTTTAGAAAAGTCATTCAAATGAATGGAACTAGAAACCAGGATAAACACTTAAATCCTGCGAGATTTATTCTCCACGAGATAAACAAAACTTGCAAAGATGGTTGGTAACTTAATTCAGGATGACTGCTGGGAGATTTAATACAGGTAATTTTGGGCATGCGCCAACAAGGTGAGTGAAGCTCCAGCAGGTTTACCTGGAGTGAATGAAATAGAGACTTGCCATTTGCTCCCACCTTCAATGCTGAAGTGGCATCTTAGATGGTATGTTCAAGTATCTGATGTAGAGTTTGAACTAACCATCTTTTGACTCAGAGGAAAATATATTGCCACAGACTAATTGCTGGCTTTGATAAATGAAAGAAATACAAATAAATGTCACAAAAATATTCACAATGATAAAAATGTTAAGTTGAACACACTTTGGTGGCTAACTTTGTTCATCATCCAGCATCAATGTTAAATCTGCTGTATCAATTTGTCCTGTGTGCTGTTTTGTGTCTGAACAAATACAGTTAAAAGATTCATCACTGAGCTCAAGTGAGTTGTATGGCTCATTTTTGTTCACAGTATTTGCTTCTGGAAGTCTTTGTCGATGGTTGTCTTCTGAAGGTTCTTTGATTATGAAAAGAATAGAAAACACTTCCACCATTCCTGTCAAATTGCAGACTGCCTTCTTGCTGGCAGAATGAAACAATTCTCTTATGCCAACACAGACTCTATCAAGATTGCCTTTCTTCTTTAACATCCCATCATGAAACTAGAAAGCCCAATGAAATCTTCTCTGGTCGCCCATTTACCTGTTGGTAAACAATGGTTTGTTCACAGACCAGTTGATCTCATGGTACTTGATTTCATTCGTTGAACTCCTTCAGCTATGCCAAGAATGTTGAGGTGAAGAATTGCCTGCAAGCTCCAACAGAGAGAGGTTAATTGTGAATTACAGAGATGTTGTATTACTTGTATCATACCCTTATTTTTGAGAGATCTTCCCCGAAGCATGTACTTTCCCTGTAGGCTGTATCCTACAGTTTAGCTACATCTTCCAGCAGAGATCCTAAACTAAGTTGCCAGTCATCTCCTCATTGCAGCGAGGGAGTCAGTGTGAAAGAATATAAAACATATCATCTACAATGGACTTAAAAATCAACATGAGCCGAACAGTGCAGTCCTGATTCATACAAAATCACAGAACTGGAAAAGCATTCAGCAGCCTGAAATGTGGCAAAGCAACGTGACATGACAACATTGCACCAGAATTCCTGTGCCTGCTGACTCAGCTCAATTCAATTCATGAATGAGTCGGGTAAGGGAAAGATCATTCTGCAGAATGGAAAAGATCTCAGACTGGGCAGCCAGTTATCAACCGACTTGTTGCGTGCTTTAAGATCAAAAATATCTTTGATGTTGATTCTGTTTCTGCAGCGCATGTCCAATTTTGCACATTCACCAACCACATGGAAAATGTCTTCCAAAGAATGTGAAGTCAGGCATAAGTGCTGCTGGACTGCACAGTTGCCCATAATACAGTGTAGTACATTGCTCTTAAAGCTGTCCAGAGTGTTTCCAACCTGGGTAATTTCCTTCGCAATAGACAATTTAGAGGAGAAGTGCATGGACAGCACTGGCCAATGGGCTACTATTGGGCAAGGTGGTATGTATGTTGAAGATAGAAGTTGCATGGGTAAAGGAATAAGCAATGGGTGGAGATGGAGCCCACCTTTTCCAATCTACCATCAGTTCTGAGGAAGGCTCAGGGCTCTCTGGACCCTGAACATTAACTCTGCTTTCTCTCTGCCAGACCTGCTGACTTTCTGCAGTAATTTCTGATTCCCAACATCCGCAGGTCTTCGTTTTATTTCGTGTTTTGACGCCCTTTGACCAACATCAGACGCCTCGGTATCAAGCAACCACGGAATAGTTCCCAACAGTCTCATGCCCAGGGAGCGGGCACGCCATGCCCACATGGCTTGAGGGAAACCGTGCGTGCGCGTCCCCGCGTGCGTCATGACGCAATCCCGTTGAGCGGTTCTCTGGCACGGAGGGGGGGCGGGGGGGGAAAGGGGGGTTTCCATCATGGCGTCAATGCAGGTGAGTGTCTGATGTGTTTGGCGGCGCGTCAGCGGACGCCTTCTCTCCTTCCTGCTGGAGTGGTCGCGTCGTCTTCTACCCGCAGTCGAGGAAAGAGCCGGTCCTAAGACCTCCTCGGTATCTGCATCCCGTCTTTTCAGCGGGGCTTGCCTGGGGTTGGAGGGTGGAGGGAGCGGATAAGCGAGGAAGCCGAGTGGAGCGGCCCGCGGTTGTTTGTGTACGTTTTCACAAATGTGCGGCTTCTTGAAACCGCGGCGGTGAAAAGTGCAGAGGGTTGTGGGCGGACTCCTAACGGAGCGGGATGTCGATCCGTGAGCCCTGGGTGGTGGTTGGGGTGAGTTGGGCTCCATCTCTCCGCCTGTCCCTTGTTTCTTTCCATCCAGGTGATGGCAGCAGCATCGCGCCCTGTGAAGGTTACAGGTGCCAGCGACACCTGTCGAGGCCCACCACAGGAACAGCAATGGGCTCCGGAGTCACCCCTGCCATCAGTAGTCGTTATACGACTTGAGTAGGGCTTCTTCAATTTCAGAACCTTTAACTTTGCTCCTCTTTCCCACTTTCTCATCCCGATGTGTGCTTATCCTGTCGGGGATCAAGCCTGACCACTTGTGTAAATGCACAGTATGTAGACTAACACCTCATTTGTGTACGCATCCTCCGTAGTAAAACTTGCATCAGTTCAGTAAATAAAGGCCGTCCATTTTTATTTATAGTTATCCACATCTTGAAAAGTGTGATTGACCGAGTTACTGCACTTTTTCTCGTGCACGTTATAGTGCATATACGTGTAAAACTGTCAAGCTTGCACTAGTCCAGCAATTGTACTGATTAGCTGAGTTTGTCAACGAAATAACTACAGTATTAATTTAGGAAGGTATGAAACTAGGCAAAAATTTTACACTTTAGAATTTTTAGACAACTGCATTCAAATATGTTAATTTTAAAGTGAAAATCAATTGGAAGCAAACCTTCACAGAATTGGGGATAATTATAATTTGGATAATTATACCCCAGTTTGCCTAATATTACAGTAACCCATTTTTTTCTAATTGTCCTATTTTCTCTAATAGAAAAGGTTACAGAAGGAGCTAATGGCTTTACAAAATGACCCACCCCCAGGAATGACTTTAAATGAGAAGAGTGTACAAAATTCAATAACGCAGTATGTACTTTAATATTTTAATGTTAATTTTAAAATGTGAAAAGCAGGTATAAGGCAGGCAGAGTTTTTAAAATTATCAACAGTTTTACTAGAGTTAAAGATTATTTTCTAGTATCATTGCTATGTAGTTATCAGGATATGGACAGGATTTGTCCGCTCTCTTAAACAACTTGTATTGCATTGTTTTTGAAAAGGTGTATTACAGGTTACAAAATGATCGCTGGACTAATCATGTTTTGTAAATAAGTTGAATTAGTATGATTGTACAGTGTGTATATTTTAATGGAATTTGCTGGATGTATATCGAGTGAAGCAGTTTTTTAAAGGTTTTATATAAATAATAGAAGTATAACAGCTCAAAAGCTAAGTTTACAATAATAGCTTGTTTTAAGAATGTTAGATTTGAATATATTACTGGGAATTTGAGGACAATACAAAAACATGGTGGATTTTGTCTGAATCTATTGTACTATGTGATGTGACTGACACACTTAAGTAGTTTTAACATGGTGATTGTTTACTGAATTGGTTATATACTGTCAGTTTTTTTGCAGTATAACTAACATTGTCTCATATCCTATGGTATACACATTGCGTGTGTTTATCTTGACTTAGGGAGTTAACAATGTCTGACGATGAAGTTCTGAAATGTTTCTGTTCTTAATATTTGTACGTACCTTCGTTGTTTAATTTTTCACGGTATCAAATAGTTTTGAACTGTATATAATCAGTGTAATAACTTGTAAAGTCTCTGCACGTATGAACACACTTATTTTACCTGCTGCCTCTGACGTCTGACCAGTTTCAGTTTCATATTTGCTGTATGTAATGAGTTGAATTTGTCAGTAAGATATCATACAGAATGATGCAATGGAGTCATTTGTTTCTTAAAAAAAAACTTGATTCGCAAGAAGATTAGTCCTATAAATGATCGCTTGCAATATGTAGCATTGTGCAGGTTTATAGAACATGTACTGCATTTAACTCAGTTAATTCACAACAAAAGGAATTGAATCCATAATCTTGTTTATTAAGAAACTTTGTAGAAATATGGTGCATATATTTAATCTGAATGTTTAGATCTTGTTCTGTTGGAGACAGGTGACATTGGCTCAATAGTAAACACCGAGCTCCATTTTTAGTTAAATTTATTAGCAAATAGATTTCTATATTTGAACCAATTATATTTGCGCAGTATACAATGTTACCATATTACAATTAATCAAGAGTCTGCAACCACTATTACATGACTCAGTGGTTAGCCCTGCTGCCTCGCAGCGCCAGGGACCCAGGTTCAATTCCACCCTTGGGTGACTGTCTGTGTGGAGTTTGCATATCCTCTAAATGTTTGCGTGTGTTTCCTCTGGGTGCTCCAGCTTCCTTCCACAGTTGAAAAATGTGCAGGTCAGATGGATTGGCCATGCTAATTTGCCCATCGTGTCCAGAGAGGTGCAGGCTAGGTGGATTAGCCAATGGAAAATGCTCATTTACAGGGATAGGGTAGAGAGGGTGGGTTGAGGTGGGATGCTCTTCGGAGGATCAGTGTGGCCTGCTTCTGCATTGTAGGGATTCTATGATTCTGTGATATTTAATGACCTAGTTAGCCTAAACAGCCCTTTGCAGTAAAGAATTCCCCTGTTTCACAACGCTCTGATAAAAGAAATGTGCAAGCCCTTATTCTTGGGATTATGCCCTTTGGTTCTGGACACTCCCACAAAAGGGTAACAATTTTCCTAATCTACCCTGTGAAATCCTCTAAATCTTGTATGTTTTGATGATATATCCTCAGTTGCCAAAAACTTAAGTGAAGTCAGATGAAAAGTACTCATTTTAGTCCCTGAGCCAAATCTTCTGACTCCACAAAATCATCTTCCTTTTGGTTCCTTATTCACTCTGCCCCTACAGAAGACTTCTTAGCTGCCAGACTATTTATACGTGCTCTGTATTCTTCTAGTTCCTTTTTCAGTTCTCACTGTACTGTCTGCATTCAGTTTGGTTCTCCTATGAATTATGAGCCTATTAATTAATTTGAATTAGTACAAAATGTCTTGAATTTAACTCTTTTAACGTTTTGTCACCTTGATTAATCTACAAAGTATGACTTCTAAGGCTGATGCATCTTTCCCGAAGTTTGCCAATGGTCCATTTGTCATTTTGATTTTTTTCTTGTGCTGTGAGCAGGCTTTTCATAATTTGTGTATGTGTACACCCAAATCGCTTGGTTCCTTAACCGCTCCTAATCTCTCTCTGTTTTTAAATATTCTGTTTCTTTTTCAGTCCTAAGGAGGTCATAAAATCATGCAGCATGGAAACAGACGCTTTGGTTCAATTAGTCCATGCTGACCCAAACTAGATGAGTCCCCCTTACCTGTGTTTGGCCCATATCCCTCCAAACCGTTCCTATTCAGGTATTTATCCAAATATCTTTAAAATGTTTTAACTATACCTGCATCCACCACTTCCTCTGACAGTTCATTCCACACAGAAAACAATATCTGTGTAAAAGAAGTTGCCCCTTGTGTCCTTTTTAAATCTTCCTGCTCTCACCATGAAATATGCCCCTAGTTTTGAACTCACCCCATACTATTCACCTTATCTATGCCCCTCATGATTTTATTAACCTCTATAAGGTCACCTCTCAGCTTCCTACGCTTAAGTGAAAAATGTCCCAGCCTATTTTCCTAACTCAAACCCTTCATTTCTGGCAACATCCTGGAAAATCTTTTCTGAACCCTCTCCAGTTTAATCATATCCTTCCTATAGGGCAGTCAGAACTGCGCACAATTTTCCTGAAGGGGTCTCACCAATGTTTTGTCTAAGGAGGTGGAGTGGAATCAGGGCTGCACTTTACTTACTATACAGGGACCCCCTGACGAAAGGCTATTTCCCTTGATTTCACCGGTTTCTGCTGACAACCATGCCAAGTCTCCTAGCATTGTGTCCATACTAAATGGCGTGGTAACACATCAGCACTGAGGGGCAAAGTGCAAAAAGGCAAGGCATAGATACTGTGAGCATTCAGGTCAGTTCAAAGTGATTGAGAAAGCAAGTGAACAGGCTCGAAACGCAGCCTGATCTGGTCCATGAGCTGGGTGCGGGCTCCTGAGAGTAAATGTTCTGTGCTGCTGCAGTACAATGATAGCTACCATGCTCCCTGAGGTACAGCATTGAAGTGTAGAAATTTACTGTTAATAGATCAGGGAAGTGCTGTGAGATTTCTTAGCTGGCCTATAACAGATGCCAGTGTCTGAGGATATGGTGTACATGTGGTCGTGTCTGTGGAACGCACCCTGACATGCTGGTTTCTGATGTCCAAAACGAAAGTCCATCAGAGTAAGCTGAAATCAACAGGGACGCCCTCTAACTTCTATGTAGAGAATTATTTGGGCTTCTTGCCTTTATTGGTGAAGGCATTGAATAAAAAAACGAAGGCGGTTAAGATGGATCTGTATACGGCGTTAGTTAGCTCGCAGCTGGTGTACTGCGTACTGTTCTGGTTGCCACACTATAGAAAGGATGTGTTTGCCATAAAGGGGGTCGAGAAGAGATTCACCAGTGTGTTGTCTGGGTTGGACTGCTTTATCCTCCGGGTGTTCAAGAGAGAGATGATTTTACTTGGTTGGGCAGGGAGTTTGTGGTGAGAACCAAATGTAATAATTTGATTTTTTTCAATGCATAGTGGAAGAAATTTCCTCCTCAACTACTATCCTTCTTTTAAACTAAGCTTTTGGGATTATACCATGGCTTGGGTTCAACTACTTTATTCATATTGTTACCATTGTAATACTTTGGTTCGCCCCCATCCATAGGATCTTGGGACTTAATCCATTTTCTGGGTGCCATATTTATGCAGACATTTGCTTCAGATTTAATTGTCATAAAGCATTTAATGTTCTCATGACCCTTGTGAATTTCAATGATCTTTAGGCTAATAATTTGTCAATAATTCATCACTGAGCACACAACTAATGAAAATAATCGTTGACTATTGAGAGGTTTTTAAATCTTTTCAAAATCTTGGAAATCTCAGTTGGACAAACTGGGCTTGTTTCCACTGAAGTTTGGAAGTTCAATCACTTGATTGAAATTTACAAGATCCTGATTGGTCTTGACAAAGTAGGTGTGGAAAATGTGTTTCTGCTTGTTGGGGAGAATCCATAACTAAAAATTAAGGGTTGCCATTTAGGACAGATGTGAGAGTTGCGTGACTGCGGAATTTCTTACTCAAAAGGCGATGGAGGTGGCGTCATCAAATTCTTTTAAGGTGAATATAGATTCTTGTAAGGCAAGGGAATCAGCAGTTATTGGGGTAAATGAGAAAATTGATATTTCTACAATTTGAATACAACCATGGGATTTTATTAAATGATAAAACAGACTCAGTGGGTGGAGTGGCTGATTTCTAGTTCATACATATGTAACTTCTTGACTTTCTATGCTTCAGTAGAAAAATATTCATTTTCACACCTGTGTTCCTTAGTGTAACCATCTATTTTAGTTTGACCATTGTGATGTTTCACATGGCTGTTAAAGCCTTTCCATGACAGGGTGTCCAGAACAGTGTGAATAATGTAATGATGACCTAATCAGTACTTGTGGAATGTCAGCATTATTTCTAGCTCTGTCTCAATATATAACACAAAACCCTTTTTACTAGTTTGTATTAATATTTTGCTAGATTTCTTTGTCCTTTCTGCCTGAGTTTTATAGATTGAGGTATAGAGTGGCTGATTTTGTCCTGTCTTCTCCACCTATATACATACATACATACATACATACATACATACAAAAATGCACACTCAACCCCTGCAATGACTTCTGCCTAATTTGAATTGTAACATCTACTAACCTGTGCATTTGTTCTTTCAAATCACCATGTCCTGTAGATTGATATTATCAGCAAAGCTGTTATTTTACTTGTGCCTGTGTTCAATTCACATAATTGGACTTTCCTGTCTGTTGCCTTGCGTGTGCCTGATTACGTAGCCTGTAGAGCCATGTGTCATAATAAATGTTGTTATGCTGTATATCTTGGAATCTATGTATATAGCTGTTAAATCATAGAATCATACAGTGCAGAAGAGGGCCTTTGGCCCAGCAAGCCTGTACCACTAAAAATATATAACTAGCCACAGTAGGCCCATAGGTTTGAATGTTATGACACTTTCCCTTTCTAAAGTACTTTTTAAAGTAGGGTTTCCTGCCTGAACCACCCCCTCAAGTGGTACATTCCAGACCCCTACCAGCCTTCTATTAAATCCCCCTAAACTGCTTGGTGTTTTCACTTTTAAATTATTGACCCTTGTTATTGACTATTATCGTTATTCGACTAAGGGGAACACCCTATTCACCGTGTCCATGCCCCTCATAATAATATACACCTCGATCAGCATGTCCCCACACGCTTTCCCCCCCCCCCCCCAACCCTGCCCCCAAAACCTTCTATGCTCCAAAGAAATCAACATAAGGTTATTCCAGTCTCTCTTCGTTGCTGAGATGCTCCATCGCAGTTAACATCCTGGTGAGGCTCTTTTGCAGCCCCTCCAGTGCAATCATTTGCTTTCTATGGTATTGATGACCAGAAGTGCGCACACTACTTTGGCTGTAGCCTAATTCAGCTCTAACAGGACCTCCTTGTTCTTACGATATGTGCCCCGACTGATGAAGGCAAGTGTCCTGTATGCCGCCTTAACTACCCTATTAACCTGTCCTGCCACCATCAGGAACAAGAACAGAAATTGCTGGAAAATCTAAGATCTGGTACCACCAGTAGAGAGAAAGCAGAGTTAATGTTTCAGATCCAGTGACCCTTCCTCAGAATCCTGCCACCTTCAGGGATCTGTGGACAAGCACCCCAAATTTCTCTTTGTTCCTCAGAGCTTCCATGTGTCTTGCCTTTATTGACTGTTGCTTGGTCTTGTTCCTTCTTCCATAGTGCTTAACCTGACACTTATCTGGCTGTCTGCCACTGATCTGCCCATCAGACCAATCTGTTTATATCCTCAGTAACCTAACCCCTTCATCCTTAGTGTCAGCTGTCTGGCCAATCTTTGTCATTTAAGATTTTAGAATAGATTTGCAGCTTGGGTTGTGGATGTTGTGGTTGGTTGGTTGGCTCGCCGAGCCAGTTCATTGTTCTGCAGACGTTTCATTACCTTGCTAAGTAACATCAGTGCAGCCTCCAATGAAATGCTGTTGTGTTTTCCCAACTGTTATTTAAACTCTGGCGTCCATTGAGCTGGATTATCTCACTTCCAGGTTTTCCTTCGCAAAGTAGTCTGCTATCTCCAGACTAATAGCTGAAGTGGTGATGCAAAGACTTGAAAGTATGGCCCTTCCGCTAATCCAACCAAAACTATGGATATCCTACATGAACGACACCTTTGTCATTATTAAATAGACCAAACCAGAGGAGAGACCCGAACTAATAAGCCACACCCTCACTGGGATCAAATTCGACAGAGAAGAGGGGAAGAACAAAGGGCTCCCATTCCAGGACTCAGGACAAATAGGAAATTTCTAACAAAGGTATACAGGAAAGTCACACACACTGACCAAGTACTGAATTTCAACAGCGACCATCCTAACACACACAAACGAACTTGCAAGAGAACGTTAGTTAAATGGGCAACAACACACAGTAGCAGCACAGAGCTACGCCAAGAAAAAAAAAGAGTACCTCTTCCAAGTGTTCAAAGACAATGGATACTCGCAAAACTGGGTCAGAAGATGCCTATCGCACGCATGACAACAGGAAGATACTACATGCCCCCCACACACTCACCACACTATCTTACATCAGGAGCACACCTGAAGTGACTACAAGACTCCCACGACCACTGGGCATCAGAGTAGCGCACAAACCCACATCAACCCTACGCCAACCGCTCACCTGGTCCAAAGACCCAGTACCCGCTGTAGACAGGACCAATGTCACATGCAAGATTCCCTGCAAGGACTCTGACAAACACTACACTGGACAAACAGGAAGAAAATTAGCCACAAGGGTACACGAACATCAATTGGCAACAAAAAGATATGACCAATACTCACTCACTCTCCATCTACATGGATAAGAAGAACCACCAATTCTGTTTGGACAACACCAGTTGCCTGGCACAGGCAAAGCAGAGACAAGCACGGAAATTCCTAGAAGCCTGGTACTCTACTAAGAAAACCATCAATAAATACATAGAGCTAGACCCCATATAAGCTCCATTATGAAGGAAAACCAGAAGTGAGGTAATCCAGCTCAGTGGACACCAGAGTTTAAATAACAGGTGGGAAGACGCAACAGCGCTTCATCGGAGGCTGCACTGATGATGTTACCCAGCAGGGTAGTGAAACGTCTGCAGAACAACGAACCAGCTCAGCAAGCCAACCAGCCACACAATCTTTGTCATCCACAAATATACTAGTCACCTGGACACCACCACCACCCCCCCCCCCCCCCCCCCAATATTCTCCTCTACATTATTTATGAATATCACAAACGATAGACACCCAGCACTAATCCTTGTGATACGGTATTGCACACCAGACTCTCTCCACACAAACGTCCTTCTACCATTCTATCTCCTGTCATTAAGCCAATTTTTGATCCAATTTGCAACGTTCCCCTGGATTGTGTGAGCTTTTACCTCCTTTATCAGTTTCCCATGTTGAATTTTTTCAAAGGCTTTGCTGAAATCCATACAAACGACATTAACTGTCATAGCATCAACCACACACTAGATTGCGTCATCTCAGAATTCCACCAAATTTTTTTTGGGCATGACCTCCCTCTGACAAAGGCATGCTGATTATAAATAGTGGGAGGGTGTACTTCAGAATGTGGTCGAAGAGCTTCAGGACAGAGGAGATAAATAGGGAGCGGGGATGGTTGCTTACTTTCTTCTATATCAGGGAGACCAAACAGAGACTCAGGGGGGCCAGTTTGCAGAGCGTCAGCGCTCTATCTCTCCTCGTCCCTCACCCCTGCTCGTCCATCTCTCCTCGCTCCCCCCCCATCCATCTTCTGACACGCTTCCCACTGACCAACCACAATAACCCCTACTTGCATCACAGCTTCAAAATCTCTCCACCCCCAACATTTTCATCTTCCTACTCACCTACCTGCTCCACCCTTCCCACTCACCAACTACCTGCATCCACCTATCTCCATCTCACCTAGTTTTCCTCCAGTGTGCGCGCGCACACACACACACACACACACACACACACACACACACACACACACACACACACACACACACGCCGCCACACCGGCCGTGAATTGCCGGGCCCCCTCCCCGGTCCCGATGAAGGGTTTCAGCCCAAAATGTTGACTTTCCTGCTGCTGTAATGCCGTCTGACCTGTTGTGCTTATCCAGCCTCTCACCGACAGATACCGGCTTCCAGCATCTGCAGTCTTTACTGTCTCTATGCTGATTATCCCCAATCAAACCTTGCCTCTTTAAATTGAGATTTATTTTCTGCAATAGTTTTTCTCCTGGCTTATAGTTCCCTAGTTTATCTCTACCACCCTTCTTATAAAGTGGAACCAATTTGTCCTCATACCCAAAGTATATCCTCTTGTCCTCTAGCACTTTCCCTGTGGCCAGAGACAATTTAAAAAATTTGGTTCAGGGCCCCTGTAATTTTCTACCTCGTCTTCCACAGTGGCTGACGGTATAACTCAACCGGACCTGGGGATTTGACCATTTTAAATCCACCAAAACCTCCAATATCAATAATTTAACAATTTATTTAACAGTTTACCTCTTGAAATGCAGAAGCAAGATCCAAAAGAAAGGACTCATCTTGACCTACCAATCTGCTCCTGTGTGCTAATTGGTTTTCTCCCCAGTTTCCTCTGACACATTTGGGTCATGTGTACTTTGAATTCTAAACAGCGGAGCACCCTTAACTGGGGTAGAGAATTCAAGATTCATAATCCTTTGACTGAAGAAGTTTCTCCTTATTTCAAACATAAATGATTAACTGTTGTTCCTGAGCCTGTGTGTGGAGAAATGAGCTCTGTCTGTCAAACCCCTTCAGAACTCTTTAATAGATTTCAGCATTTTACCCACTGCTGAAATCAGCCTAATTGGTCTGCAGCTCCCTGCTTTCTGTCTGTCCCTCATTTGTTGACTAGCAATATTAAATCTGCTGATCTCCTATCTGCCATAATCATTCAAAATGTTTGGAAAACAGATTGGTTACAAAGTGTCAGCAGTGGCTCAGATGGTAACATTTCTGCCCCTGATTTTGCCTCCTGATTTCAGGACTTGAGTACAAAAGTTAAATCCAACACTGCATTCCTGTACAGTGGAACAACTTTATTTCATTTTCATTTCCTTTTGCTTTGTGCCATCGTCCCTTTTGTCATTTAATCTGTATTGCTTTTGTTTCCTTTTGTATTTAAAACCTGTTACATCTTTCACACTTTCCAGTTCTGAAAGATTAAACTTGGAACAGTAGGCAAGATATCAACTCATTGAAGACTCATTCACGCCTTCAAACATCCAACAGTCCTGAGCTGAATCAGCACCACACAGAACGTAGAACATAGAACAGTACAGGCACTTTGGAACTGCAGTAGTTCAAGAAAACAGGTCCCCACCACCTCCTTGAGAGGGATCGCAATAAATGTTGGCCTAGCTAACAATGGCCACGTTCCCATGAATTATTTAAATAAAACCTGTTCTGAATAGGTTTTGAGATGTAGGGGGTGGTGGATGTTGTGAGGTTTGTCAGGATGAGAGAGAACAGGGTAGGACGGTAAGGATGTTCAGGGAAAATGGAGGAAATTGAAAGAGACAAGATAGGATCTATTAATTAGAATTATAATAAATAAGAATAAATTAGAAAAATTAGAATTAACTTTATTGTCACATACACGAAGTCACCAACACCATCTGAGGTACAAAATCTTTATTTCTTTATTTTTCTAATTTATACTTGAGGTTAACGTTCAGTATTATGATCTTTCTCAAGTCCGTGCTGGGCTTCCTCGAGGCTGGAATCAATGAAAACATTGTAGTTGGTTTGAATTCAGTTCGGATTGCTCGGATACAAATCCCTGCTGGCTATAAACCTACGTAAAACATTTTTTAAAAAAATTAAGTTGATTTTTAAACTCTAAATGATTAATGCAAATCTTTGTCATAAAGCTCTGAAAATGGAGGATAAATATAGTTTAGACCAGCACCCTTCTTCACCTGGCCAAGCTTGTCCTCACTCTGAACAACTTCTCTTTTAACTCCTCTAACTTTCTTTAGGTCAAAGAGGTGGCCACGTGTACTGGACTGGATCTGAGTTATGCTTGTCATTTTGTGGGGTGTGTGGAACATTCCTTGATTCAGTCCTATTCTATCCCCTACCCACAACTGTTTCTCTGGTATATTGATGATATCATTGGTGCTGCTTCCCTGTCTTGTCCGGAATTGGAAGAGTTTATCAATTTGACTTCCAATTTCCACCCCGCTCTCGCCTTCACCAGGTCCATCTCTGACTCCTCCCTTCCCTTCCTCAACATTTCTGTTTCCATTTCAGGGGATAGGTTGAACACCAATATCGACTGCAAACCCATTGACTCTCACAGTTACCTTGACCATACATCCTAACACTTTGCTTCCTGTAAAGACTCTATTCCATTCTTGGTTCCAATCTCCGTCGCATTTGTTCTAATGATGCCCGCTTCGACAAGGGGCTTCCTGAAATGTTCACCAACTTCCTCAGCTAAGGATTCCCCAGCATCATAGTTGACAAGGCTCTCAGCCGGGTCCAACCCATCTCCTGCATTTTGACCCTCATCCCTGTCTCTTCCCTCCCACAACAGTGATTGTCCTCACCTACCATCCTAGCAGCATCCACATCCAGAGAATCAGTAGCTGCCATTTCCACCACCTCCAGTGGGATGCCATCACCAGACACACATTCCCCACTCCTCCCTTCTCAACTTTCCGCAAGGACAATTCCTTCCGGGACACCCTGGTCCACTCCTCCTTTACTCCCAACAGCCCCCCACGGCCCAATGGCAAGTTCCCCTGCAGGTGCAATACCTGCCTATTTATTTCCTCCTCCTTAATATCCAAGGTCCCAAATACACCTTCCAGGTGAAACAGCACTTTAGCTGCACTTCACTCAATCTAATCTACTGCATTTGCTACTCACAATCTGGTCTCCTCTATATTTGGAAACAAAGCGTAGACTGGGTGACCGCTTCACAGAACACCCTTGTTCAGCCTGCAAAAAAGACCCTGGGTATCCAGTTGCCTGCCACTTCAACTTGTTGCCTGACCACCATCTCTGTCTCAGACTTGCTGCAGTGCTCAAGCTGGAAGAACAGCGCCTCGTTTTCCTGTTGGGAACTCTGCAACCTTCTGTTCGCCATATCAGGTTCAACAATTTTAGGGCTTGAAGCACTTTCTCTCCTGTCCTTACACACCAAGCCTAGTTATCTCACAGTCTGCTATTACACCCAACACATTGTTAGTCACAAATCGTCCCCATTAGCAGCTGAGATAACAAGGTGTAGAGCTGGATGAACACAGCAGGCCAAGCAGCATCAGAGGAGCAGGAAAGCTGACGTTTCGGGCCTAGACCCTTCTTCAGAAATGGGGAGGGGAAGGGGATTCTGAAATAAATAGGGAGAGAGGGGGAGGTGGATAGAAGATGGACAGAGGAGAAGATAGGTGGCGAGGAGACAGACAGGTCAAAGAGGCGGGGATGGAGCCAGTAAAGGTGAGTGTAGGTTGGGAGTTAGGGAGGAGCTAGGTCAGTCCAGGGAGGATGGACAGGTCAAGGAGGCAGGATGAGGTTAGTAGGTAGGAGATGGGGCTGGGGCTTGAGATGGGCAGAGGGAGAGGTGGGAGGAAGGACAGGTTAGGGAGGCGGGGACGAGCTGGGCTGGTTTTGGGATGTGGTGGTGGGAGGGGAGATTTTGAAGCTTGTAAAGTCCACATTGATACCATTGGGCTGCAGGGTTCCCAATATCAGTTGCTGTTCCTGCAACCTTAGCATCTATTCATTCTCCTAGGCTGACTGTTATCCACTGCTTTGACCAACTGTCCTTATCTCTCTTTGGGCTCCATCTGTACCTGTAATTTATTCCTTACCCCATTTCCCCCCCCCCCACCACCCTAACTTGTGCATTTAAACCAACCATTTCCTAGTTACCATCAGTTCTGAAGAAGTTCTGATTTCTGTCCAGAGATACTGCCAGATCTGCTGACTTTTTCCAGCAATTTCTGTTTTTGTCTCTGATTTCGGATTCTCTTAGATTTTTAATATATTTTTAATATTTGTTTATCTAAAAGGCTATGAAAGCTATGTTCTGAATGAATAACGTTCAGAAGGTTTCCTTTTTATTTTCTGCACCTAGCCTAGCTCAAATAATAATCTCTGGTTCATAATTGTTCTTAAAAAAAAAAGTGGGAAACTTGCTCTGAGTTATAGCAAGTTGCTAAAAGTAATGGCATGTTATCGTAGATGAGAAAGAAATGCATTACATGGAGTCTTTCAGACTACTTGACTTCCCAAAGCACCTTCCAGTCAAGCACTTGAAGTGCAGTTACTTGTAATGTGGAAACACAGCAAACAACTCAAGTACTGCAAATTCCCACAAACTAAATTTGATAATGACCAGATAATCTTTGTAATGTTGGTTGAGGAATAAATATCGGACAAAATTCCCCTGCTCTTGTTTGAAATAGTGCTGTGGGATCTTTAACCTTGAGAAAGCAGACGGGGCCTCGGTTTAGTTCTTATCTGAAAGACAGCATTTCTGACTGAGGAAACAAATGATGCTATAAAGAGAAGGCGTAAATGGCATTAACAGAATCATCAACAACTGTGGTCTGGGATTATGGAGACGAAAGTTCTGATTTGAAATTTCTGAACTGTTATGAGTCAGGAAGACTGTGAAGTGTTTACTTAATAATTGACATTCTGTTTCTCAAGTTTGCATTAGCCTTCCTTGGAATGGTATTTGATACCACAGTCAGTATGGAAATGAGGTGCTTAGTTAAAGTGACAAGTAACTGACGACTCAAGGTTGTGCTCACAAACTGGATGTTTTCCCAAAAATGAGTACTTAATCCAGGTGTGGGTCCACAACCCCCTGTGGGATTGCCAGTCAAAACTTTTGCTCCAGGTCTTCATGGGCAATGTGATGGTCTAATGGTATTGTCACTGGACTGTTAATCCAGAGACCCAGGTAATGTCCTGGGAACCTGGGTTCAAATTCTGCCTCGGCAGATGGTGAAATTTGAATTCAATAATTTTTTAAAAATCTGGAATTAAGAGTCTATTGATGACCATGAATCCATTGCTGATTGTCAGAAAAACCCATCTGGTTTCTGAATGTCCTTAGTGAACGGAAACTGCCATCCTTACATGGTCTAGCTTAGATGTGACTCCAGACCCAGAGCAATGTGGTTGACTCTTAACTACTCTCTGGGCAATTAGGAATGGACAATAAATGCTGGGCCTAGACAGTGACACTGTCATCACATGGATAAATTCTTGTCCCCACCCTCAGTTGTCTGGGTCCAAGCTCTAGAATTCATTCCTAATGTCTCTCCAGCTCCCTATCCCACTTTTCTTCTTTAAGGCCCTTCCTCACAGCTTCTTTGAAAAACTTCTGGTTCTAATATCTTTTTGTGGCTCAGTAATATTTTGTTTTATAATGCTCCTGTGTGACATGGGACTTTGGGGATTTTATTACTTAAAGGCATTTATGTAAGTATACGTAGTTGCTAGTAATCCTTCATTGGCAGTTTCCCCAATTCACATTCCTTAAGTTTGACTTGTGCTTTGCCTGCCTCTCAGATGTGTATTCTAGATGCTTTAAGAATATTAACTGACTAATTGTTTATGTTCATGATGGTCACGTTCAGTGGCCTTGATACTACAATATTAATATAGAATATTTTGTATACATTGTACATATAAAGTTGTTCACTACTACAAATGGTTTGGTGCAATAGTTATTCTGTGGATTATTTAACTATTACAGACATAAACCAAAATGGTGAGACAAATACAGACTAAAAAAATTAAGTTCCAAACGGTACATGCTGGAACAAATGCCCAAAACAATTTTAATCATAAGTTCTTAAAAGTTATTTTGTAGTAACGGATGTGAGTTTACTCATCAAGTTTTCTGTTGTATATTTAACTGCTGTATGTTTCTTAACCTCCAAACCTTGGACTGTGCATTTTATAATTACCTTGCCCAGAGATGTTATTACACATCGCTGTTGCAGATAGTACTTAACCTGGACCTGCTGGGTCAAAGCTGGGGACACTACCACTGTGCCACAAGAGCCCCCTCAAAACTCATCAGACTAAGCTTGACTCCTCTTCCTTTAATAATTGGAAAAATCTCTCTTCCAAATGTGTGGCTTGCAAATTTTCCCAATATCCATCAGAAGGTAATTGAGTTGAACAAAAGGCTGCAGGATGTGAGTTTATCTCTTTTCCAGAATGCTAAAGTAAGCTAGAGGTTGCACATTAAAGTCATTATTTCATGTCCGTGTAATTTTTAAAGCACTAATACCTGCTGTTTTGGGGTCACATTACATTTAAACACGTTGGTTCTCAGCAAAATCTGTTGATCTCTTCACTATTGGAAAATAAATTAAAATGGAATGTGTTCTATTCAAGAATTTGGTATTTCCATGATTTCAAAAGATGACCGTTATTGCTATTTCATTGAGACTTAGTTTAAAATGATTTTGCTGGATCCCAGTGTTCTTCTACCCAAAGCTATCCTTGCCTCCGTGCTAAAGTCCACAATTCCTCATTGCACTGTAGCCAGAGACCATTGTTCAGGTTAACTAAACCCTATCATCTTCAGTTGTGAATAATGCATCCTACATATCTATGTATTATGTATATCTATGGATATTTGTCCATCTGGTATACTTTGTATGTCACCATGCAGTGAATTCTCAACTAGATGGTAAACGATAGAAGTTTTACCTGAAAAGAAGTATATTTTTAATCTTCCAGTATGCTCCAAGTAGCTTGTCATTACCAGATAAATGGGAGTTCACACTGTAAAATAACTGAATCAGCGTGTGCAGATGTTTCCAGTTCCACAATATTCCAAGCCTCCTTAACACAGCCTTAATAAAAGTCTTGTATGCTCTGAAATCCCAGAAAACTGGAAAATAGTTAATGTTGCTCCTTTTATTCAAGAAGGGCAGCAAGCATAATCCAGGAAATTAAAGACTGCTAAACCATGCATCAGTGGTAGGGAAATTATTGAGAAGATTCTTCAGGGCAGGATTTCCTTGCATTTGGAGAAGAATGGACCTATTGGAATAGTCAGCCTGGCTTTGTTCAGGGCAGTCTTGTCTCAAATTTGATTGAGTTTTTCAGGAAGGGGCAAAGATGATTGAGAGTGGATCACTGCATGTAATCTACACGGACTTTAACTAAAGCATTTGACAAGTCCTTTATGGCACTCGGGTCCAGAAAATTAAGTCATTTGGGATCCATTGTAATTTGGTAAATTAGAAGGTAGAGGGTAATAATGGAGAGATTTTTTTTGACTGGAGATCTCTGACCAGTGGTGTTCCACAAGGATCATTGCTTGGATCACTATTACTTGTCGTATATCTACATAAATCAATAATTTTGATGAAAATGTAGGTTGTCTGATTAATAAGTTTGCAGATGACATGAAAATTGAGGATAGAAAGGAACGTTGTCATGGATACAATTGGATATCGATCACTTGGAAAGTCTGGCAGAGAAATGGCAGATGGGCTTTAATCTGGACAAGTGTGAAGTGATGCGTTTTGGGAAGTCAAATGCAAGAGGAAAGAAAGCATTAGATACTAGGACACTCGGAAGCATTGATATAAAGAGGGATTTTGGGATGCCAGTCCATAGCTCCCCGAAAGTAGCAACAGCAAGTAGATAAAGAAGACATATGGCATGAGATAACAAGGTGTAGAGCTGGATGAACACAGCAGCCAAGCAGCATCAGAGGAGCAGGAAAGTTTAGGGTCTAGACCCTTCTTCAGAAAAAAAATGGCATGCTTGTCTTCAAAGGTCAGAGCATTTAATGCAAAATTTGGCAAGTCGAGTTGCAGCTGTATAAAAGTTTAGTGAGGCCATGTTTTGAGTATTATGTGCAGTTCTGGTAGCCATGTGATAGGAAGGATGTGGAGTCTTTGGGAAGGTTGCAAAGAGGTTGATCAGGATGTTGCCCTGGATTGGAATGTATTGGCTATAAGGAGAGGTTGGATAAACTTGGATTGTTTTCGTCGGCTTGTGGAGGCTGAGGGGTGACCATATAGAAGTATATAACATTGAGAGGAATGGATAGGGTAGATAGTTGGAGTCTTTTTTGCAGGATGGAAATATCAGATACTAGAGGGGCAGTGCTTAACATAAATCCAATAGCCACGTTTGAGGCATTTAGAGACATACACGGGCAGGGAATAGACAGATATAGGCTGTTTGCAGGCAGGTGGGATTAGTTTAGAATGGCACCTAGGTCAACACAGACATGGTGGGCTGAAAGGCCTACTCCTGTGCTGTACTATTCTATGTTCCATGGCTTTTTTTATTTTGGACTCGGCAGACATCACGGTGTACACTGCAACAGTTCAGTTCTGTGGCCATTGTAATTTGATGCAAGTTTGTCTTGAAGGTACTGTAAACAATATTGAAACTTGCAGATGATGCAAAACTTGGAAGTATCTTGGCTTTACAGAAGATAACTCTGGACATCAGTTGGACATAGTCTGGGAATGGGTGGTCACATGGCAGATAAAATTTTGTGTGGAAGTCTGAGGTGATACATTATGCGAAGAATGAGTTGGAAAATGATACAAATTGAGTGGTATGATTTTAAATGGAGCAGAAGAGCAGAAAATTGCTTGACCGTAAACTTTAAACTTGGCCGTACAGTTAATCTTAGGCTTTGTACTTTTGTTTATAGAACACCAAATTCAATAAGTTTTTCTATATCATTGTGAGTAGTTGGAATATTGTGTCTGATTCTGCATACCTCCCTTATAGCAAGGGCTTGACGACTTTGGTTAGTGTTTCAAACGTAAGCCTGGATATCCTGGAGAGTGTCTGTTGTCCTGCATAGAAAAAAAAAGGCTGAGGAAATTAGTTTATTTAAAATTATAAAGTATTTTGAGTAAAAAAAGGACCTGGTTCCAGTGGCTGGCTGGTTGATAACCAGAAGGGAAACATATCAGGGATTGATGAAAGAATCAGAGCCAGTAGGATTTTTAAAAAAAATTTTAAACATAGTTAATATTGGCGTGCACTGCCTGATAAGGTAGTGATGCAAATTCAGTTGTAGTCTTCAAAACAGAATTGGCTAAATCCTGAAAGAGAAGAAATTGTTGGAATGTGGGGTAAGCGTTGGGGGAAGGGACAATTCTTCAAAAGAACCAACAGGTTTGATTATTCAGATAGTTACTGCGGTTCATTTCATTTCTGTTTCTGTAATTATAATTGCTTGGAAAATAAACGAGAGTTTAGCATGATTGTAGTGGTTTTGAAAATATTTCCTGCCTTGTAAAATAGCCTGGAAAGTGTGGCAGACAGCTGATTATCGCAGGGTTTGCATGCAAGTGGCCACGCTTTTAATTTGTTACCAAAACTGATTTGTGAAATCATTTGAATGTAAAATGTTATCAAACGGTCTGAATTATAGCCATCAAGTATCCTTTCAGCTACTGCAAATCGATGTTTTGAATTTCTGAGCCATGTAGATGGGCGAGGTTCTAAGTTTAGCTTGCTCTACCAGCAGATTTCAGCTGGAAACGTTAAAACTCTACCATTAATGACTTCTGTTAAAGCGAGCATATATGCACAGCATAAAGCAGGATTAGGCTAGATTGTGATGGCTGTTGCAGTTTAATGTATGTTTAATGGCATTAAGACTCAATGTTGGCATTGTGCCTTGCTCCAAGTGGGGATATAGGAACCAAGCACGAGACTGTAATCTGAATACTGCAAGACTGAATGTTTTAAATCTGCTGAGCAGAGCGTGGGTCAATTGTTAGTTCTGAGAAATCCTGTGATCAAGAGGCCTGTGAGCCCTGTACAGTGTGAGTTGTTTAGTTATGCAGGGATTGCAGACTGAATCAATGGAATGAAAATTGAATTGCTCTGTTGGACCTGGTTCTTGCAAATCAGGTGGAAAGTGGAAACAGTGTTCATTGAATTATAAGGTCCAGGATGATAGTGGAGAATGAAATGCAACAATCTAGAGCAAGAAAAATCAGTTGACAGAGAGCAGGCTTCAATGGGGCAGGACTGACTCAAACCAAAGGTTGGCAGGCAAAGGAGTGACTGAACAATAGGTTACCTTCACAGAAGAGATGGTTTGGCCACCATCTAAGTATATTTCTTCCGATGGGAAAGGCAGCACAGGCAAATTTAGAGCTCCCTGAGGTAGAAATTGAGGTTAAGAAGAAAAAGTATGCTTATGATAAATCTCCGGTAGTAAATAACGTTGCGATCAAGGGGAATATCGAAGATTCAGAGGGGAAGTGAAAAAACAAGTTAGAGGAAACGAAGAGGAGTTGTGAGAAAAGACTAACAGCCAACATAAAGAAGGCCCCAAAGCCTTCTAAGGCTATATGAATACTAAAAGGGTGGTAAAAAGAGGAATGGGGCCAATTAGAGAATAAAAAGGGGATTTACATCTGCAGGTAGGGGGTTAGGACTGAGGTGTTAAATGAATACTTTGCATCGCTCTTCGGTAAAGCCAAGATACTTCCAAGTTTTGCATCATCTGCAAGTTTCAATATTGTTTACAGTACCTTCAAGACAAACTTTGCAGTTGAGGTTCTTTCTGCTTGTGGGAGAGTCTGGGACCAGAGGGCATAATCTCACAATAACGGGTCACCCGTTGAAGACAGAAATGAGGGGGCATTTCTTCTCAGGGTAGTGAAGCGGGGAGGGAGGTTCGGTAGTGGTGGTGGTGGTGCCGGAGCAGCGGGACCTGGGTTTAAGGTAACAAAGATAACAAATTTCAGAAAATTTCTGAAGAAGCGCCCTGACCCGAAACGTCAGCTTTCCCGTTCCTCTTACGCTACCTGGCCTGCTATGTTCCTCCAGCTTCACACTGTGTTACCTGTGACTCGTGTATACGTTTAAATTGACTTGCAAAAAATGCAAGAATGAAGTGAGGAAAAACCTTCTCACTCAGTGAATAATTAGCGTAAGGAATCCAATACCTGGAAGTACGGTGGAGGCAGGTTCAAAGGAAACATTCAAGAGGACAGTGGATGATTATTTGGATAAAGATAATGTGTAAAGTTGTGGGGTAAAGCAGGAGTTTGGCACCAAGTAGTAATGCTCATTTAATGAAGCAGAGCAAGTATAATGGACTGAATGGACTCCTGCACAGTAACACTTCTGTGATTCTGTGAATGGGTTTGACAACATGTAGACCATTTCACCAGATTGATATTCATTCATAATATAAATTACCTCCTGTATTTAGTTGCGTTATAAAGAAGAGGGTCATATTGTTATCCTCAGTTGTTATACTGTAAAGATAGTTGTAGTAGAAGTGCATTTCTAAACATAAGATATTTGGACTGCTTATTGCAGTGACCAACATTATTATAGCCAAGAGCATGACTGAAGGCTGCCTTGAAATTTATATAAATATGTAATTGGAAACGTGGTGGCGTCCATTGTTAAGGAAGAAATAGGACCTTTAGAAAAGCTTATCACAGTCAACAAGTCTGTAAGATTTTGTGAAAAGGAAACAATGTTTGACAAATTTTCTTGAGTTCTACAGAGATATAGCAGATTTGATAAAGGGAAGCAGATAGATAGTGTATTTGGATTTTCAGAAAGTACTCAGTAAGGCACTGCATAAAGGCTAAAGCAGAAGATTGGATCTTATGGTATTGACGGTAGTATGTTAGCGTAGTTTGAGGATTGCTTTACGTGCAGAAGAAAGTGTCAAGTCTTTTTCCAGGTCAGAAAGAGGTAACTACTAGAATGCCACAAGGATCTGTCCCGTGGCATCAATTATTTTTATTTGCCTAAATGAGTTGCAGAAGGGGCAGAGTGTAGTGTATCCAGATTTGCTGACAGCACAAAAATAAGGGGGAGGCCATGGTTGTGATTAATGTATAAGCAATCCACAAGGGGATATAGATCCTTTGAATGAGTGAGCAAAAGCTTGGCAGATGGAGTTTAGTGTAGGCATGTGTGTGGTTATGCATTTGATTAGGAAGAGTCAAAAGTTCTCCTCCATTCTCACCAGCCTGTGCAATATTGATAAAGTTGAAAATCCATGTGCGCCTTTAAATATATATGAAATTAAGTGTTAAACACATGGGTGATTGAATACAAAGTTCACTGTTTTCCTCAACAGAAGAGTAGTCAGGTGCAAATGTTGCTATGTGAATAATTGCATTCTTGTGCCGACAACATAATTTATTTTATATTTTGCAGATGGATTGTAGACATGGAAGGAGCACCAGGCACATTATATGAAGGAGAGAAATTTCAGCTTCTGTTCAAATTCAGTGGTCGTTACCCTTTTGATTCACCTCAGGTGAGTACACAGAACTTTATGGCTGCAATATTTATTTCGGTAAGTGAATGCTTACTTTTTAAAAGATGGTAAAGCTAGTATAAAATAATGTACAAATTCAAAATAACCCACATAATCTCATGTTTTATCATCTGTGTGCTGCAGTTTGGCCCAATATATTCCTAATCACATTAAGGTTTTGGTTAGGGTGAACATTATGGCTGTACTTAGAGAGGATATTCCATGGAGATCATCCAGTGAATCTACAAATCTACTCCAAAACCTTAGATCATCCAGTGAAGTTATGTGTGTGGAACTTGAAAATAAGAAAGGAATGGTCACCTTTTTGGGATTGTATTACTGGTTCCCCAACGGGCAGCAGGAAATTGAGAAGCAAATATGCAAGGAGATCTCAGATATCTGTAAGAAAAATATGGTTGTAATAGTGGGGATTTCAACTTTCCAAGCATAGACTGAGGCTGTCATAGTGTTAAGGGCTTGGCTGGGGAAGAATTCAATAAGTATGTTCAAGAAAACCTTCTTATTCTATACGTGGATGTACCTGCTAGAGAAGGAGTAATACATGAATTTCTGTTGTGAAATAAGGCAGGGCAAATGACTGAGGTATCCGTGGGGGAGCACTTTGGAGCAAGTGATTATAATTCTATTCATTTTAAAATAGTTATGGAAGAGGATAGAACTGACCAAAATGTTAAAGTTCTAAATTGGTGTAAGGCCAATTTTGATGTATTAAATGGGACCTTGAAAAACTTGATTGTGAAGGTTATTAGCAGGTAAAGGAATGGTTGGGAAATGCAAGGCCTTTAAGAATGAGATATCAAGAGTTCAGAGACAGTCTGTTGCTGTTAGTGTGAAGGGCAAGGCTGGTTGGTGTAGGACTGCTGGATGATGAGACAAATTGAGGCTCTGGTCAAGAAAAAGGAGGAGGCATATATCAGGTCTAGACAGCTGGGATCAAAGTAATCCCTAGAAGAGTATAAGGACATTAGGAGTATACTTAAGAGGGAAATGGAGTGCAAAAAGGGGACATAGTTAAGGAGAATCCAGTGAGATTCTATAAATACATTAAGGGCAAAAGCATAACTGGGAAGAGAATAGAGCCCCTTAAAGATCAACGTGGCCTTCTCTGTGTGGAACCACTGGAGGTGGACGAGATACTAAACGAATGTTTGTGCCAGTATTTATGGTGGTGAAGGACATGGAAGCTACGGAACTTGAGGAAATAAAAATTTATGTCTTGAAAAGAGTTATATTACAGAAGGGGAGGTTCTGGACATCTTAAAACACGTAAAGGAGGATAAATCCCTGGGACCTGATCAGGTGTTTCCCAGAACTTTGTGGAAGTTAGGGAAGGGATTGCTAGACCCCTTGCTGAAATATTTGTATCATCGATAGCCACAAGTGAGGTGCTGGAAGACTGGAGGTTTACTTATGTGGTGCCTTTTTAAGAAGGGCAGTAAGGAAAAGCCAAGGAACCGTAGACCAGTGAGCCTTGCGTCAGTGGTGGGTAAGTCGTTGGAGGAAATTCTGAGGGACAGGATTTACATACATCTGGAAAGGCAAGGACCAATTAGGGAATAGTCAGCAATGCTTTCTGTGTGAGAAATCATGTCTCTCTAACTTCATTGAGTTTTTTTTTGTAGAGGTAACAAAGAAGATTGAAGGCAGAGCAGTAGGCATTGTTTATATGGACTTCAGCCAAGCATTCAACAAGGTTCCGCATGGTATTCTGGTCAGTAAGGTTAGGTTGCATAGGATCCAGCGGAGCTAGCCAGTTGGGTACAAAATTGGCTTGAAAGTAGGAGACAGAGGGTGGTGATGGAGGGTTGTTTTCTGGATTTGAGAGTTGTGCTACAGGGATCAGTACTGGGTCCACTGTTGTTCATCATTTATGTAAATGATTTGGATGTGAATAAAGGAGGTATAGTTCGTAAGTTTGCAGATGAAACTAAAATTGGTGGTGCGGTGGACAGTGAAGAGAGTTACCTCAGAGTACAATGGGGCTTTGATCAGGTTGGCTGTTGGACCGAGGAGTGGCAGATGGAGTCTAATTTAGATAAATGTGTGGTGTTGTATTTTGGTAAGGCACAGCAGGGCAGGACTTGTACAGTTAATAGTAGGGCCCTGGAAGGTGTTGCCAAACAAAAAGACCTGGGGATGCAGGTCCATAGTTCCTTGAAAGTGGTGTCGCAGGTAGTTAGGGTGGTGAAGTTGTTTGGTAAGTTTCCTTCATTGGTATTAAATAAATGAGTTAGGATGTGATTTTGTGGCTGTCCTGGACATTGGTGAGGCCACTTTTGGGATACAGCGTACATACTTCTATGAGAAGGATATTGCTAAATTTGAGAGGGTGCAGATAAGATTTACAAAGATGTTTCTGGGACTGGAGGGTTTGAGCTAAAGTGAGAGGCTCAATAGGCTTTGATTTTGTCCCTGGAGCGGTGGACGCTGAGGGGTGACCTTACAGAAGCGTATAAAATCAGGAGCGGCATGGATAGGGTGAATAGCCAAGGTTCTTTTCCTAGTATGGGGGAGTCCAAACCGAGACACGCAGGTTTAAGGTGAGAGGGGCAAGATTTAAAAAGCAGCTATGGGGCAACTTTTTCATACGGAAGGTGGTGCATATATAGAACAAGCTGCCAGAGGAAGTGGTGGAGGCGGGTACAGTTGCAACATTTAGAAGGCACCTGGATGGGTATATGAATAGGAACGGTTTAGAGGGATATGGGCCAAATGCTGGCAAATGGGACTAGGTCAGATTGGGACATCTAGTCGGCGCAGATGAGTTGGCCACAGGGTCTGTAACCATGCTGTATGACACTTAAGTTCAGTTGAAAGCACTAGCTAATGAAAATAACTTTGAGTCATAGAGGTCTACGGCATAGAAAAAGGCTCTTTGGCAAATCAAGTCTGCACTGGTCAAAAACAACCATCTAACTATTCTAATCCCATTTTATAGCTGTCGCCCCTAACCTTGTATGCTTTGGCATTGCAGATGTACATCTAAATACTTAAATGTTATAAGGATTTGTCCCTTACAGGCAGTGCGTTCCAGATTGCCACCACACTCTTCAAGCTATCCATTCAGCTTATCAAGCAATATATACGTCCTTGAACAATGAATCTCTGCCTAGCTAGCTGGCCTACTGAATTAAACACTTCTCATATTTACCATTCTGAATATTAATACTGGCTGATCAATATTGAATACTTAGGATACAGAGCAACATGATAGAAATAGTAGTGGTCCCTACTCAACAGGGTTGACAACAGACTGGAGACTGCAGGATTTCTGAACAACCTTATTTCTCGTCAAGGAACCATTGGTCTCTGAATTTTGAATTGGACTAGTAAAATGGAATACATCTTGTCTTCTGGACACAATAAGTTGAAGTTACAGTTGCTTGCTCAAATGATTAGTTTTGAATGAATTCTAAAAATCAGACTGACTTAATTGACCTAATGTAAAATAGTTGGTCAGATCAGTTCACGGTTGTTCTCATTTGAAGCACTAAAGTAAAGTTAATGACACATGTCAAAAGAGTATTTCTGCGTAAGTGATTAGGCTGTTAGCATAATTTATTATTTGAAATACACTATGTGTATACTTGTGTATATAATGCATATAGTGTTGACCTTCTCATCAAGCAAGAAGTCTACTCAGGATCACAAATTTTTGTTAAGGGTCTTCAATTGATGTGATCAGGCTGATTCTTGAATTTCAGGTCTTTGGGCACTTATTTACTTAATTTTTGATGAAGTGTTAAATATAATCTAAATGGAAAAGTGTTCCAACTCAGTCACGACCAAAGACCAGATTTCTTGCATCAGTTCAACCTTCTATAAACTGCGGCAGCAGTTGTTTGACAGCAAAGATCTGCACGAGCCCTAATGTGGAGACCGTTGTCATCACTTGTGTTTTAGTGATACCTGGACTATATATCAATGACGCACAAGAGTTCTAGAAATATTTGACTAATAATGCCTTGACTGCATTTTCCAGGCTCAGTGGAATAACCACCAAAGATGTTGTCCTTCTTGAAGTCAGGCTGTACAAGCATTCAGGTGAAACTCCTGCAGAATCAATTATGATGGACTGGAGACTATCCAGATGACTGAAAAGCATCTCCCTGGCCAGGTCTTGTTTTCTCAAATCTCAAATGGCCAGCTATCCAAGGAAAGATGCTGAAAATAGTAGAAAGACGCTGCCATGCTTCAAGTAGAACTTGAAAGTTCACATTAAAGAGTTGGGGGAGCTTGTACCACTAGTTCAAAATGCAAGTTGCTAATACCATGACAAATGTTATATTTTTGCTGATGGTGGTACTTGGAACAATGGAGGTTAGGTTGTTTGCTCACAGCTCTTTCTAAATCACCAAATACCCCGTGTAAGTTTGTGCACTTTGGTACATTAGTTATGGCATATGCATGTGTTACAGATAATTAACTTAACACTGAAAACCGTTGCAGAAATACATTGCAGAGTTGGAGAATTTAATGGATAAAACATCTCATGTTCAAATCTTTGAGTTAGAGTATATTTTCTCAGATCTGCCCCAACTTAAAATAATTAAAAGCACTCTCTCATGGCATCCTAACAGGATGATGAGTTTAGTTCTGTAGCACACAACAGCTCATCTTCTGCCTAGTACCTTAAGCCTTCAGGACTCAACATTGAGTTTAACAATTTCAGAATATGAGCACCCTCCTCTATGTTCGTTATCCTCCTCTCACCCCAGGAGTGGTTTTGGATAGATTGCTCCCAGTCCAGCCAATTCATTTTCAACCACTTGCACTTCTCATTAGCACCCTACTGAGCATTTATGTCCCTCTCAGCTTATCATCAGTTAGTTGTTTGTCCATTTCTTTCTGTACACGCTGTCTGGGCTCCATGTATTTTCTTCACACCCTTTCTCCTACCCCACTCACCTCCCCCCCAACGAAAAAGACCCTGTCATCAGCATAATAGCCTCCCCTTTCCCAGGTGTTTTCAGTTTTGACAAAAGGTCACTGGAAACAAAGCTAACTCTGTATTTCTCTCTGCAAATTGTACTAGACCTGCTGAGTTTCTCCAGCTATCTTTTTGTTTCAGATTTCCAGCATCTGCATTTCTTTGCTTTTATTATAATGCTGTTCTCTGTATGTTTTTGTAGCAGCTTGCAAGAACGGAGTACAAAAATGTGCATAATGTATATTGCTTTGGAATTTCAAACTTCCTTAAGTTGGCAAATTGTGCCAATGAGTGAAGAATAGCTATTGCAATATCTTTGTTTAAGATTGGAAAAGTAGATAAATTCAATGACTACAGACAAGTTGAGTAAACATTAGAAATCTTTTAGAATGAATGCTCAAAGATAAAGTTTAAAATGCTTGAATATATCAATGGAAACAATCCTGGATCTTCTAAAAGCAAATCTGTAATGAATTTAACAACATTTTGGCTTGCGGGAACAAACTTTCAAAACAAAAGTGGGGTTTAACAAGCAGTAAAGAAGGCAGTAAAGGACCTGAGGAAGATAGGTTGGTAGAACAGCTGCAAGCAGCAGCTTTAACTTTATGTATTACACTGTGAAATAATGGCCTGTATTTTCAACTGGCTACATTGGTTTTTCCTGAAGTGCAAACTAAAGTTGAATATTCGAAACCCTGTGAAATCCCAGAAGTAGCAAATTCTGAGGGAATTGACTGAGAATTCTAAGATTCTGTTGGCAATTCCGCTAGTGTTAGAATGCTCTAAATATATCCATTTAAATCTGAATTCGGAGGTTTCTGGTATAGTTAATAGTTGCCCAGGAAGAGTTGGACAATTAAATACCTGGTCTAAGTCCTGGGTAACTGTTAAGTTGAAACAAACATGCACACATACCCAATTACAGCACCCCCAGAATCCTGGAAGCCTAACTCAGAAATATTCGCCCCTCCCCCAACCCAAGTGTCAACAAAGTATTGACAAATTAGTTGACTTTTCCTTGGTCACCTATTGTTGTAAGTGTCGTCCGATTTGTGCCAGTAAAGATTAGGAAAAGACTGCCAAATGAGCAAGTGAAGGACAGAGATTTCGGAACAGGACATGTACATTTGATTTGATCTGATTTATTGTCACGTGTACGTCAGTACAGTGAAAAGCTTTGTTTGCGAGCAGTACAGGCAAATCATAGTAAGCAAGAATCTACAGATCATAGGGTGAAAAAGTCTTGGACATAGTGAGATGTACAGATTGCCCTTCAAATAATGTTGGTATTGCTTTGTGCACGTCCTGTGAAATTAAACTTCATCAGTCTAGTAATGGTAGGGAAGAAGCTGCTCTTGAACCTGTTGGTGCATGTGCTCAAACTTCTGTATCTTCTGCCTGACAGAAAAGATTGTAGGAGAGCATTACCGGAGTGAAATGGGTCTTTGATGTTGGTCAACCTTTCCGCAGCAATGAGGGGTGTAAATAGAGTCTACGGATGGAAGGTTGGACTCCGTGATGGTCTGGGCTGTGTACACAACCTTCTGTAGTTTCCTCTGGTCCCAGTATACAGGCCGTTGTGCACCTGAATCGTATGCTTTCTATGGTGCATCTGGAAAAGTTGGTGTGGGTCCCTATGGACATGCCAAATTTCCTAAGCCATTTGAGGAAGAAGAGTTGTTGTGCCTTTTTGACTGTCGCATCTACCTGGGAAGTCCAGGATAGTTTGTCAGTTATCGTCACTCCTAGGAACTTGATGCTCTCAACCTCCACTCCGTTGATGTAGATAGGGGTGTGTTCTCCTCTTTTCTTTCTGAAGTCAATGATCAGTTCTTTTGTTTTGCCAACATTGAGAGAGAGGTTGTAGATGGCGTTTATTCGGAATTTGACTACACCATCGTGGGTGTGCAGGGAGTACAGTAGGGGACCGAGAATGCATCCTGGGGGGGTGCTCCAGTGTTGATTGTTATCGGGAAGGAGGTGCAGTCTATGGGTCAGGAGGCTGAGGATCCAGTTGCAGAGGGCAGAGCTGAAACCTAGGTCTCGAAATTTTGAGATTAGTCTGGAGGGGATAATGGTGTTGAGGCGGAGCTGTAGTCAACAAGCAGGCCCTTGTTGTCCATATATTCCAGGGATGAGTGTAGGGCTGGGAAACGGCATCTGCTGTGGACTGTTACATTGGTCAGCAAATTGCAGGGGATAGAGGCAGGCTGGGAGGGTAGAGTTGATGAGAGCCATGACCAAGCCTCTTGAAGCACTTTGTGATTATGGAGGCCAGAACCACTGGACACTAGTTGTTAAGGCACATTGCATGTGCTTTCTTAGGTACTGGGATGATAGTGGTCTTCTTGAAGCCAGCAGAGACTTCAGCTTGCAGGAGGGAGAGGTTGAAGATGTCAGTGAATACCTCTGCCAGCTGGTTCGCACAGGATCTAAGTGCACGGCTGGAGACTCCGTACGGGCCTGTCGCTTTCCTTGGGTTGACTCTCAGGAAAAGTGATCTGATGTCTGCAGCGGTGACGAAGGGAACAGGTGCATCCGGGGCTGTCAGGGCAGGTGTTACTGCGCCACTTGCATTCTGTTTGAACCAAGCACAGAAAGCATTGAATGCATCAGAGAGGTATGTGTCTTTGGCCACTGTCTTGCTGTGCTTCATTTTGTATCCCATCATGTTGCTTAGGCCTTGTCACAGGCAGTGGCTGTCCGAATGGTTGATTTGGGCCTCTAACTTGGTCCTGTACTACCTCTTGGTATCTCTGGCTTTGCAGAGGCCATATCTGGATTTTCTGTATAGGTCCAGGTTATCCAACTTGAATGCTGCTCACGTCTTCAGTAGGCAGTGATTTCCCAGTTCATTAAGGTTTCTGGTTGGAGGGCACCTGGATTGACTACCTCGTGGGGGAGAGGAACTGGTTACGATGGGAGAGTGTAGGCACATGTTTAAGGGGGAGATGGGCTTCATTGAGTCTCCTGCTAAGAGAAAATGTATACAGCATGGCTGAAACCTGCATGAATACATTTTAAGTACTTTAAGACATTTTTGATTTATTTTAATGAATGTTGAGTTATAATATGTGCAGTTTAAATTATGTACTCAATGTTACTGTGCTACTACTAGTTATTTTTATTGGTGTTTCACTTTTTAAAAGTATTTAATCATTCAGTGTGGGTATTTGTGGCAAGGCCAGTGTTTGTCTCCTTGTACCTAAGTGGCCTTGAGAAGGGGGGTGACAAGTTAAAATGGGGTCACATTGAAAAATAGTTTGTGAAATGAGACTTGAGTCTCTTGTTTTGCTTCACATGTGCATAAGTTAGCAGGATCATGTATGGATTTCATCCTGAGTTACACTGCATTGAATGCTGTAATTGCTGAGGTCACTTTGATTTGATACCAACATATTTTTCTACTGTCTTGACCATAATAGAACTTAAAGGGCAAAGTAACGTTTTTGTGCACTTAAAGTCTAATAATTTCACCCATATTGAAGCATTTGCATTTCACTGCAGATCATTTAAAATGCTTTAACACTTGATTCTTCATCACAAAAAGCACTTTCAGACCTTTTTTTCTATGGCTAGTATTTTTCAGACCTATTTGGCCTGGGATACTTGTATCTCAGGTGATACAGTCTCGATGCCTTTAGCACAAATTCTACCAGTTCAGAAACATTGTGATTCAAACAATGCTGTGAAGAAATTAATTGCTTTGTAATGTCATTGGCTGCAGTACATGCATTGATGTCTTTAGAAAAATATTGACACATTTAGTTATTATTTTCTTCAAGGAAAGGTGGAGTAATTTGAACAAAAGATCATCTTTACTGACGGTGTTTGCTTTTTCATTTACAAATAAGTGAACTTTTCTTTTTCTTCTTATAAGAAAGCTGCCTTTGGGCATTGCTGCTGTAAAAACAGAATTGTTTTGACTCAAAATTAACTGCTTAGAGTTTCTTTTGGTTCTAGCCTGTTATCTGAAATGCATGATTGTGTGATCATCCACTTCGTTACACATATTATTGTACAATTTAGATGGTCAGGGTTCTGAAAAAGTTCTTTTAAACCCTGTGGATTTTGGTCTGATGATATATCATTTTGCTAGAAATAGCTAAACATGGGGGTTTAGACTCATGTATAAAATTGTGTCTGTGTGTATTTAGTAGATATAACAGGAACTGAATGAAGAAACATGTAGTTTTTAATTGTGGCATTGATCAAAGGCAAGTAATATGTTAACATTTGTATAAACTTTAGGACTGTAACTAATTCTCTACGTAGAGGTAAAATATCGAACGTATCCTGTAGCACATGTTTGATTTCCTTTTATACTAGTGAATGAAGCATAATTCTCATTAAATGAGAAGAAACATATATTGTTCTGGGATCATTATTCTTAACTGTTGTTGAGCCCTGTCCTAGTAAATCCAATTATATTTTGAACTGTTGTCATTATCTAAGCATTACTGTTTTCACGTTGGTTCACTTTGGCTTATTTAACCTATTTAACATAATTCAGCCTATTGCTATTTGAGCAGTTGTAAAGGTTGTACTGCACAAAGTACTGATTTATGATAAGACAGCATAAGGTTGAGATCATTATCCCCATTATGACAATGCAGTCATACAATCTGTGAAGTTAAGTAACAGCAAAGAATGAAACAAAGTCAGTGCGCTTTGTAGATTTTCCTTGTATGCAGCTTTTTTTCTGTCCGTGGTTCAAAAATTAAGCAAAAATTTGTTTTCCAGCAATCTGTCAATAGCTGCAACACTGACAAGCTGTAGATTCTGTTAATACTAACTTCATAATTTGGTGACCAAAGCTGGTTGCGTTCAAAGTGATTACAATGTTTTATTCAACTTACGGCTGAATTGCAGTAAAACTTGCATCAATAAATTTATAAAATGTTTATAGACTGAATAATAAAACTGAAACTATGGAAATGTGACAATATTGTTATTGCAAAAATAGATAAATTCAGGCAGTAAAGTTGTAGACAAAAATATTTCTTAATATTGTACAATACTGAAAATGTTCCCTTTTTTTAGGTTATTTTCACTGGTGATAATATTCCAGTACATCCCCACGTTTACAGCAATGGACATATTTGCCTCTCCATTTTGACAGAAGACTGGTCTCCAGCTCTCTCTGTGCAATCAGTCTGTCTTAGCATCATCAGCATGCTTTCCAGTTGCAAAGAAAAGGTAATCCAAGGTTAGAGTCAAAGCTATAATTTATCAAGCAAGCAATTTTTGCCTCTTAAGAGTCTGTTTTTTTTAAACTGAGAGAAAGAAAGATGAGAAATTCTCTATAATTGAGGTATCTGTTTGCGATTATGATGTTTACTTAAAAAAAAATCTACTGTGAAAATATGCTACATATTGACTTGATTCTCATGGATAGTTTGTTTTTAGATTGTTGTTCTCGTCAGGAGAATGCATCGACATGTATCGTTGTTCGTAGTTGATTTGGAATAGCAGATTAAAACCTGGGATTTGGGAATTATTGCTGTGACCAAGGGTTATAATAGTTGTTCAAAAGTTTCCTAACAATTTCAAATGATTTGCTCGTATACATTATGTGATCTGCACTCTGATGGTTGACTTTTCAGATTACTTAGCAAATTTGTACTTGAATCCTAAAAGTTCCTTTACTCAAACTTAGATTGGCGAGAAATGCAGCATTGTTTTGCTGGGATCAATTACAAGGATTGTGGGAGGGCTGGAAGAGATAACTGTAAAGTGGAGAAATGATTTAAGATATGGTTTCATAACACTAACAGGCTCTAGTTAGATAACTTTTTAAGTTGACAATAAGTTTGGTAAACTACCCTTGGTCTCATAGTACCACTGCCTATATTAGTTTGGCAGCAATAGCATCAATTGTTTTTATCTTGGTGAGAATGTTATTCATTCATTTACTCTAAATGTTATAGCAGTGTCTTGCTTTTAATGACTTCAGGTAGTATTTCAAGCAACTTTACTGTCAGCAGATACTCTGTTCTAATGTCCATTTGAGTTTCTTTACAAGCCAGGGCCCAGAAATATTTAGTGAATAATACCTTTGACATGATAGCTGTTGAGTCAATATGTTGCAGTTTTGTGTGAGCATTATTTAAGGTATTATGATGCCATAATCTGAAAAACGTTTTCTTTGTAGAATCTGAAATTGTGATTGTACAAAATATTTGCCTAAACATTCAGTGGGAAATTTTGATGGAAGATTTAGTGTTTTGTCTATTATTTTCTTTAATTAACAGATTTTGCGCTCTCTTCATTATGTAGTTATCCTTCTGAATATGTTAGTGTTTTTGTTTCATGTGTGGAGACATAAAATAGATCAAAATATGTTCTGAAAATGTTTGGTGTGGGTAAATATCCATAACTAGCACCAAATTCTCTGCATAATATTTAATACATAGGCTAAATTCAGTGCTGCTTTTTGTTACTCCTATCAAATGCCATTGACGTTTTCTGTGACATCAATCAGATTTAGTAGACGCAAGTAAAATTCTGGATTTTGTTGAGTAAATTGTTGAGAGTTCTCCAATTATAATACAACTTGAATCAAGTTTTGGATATAGTGAATGTAATTTTTAGAAGTTGATAACATGGTTGAAGCATCTACCCACCACCAAAATACTTGCAGTCCACTGGAGTTCTGCATTTATTTAAAAAAATTTCTGAGGCGTATTTAGCAGTTTGAATTTTTTTCTAATTTTGCAGTTCTTAAAAATATCAGATTAGTCCTGAAGTAGCTCACCTGTTGAATGGTGCATGTAATAAAACGCCACAAATAATGACTGATTTAATCCCCAAAGTATACCAAGGTTGTTCATAGATCTGATACATGCAGTGTCAATGCTGCTAGGCTTGGGAGAAATAAAGTAACCGGGATTGCAGCATTTGTCTTGGAAATGGATAGTGGGTAGTGAGGAAGGCTAAACTGATTGATTAGCTAGTACTGATACTATGGCGGTGAAGCCGATGATACCCTTCATAATTTAAATCCAATCAGTTCTCAATTAATCATATCCAATGGTAAAGTTATAATTAAATAACATGAGGTTAACACTAAAATGCCTTGAACGTTTCAATAAATTAATCTAATGTTTTAGGTAATTAAAAGTTTTGTTAAAAAATTTCAGTTATTATCTATATAAAATGAAATTAGTTCAGTAGAAAAGCAACTGATTGGTGAGTAACTGGTGAATATTTAGTAGCTTTTCTTGCCTAATAAATAGTGCCATGTGAGGGCAACTAGGACTCATGAAGTGTGCTTTCTGATACACAGTGGAACTTGAGGATAAGAGATAACAAGGTGTGGAGCTGGATGAACACAGGCCAAGCAGCATCATAGGAGCAGGAAAGCTTGACGTTTTGGGCCCAGACCCTTCTTCAGAAATGGGGGAGGGGAAGAGGGTTCTGAAATAAATAAGGAGAGAGGGGGAGGCGGATAGAGGATGGATAGAGGAGAGGATAGGTGGAGAGGAGGCAGACAAGTCAAAGAGGCGGGGATGGAGCCAGGAAAGGTGAGTGTAGGTGGGGGGTTAGGGAGGAGATAGGTCAGTCCAGGGAGGACGGACAGGTCAAGGGGGCGGGATCAGGTTAGTAGATAGGAGATGGGGGTGGGGCTTGAGGTGGGAGGAGGGGATAGGTTAGAGGAAGGACAGGTTAGGGCGGCGGGGACAAGCTGGGCTGGTTTTGGGATGCGGTTGGGGGAGGGGGGATTTTGAAGCTTGTGAAATCCACATTAATACCATTGGGTTGCAGGGTTCCCAGGCTGAATATGATTTGCTGTTCCCGCAGCCTTCCGGTGGCATCATTGTGGCAGTGCAGGAGGCCCAGGATGGACGTGTCGTCTGAGGAATGGGAGGGGGAGTTGAAATGGTTCGCGACTGGGAGGAGCTTCTTTTGTCCTGGATAATGACGAACGCAGGAAATATTGTCAGATGTAGCGTCTTGAGCACTGGAATGCAGAACTTGAGCAGCAGCTGTGAGGTAGAGTGTGTAGATAGGGTGTTTATAGATGTGGTTGCTCTGCAGCTCAGGGTTTGCAGGTAGAGAGGGAGCTAGTAACTGTAAGACATTTGAGAACAAGACAGGTAGTGCAGGAGTTCCTTGCGTTCACTTGCTCTCCAGTGAATTTTCAGTTCTGAATGCAAATGGAAGTTCATTTGAGGAATGCAACCAGTACAAGGCCTATGGTGCCATAACTGGCTCAGCTATGTGGGAGAAGGGAGAGAGGTAAGTACAAGGAAGACTAGAAAATCAGAGATGATAGGGGAATTGGTAGTTAGGGGATCAGGCAGCTGTTTCTGCTGCAGAGATGTAAATATAGTGTGGTATGTTACTTTCCTGCTGCCAGGGTCAAGGTGGTAACTGAGTGACTGCAGAGTACCTTGAGAAGAAGGGTGAATAGCAGTGGTGGTGGTCCATGTCAGTACTGATGGCATGGTCAGAAGACTTTATGGAGCTAGGTAAGAAACTAATGAGCTGGACCTAAAAGGTAGTCGTCTTAGAATTACTTGTTGTACCATGCTGAAGTGAGCATAGAAATGGGAGGTTAAAGCAGATGAATGCATGTCTGGAGAGAGGGTGGTAAAGTGAAGAGAGAGGAGAGAGAATACTGGGAGAACTTAGAATTCTTAGGCATTTGGAAGAGTTTTAGGGAAAAGGGACTGAGCAAGCTCGATGCGTTGCATCTGAATCAAGCTGGAGAATTGCACAAACAAGTATGCAATAATAAGCCTGGCAAATACAGGCCAATCCTTTTAACCTCAGTGCAGGTTACAAAGTTAGTAGTCACTTGGCAAACGTGGAGTGATTAAGGAAGGGTAGCGCAGAATTCATCATATTTAAGTTACTTATTGGAGTTTGTTTTGCTATGGGGTTAATGAGGGTAATGGTGATAATGTGGTGCATATGGACTTTAAAGGTAATTTGATAATGTACCTCACAACAGGTCTTTGTCAAAATTAGAACTCCAGAAATAAAAGAGACAACAGCCAGGCACCAATTTTGAAGTTGACAGTTTATTCATAAGTTATAGTACAGAAAGAGATAATTTAGCCATGGCACATGCTTCTGTCTGAATAAACGAATCACCTTGTGCAATCCCCTGCTTTCCTTCTCCATATAGCGATCACCTTGAATCAATGCCCTGTTGCTCTTGATTTTTCCACACTCCCCGTGATTTTGAATATCTCAATCAAATCCCCTCCAACCTTCTCCGAGGAGAGCAGATCCAGATTCTCCACTCTGTTTACTTGCCCGAATGGGTTCCAGGGATGAACAACTCCTTGTGAACCCTCTGCACCTTGCTAGCATCGTTACATTCTTCCTAGGGTGTGGTGCTTAGAACTTGATGCAGTATTCGAGTTAAGGCTGAATGAGTGTGACACAGTGCTGCAAAGTGGGCAGGAACTATGAACTTTTCTCCAACTGGCTATTAAAGCTCATTATTGCACTTTTTCTGTTAACCTGCCGAAATTAACTAATCCCGTATAGATCAGAAGCTGAACATCCTGCCTTTCAAGTCTGTATTTTCCCCAGCAAGGGATCAGAATCAGCAAAATAAACAAAGCTTTATTGAAGTAGCATTTTTAGCATGGACAGCATTTCACTGCCGCTCAGGCATAAGTCTTTGTCAAAGAGGTATGTTGATGAAAATGGTAGAGAAAATTAAGGAGAGAGCTCCAGATATCAGGATTCTGAAGGCACTTTCGCTAGAGGGGGAGAAATATACAATATGCAAAGGAATATCGTGTACCTGGAGATGATGGGAATATGAAAATGAAAAAAATAAAGGAAGAAATTTAAATACAAAGATAATTTTGGGGCATGGGGAGTTAACATGCAGTTCAGTTGGATGGATTGCTGGTTTATGATTGGTACAGATACCAGTAGTGTGTGGTTTCACTTTCCGTGATGACCTTCCGATTAAACCATCACCAGCTGTGTCTCTTTCTCTAATGAGAGAGCAGCCCTCAGGTCCGGTAAAACTGTGATAATTTTACCTTTTACTAAATGTGCACAATTTAAAATGGAGGTGATGGGCAAGTTGATTTTACTGTAGAACCATAGACTCCCTACAGTGTGGAAACAGGACCTTCGACCCAACAAGTCCACACCGACCCAGAGCATCCCACCCAGACCCATCCCTCTATAACCCACCTAATCTTCACATCCCTGAACACTACGAGCAATTTTGCATGGCCAATCCACCTGACCTGCACGTTTTTGGACTGTGGGAGGAAGCAGGAGCACCCGAAGGAAACCCGTGCAGGCACGTGGAGAATATGCAAACTCCACACAGTCGCCCGAGGGTGGAATTGAACCTGGGTCCCTGGTGCTGTGAGGCAGCAGTGCTAATCACTGAGCCACTGTGTTGTGTGTAGAAAATTATGAATATGGCAGAAGTTTGCACAAGGCATATTTTATAGGTGGTGTAAGAATGTAATCCGCAAATCTGAAATAGTGAATACTGGAAATAATAAAGGCATCTGAGGGTTTGGGCACTGTGAAGTTTAAAATAAGAATGCTCAATTTTGCTAAAGATCTGCAGAGGGCTTCTGGTTTATTTAGAATTAGTATTGATATTATATAAAAGATACTGCACCCTTCAGTTACCAGGATTATGGACAGTTATGCCTCTTTTGCCCAGAGAGGAGTAAGACCTCATATCTACTGTCATGAAGTCAACATTTGGAGACTTCTGCAACAAAAATAGTTTATCACTTGTATGTTTTTGCATGGGGTGCAAATTTCACTGCCAAGTCAGGCATTTAAGCCAATGCCTAATTGTCCTTGAAGGTAGTGGTGAGCAGGTCTTAGCATGTAAACCATGTGACATATGTTTAAACACAATTTATGAAAGGACTTCCAGGTTTTTGATGCAGTATGTTGAAGGTATGGTAATATAGTTCCAAGTCAGAATTGTGTCTGCCTTGGAGGGGAATTTGTAGATGGTAGCCCATTATGTCCTTATATGTATTTTGCATGCTTTAGGGAGAACAGAGAAAAATACAGCACAGCTTCAGCTCTCCAAGCCTGCGCTGACACATTTTTGCCCTTCCGTACTGTAACTCTCTTCACTTACAGGATCTGTATCCCTCTCTTCCCTTCCTATTCATGAATTTGTCCAGGTGTTTCTTGAATGCTGCTATTGTGTCTGCTTTCACCACCACCTCTGGCAGAGCCTTGCAGGCACTCACCACCATATGTATGAAATGTGTGCTTCAAACACGTCTTTTAACCACCCTCCCCCGGTCCTTCCTGGTACCTTGAACCTAAATCCCCTAGTAATTGACCCGTCCGCCCTGGGAAAAAGCATCATACTTTCCACTCTATCGATGCCATTCACAATCTTATTAACTTCTGTCAGGTTGCCCACAACCTCAGGAATTCCAGTGAAACCAACCTTTCTTCATACCTAAAATCTCCCATACCATCCTAGTAAACCTTTTCTGTACCCTCTCCAAAGCATCCACATCCTTCTGCTCATGTGGTGACCAGAACTGTACACAATATTCCAAGATTAGCCTAACTAAATTTTTATAAAGCTGTAGCATAACTTGCCTATCCTTATACTCAGTGCCCCTTCCAATGAAGGTAAGCATGCCATAGGCCTTTTTTTACTACCTTATCTACCTGCGCTGCCACCTTCAGCGATTTGTGGACCTGCACACCCAGATCCCTCTGCACATCAAGACTCCCGAGGGTTCTGCCATTTACTGTATAATTTCCACCTGTACTTGACCTTCTAAAATGCATCTGGATTAAACTCCATCTGCTGTTTTTCTGCCCATGCCTCTAACTGATCTATATTCTGTTGTATCCTCTGACCGTCCTCCTCACTATCCGCAAATTCCGACAATCCTTGCATCGTCTGCAGAGAGGTGATGAGCAGAATTCCCAGATACAAACACAAAGTCGCTGGAAAAGCTCAGCAGGTCTGGCAGCATCTGTGAAGAAAAAAATCAAAGTTAACTTTAACTGATGGTGGCTGGGAAAACATCAGTTTATACGCATAAAATAGGGAGAGCAGTGGGGTAGGGCTGGGGTGGGGTGTTTTGCAAGTGGAAGTTGGTGTTGTTTGTTGCATAGAGCGCAGATGCTCAACAAAACGTTTGCGAAACATTTTAACTCTCCCCTTCCCCACCCCCGCCCCGGTGACGTGTCCATCTTGGGCCACCTTTAGGGTTACAATGACACCACTGCAAACTGGAGGAGCAGCACCTCATATTCCGCCTCGGGAGCCTGCAGTCCAATGGCCTAAATGTGGATCTTACCAGTTTCAAAATCTCCCCGCCTGCGGCCTTATCCCATGACCAACCCTTCCTCTCCTTGACCTGACACAACCTGCCCGTCTTCTCTCCCGCGTATCTGCCACTCCCACCTCACTGACCAATCCTGAGGCATCCCACCCACCTTCCCCAGCCCCACCCCTTCTCTCTCTATTTATTTCTGAGCTCCCCTCCCCCTCCCCATTTCTGAAGAAGGGTCCAGACCTGAAACGTCAGCTTTCCTATTCGTCTGATGCTACCTGGCCTGCTGTGTTCCTCCAGCTCCACACTTTATTATCTCTGACTCCAGCATCTGCAGTTCTTGTTATCTCTATGTTCCAGTAACTTTTTTTTTTCAAAACTGCAGTGTCTTTTCTCTTTAAGGTAATATCTTTACCAATTTTTAAGCCCACATTCCAAAAAATAGAAGTGGTTTTTACATTATTGCCTGGCACATATCTGTGTGAATGTTACTAGCCACTTATCAGCCCAAGCCTGACTGTTGTCCAGATCTTGCTACATCAACACATGCACTTCTGTATCAAAGAAGATTTAAATAGTACTGAATGCAGTGCAGTCATCAGCGTAGATCCCCATTTGCAATGGACAGGAGGTCAATGATGAAACAAGACCTCACCTACTGTCATGAGCTCAAAATCTGGAGACTGCTATCCTGGATTTAAAAAACCTGAAACAAGCCTTCCTAATAATGCAGTGGTTGCACCCACATGACCCAGACTTTACAATTTAATAAGGCCACTACTTTCAAAAAGTCAGTTGGAAATGGGCAACAAATACTTGAATGTTAAAGTGCACGTTCCATGAAAGAGGTTTTAAAAAAAAATCCTGCTGGATGTCTTGGGACTGAAATGATTGACCTCCAGTAACTGCAAACTTTATTTTGACTTGATTATGACTTTAATCAGTAGAGAGTTTTCCCTGAATGGCATTGATTTCAATTTTATTAGGCCTCTGTGATGAAGTGCTGTCAAATACTGCCTTGATATGAAGGCAGTTAATCTCCGCTAATTTCTGGAATTCAGCTGTTCTGTCTGTATTTGAATTGAAGGCTGCATGAATTCTTGTCTAAGTGACATGGATTGGCTAAGTCAGCTGGTTACTGCTGAATAAGTGGCACCTGATAGCACTGTCAGTGACGCATTTGTTAAATGAGAAAAGGCACGAAGTTTTAATCATTTTTCCTTCATTTGATGGTGAATAGTTAACTACATTGTTAGAGACACACGTATACCATTCAGAGTAAGGGCAGCAAATTTCTGGAAAATGGAAATGAATGTGTCCACATGTCAATGAGCATGCAGACCTTTGGAACAGCTATGCAACTGTGTAGCTTAGAAGGAACATATTCATAACTATCATTAACATCTTTTCTGCACTCCTCGGCTACCATTAGCAATCCCTTTGTATTTTGCTTTAGGTGCACTTGCCATCTGTTCTCTTTGCACCTCTTCCCCCTTTGTCAACAGCATAAATACCATAATTTTCTTGCCCCCGCCCCACCCCGCCAGAACGGTCATATTGGGCTCAGAACCTCAGCTCTTTTTCTATCCCCTCAGATGCTGCCAGACCTGCTAAGTTTCTCCAGCACTTTGAGTTTATTTCAGATCTCCAGCATCTGCAATACTTTATTTTTATTTTAACTGAATCTATTTGGTTAAGCCTTAAGGAGTTGTTACATCATCAAGTCATATGAATTTCTAGTTGTTTATCATGGACTTTGCAAATAAGGAAACAGAAGAGCAAAGTTGTAGTGAGAAATGCATTAATAGAACTCTGATTGTTCAGGAACAAACTGGAGTAAAAGACAAGTGGGTCGAAGAACTTCAGTTTCCAGCTCGGTGAATTTGAATTGAGGAACGATAGGCTTAGAATTATATAGACTTTACATGACTTCCCAATGCCCTTTTTAGCATTTTAGTATTTTGGACCTTAGGAATAATGACAGCCAATTTACACACAAGTTCACACAAACAGAAGTGTGCAATGACACAGATGATGTGTTTCTGTGATGTTAAATGAGAAATAACTATTGTCCAGTGTTTTGGGTAAAGTCTCTTCCAAAAGATAGCTCTTCCAGCAGTACGGTACTGGCTCTGCAAGAGGTACTCCCTCAGGAGTGTTAGTCTTGATTTTTGAAACCCTATGTGGTACTTGAGACCACAGCACTCTGACTTAAAGGATGAAGTGCTTCTGACTGGGCGACTATTGACATAAGTCGTGTTCGATATAGTTATTTGGAATGAAGTAGGGCAGGTGGGGGTTTTTTGCAGAACATTGCATAATAGCAAATCTAATTAGAGTTTCTGCATTTATGATCAGGAATGGAGAAAAATCAATATAGAAATGCCACAAAGAAATTTGTGATATTTAAAGGGACCTAGCCAATGGACCGCAAGGAGATAGAAAGTTGTTTTAATTCATGGGATGTGGACTTTCTTGGCAAAGCCAGTATTTGTCATAGCTAATCTTGAAATGGTGTGCAGCTATCTTGAACCACTGTAGTTCATGTAGTTAAGGTATTCCTACAAAGTGACAATTTGGATTTCTCGGAGGTGGGCATTCCAGTTTCAACAGTGCAGTTTCCTTCTTTCATGACTGGTTTTGTAGTTTGACTAAATATAGTCAGATTGGCTCCATTATTAGCCCTGCTTTCAGACAGAGATTGTACCTTCCAGTTTCTCAAGTCTCAAAAAATCAAACACAAGGGTTTTATTTCTGCAACTAAAATCATCATTTCCTAACTCATCAGACCGTTTTCAATATTAAAGGTTCCTTGAGTTACAATGTTTGTTCCAAGGACTTAGGGACGTGGTCAAGTCAGTTTGCTGCCTCTGGAGGCATTAATGAGGCAGACAGGAGCCAAGATGGACTTGTTTGTACACCTACCTCCGTTCTCTTAGACCAGAGCCCAATTTTATAAAAGGCTATTGGGCCCTATTTCTCACTCTCACTAGCATTCACTATCACTAGCGCTTGTCCTCTGGTGCTCGCTCTGTTTTTCCCTCTATCATTTTGGGTGATTTATATACTTCAGATAAGGCAGCTTAACCAAACATCGTCTGCCCTTTTTAATATGCTTGTATGACCTCTATTGATAGATGCCTCCATACTTCAGGTTATGGCCCTTGGAATACTGAAAATCAGGTCTATTTAAATTCAGAACTAGTTTTACATGGCCCAGCAGACTTGTGTTTCCTACTTCTAAGTAAGTAAAGTAACTCACATCTCATCATTTTCCCCTCCTGACTAACATTATAGTGATTGGAACTGTGGGGGTGTGGCTATGCATATTGAACACCAGTATGCCCCCATCACCGTTTACAAATGGCCTCCAGAGTTGACGAATTAGTGAAATTCTGGTGCATAGTCTACGTTTACACTCCAAACAATGATGACCACAGAAGGAAAAGTTATTCTCCCATTAAAGCCTTCTGCATTACAGTTTGCTCATTGCCGATCTATACCTTAGCTCTATCGATCCATCTTCATTTCATTGTCTGACAAAAATCTATCCGTTTCAGTTTTGAACTTATCAACCTCAACAGCCTTTTGGAGTGAGAATTCCAGATTTCCATTGTGCCCTGTGTGAAGAAGTGACATCACTTCTGAAAGGCCTGTCTCTAATATCAAGGTTTTGGATTTGTCCTACGATAGAAAGTAGTTTGTCTCCAAATATCCTGTCAACTTTTCTAATAATCTTAAATACTTGAATTCGACCAATCTTCAATTCTCTATCTTTAGACTTTTCTAGCCAGTATTTTTCTGCTGAATTTTCCTCCAGTTCCATTATATCCTTTTTGAATTGCATTGTCCAGAAGTGAATAACCACCTAAATAGGATCTGACTCTACCAACTTTATTTAGCTGTAGCACTATTTCCTTCACTATTCCTCTTGAGACAAAAGTCGTCATTCCATTATCCAAGTCTACTAGCTAGTAATGATTTCTGTGCTTGGATGCTAAATCTCTTTTTTTGCTATGGTTCCCAGCTTCTAAATGTTTAGAAAATACCCTGATCTATTTTTCTTGTATTTAAAGCAGAATACTTTGTACTTCCACTTCCCCACTCCATGGGGTGTTGATCAATGACTGAAGTACAAAACAGTTTTTCACCAGACCAGTTTCTTTTTCTAATTTTCAGACTTGAAATATTTTGCTAAAATTTAGAATTTTAAATCAACTTAAAAGGACGGTGAATGATTTTACACAATCTGTTTGAACTAGCAACTTAAACTTCTTGTGGAGGGAAGATCATGTTAAATAGGTTGCTGATTCACTACAAGCTTCTTTGAACTTCTGGGGACAGACCAATCTTCCCAGTCTATGTGCCAATTTTGCCTGTTCATTAAAATTTCAATGTCACATTGATAGATTAATACTCCGTTTTATATATTTACTGTACCACCAAACGTGGTGTTTTCAACAAACTTTGATTGATAGCTTGATATTCTTTCATTTAAGAAATTTGTAGCTATAGTGAAAAGATGAGGCGCCTGTGTGCTTCCCTGGTGGATAGTATTAGTTATATCCTATCTTATTTGAGAACCTACTATCACTATTCTGTGTCCGCTAATTTCAGTGGGGTGCCTCCTATTACATAGTCTTTTTTTTAAAAAGAGCCTTGTTTGTTGATTGTCTTCTCAAAGATCAAATGACCAACCTGTGAAAACTCCCTTATTAACCAAACTAGTTATCATTCTTTCAAAACAAAATTATCCTTGCTTTGGCAATTGTTGTTATTATTTTACATATTCTATGTGAACAGCAGCAAACTTCAATTGAAATGCTGTCGCAAAATTGTCCCCCCATCCCCCACCACCACCACCACCATCGTATTGCACAGCCAAAACTGATTGCCCAGCTAAAAGCTATCTGATTGAATAATCTTTACCCATCACTTTCTTGTATGTCTGCGAAACAATTATGGAAAATTGTTTTTAGGACAATTGGGATTGCACATCCTTGGAGTAGTTGGTTCTGGCTTGTGAAATGCAGTTTCAGATATTAGTGTTAATATTGTCAATTTATCTGCTTTATTACAGAGGCGGCCTCCTGATAATTCATTTTATGTAAGGACGTGTAATAAAAATCCAAAGAAAACAAAATGGTGGTATCACGGTAGGTACAGTACCTTTGGACATTGTGCACTATGTTTGTCTGGATAAGAAGGTAAAAGTTTGACTTAATTTTAAACCATGTGTTTTTAATTAATGAAACGTTTGTGTTTTTCTCAATTTTCAGCTGTATTAAATACAAATTGAACAATGTTTTAGATGAAGTTCTGTGTTTTTGATTTAATGATAAAGTACCGAAATTATAAATTTTGAACTAAAGGGAAAATATGGAGCAGACACACTAATGATATAAAGACTGTTGTTATGCACATGTTGCAGATGTGTTGAGCACACTGGGTTTTGCTGCAATGCTTTTTCAGAGTCACCATTAATTGTCCCAGTGACTATTCTTCGTTAATGGTGAGTTGCCTGCTTTCTGGATCTATACCATATGATTGCTACATAATCAGAGGAGGAGTCAAAAAAAATTGGCACTGAGTTTTCAGTAAGGTGTAGCTTACTAAGCAGTTATCAAGTTTGTGACATCCCTGTGAAGGGTTTGGAACTGAAGTTAAAGGTGCTTTTAGCTGGCCTTTGGTGTAATTAAAGCAATTGGCAGTACTGAGAGAGTTTGGAACAAGTGACAAACAAGGTTATGTGTTTAACTAAGTATGAATGCTACTTATTTTTCTGTTGGATGTGTAGGAAAAGGATTTTGGTCTGTAATAAGGTTATGCATTTAAAAAATCTACTTTAGAACTTATATACACATTGATGAAGCAAAATTACTGTTTTTCATTCATACTGCAGTTTCTAAACTCAGCTAGCTTGACAGCTGTTCAGAAAAACTATTTTCATAGAGAAGAAAATTATTGTTTGGAAGAGTAAACTAATGCTGCTTACTTATTGTTGGTTGTTGAGGCACTGGCATAAATTACAAATTGGTTGAATCCCTGATAGGTAAAAGAAAGGAAAGTGGAACCATTTTTGTATGCCCCTACATGATGCTTTCTTACTGCATTATATTCATTTAGTATTTATTGTAAATTGCCAACTAAGTTGGTGGGTTTATGTCATCCACAGTAAACAGAAAAATAGTAAAACCAAAGTCAAGCACTGCCATTGGAATCTATTAATGTTTCCCAATGGTGATGTTTCCCTTGGAAACGCACAGTCAATCCCTTCCCATGAAATTTCTAATGCCTCTGATTGTTCTAGTAAATATTTATATCTCATTAAAAACTGAGAGAACTGCAGATGCTGTAAATTAGGAACAAAAACAGAAGTTGCTGGAGAAGCTCAGGTCTGGCAGCATCTGTGAAGGAGAAAACAGTTAACGTTTCAGGTCTGGTGACCCTTCCTCAGAACTGATGGTGGCTGGGAAAATGTCAGTTTATATGCAGAAAATAAGGAGGTGGGTGGGATAGGGAGTAAACAATAGGACAGAGCCCAAAGAGAGTGAAAGACAGTTGGACGGACAAAGGAGCTGCTAACGATCAGGCTGGGAGGGTGAATAGTTGTTAATGGGGACTGTTAGTGACTGTTAGTTGTTCCCTTTGATAATCTTTGAGGTTTCTTTAAGATTACCAAAGAAAAAATGGAAAGAAATTTAAATGTACTAAAAAGACATTGCACAGCACTTTAAGTGTATGAGTGATCTTATTGCCTTTTTGCAGGTTGGCTCAATTTTTTATTCACTTATGCAATGTGGATAACACTGGTGAGGCCAGAATTTTATTGGCCATCCCTAATTACCCAGAGGGCAGTTAAGAGTCAGCCATGTTGGTGGTGGATCTGGAGTCACATGTAGGCCAGATTGGGTGTAGAATTGGAATTAGATTTTATTGCCACGTATACTCAAGTATAGGAACACGTGAATACAGTGAAAAGTGTACAAAGTCATCATTCTCTGGCTCCATCGTGATTACGAAGCTAGAATTTTTTTAAAAAATAACAGCCGAAATAAAAGAAAGACAAAGGTTGGCTGTTTCCCTAAAGGACATTAGTGAATCAGATGAGCTTTTCCAGCAATCGACGATGATTTCATGGTCATTATTAGATTCTTAATTCCCAGATTTGTTTTGAATTCAAATTCCATTATTTGCCCTGGCAGGATTTGAACACACTTCTACAGAGCATTGCTGGCTCTCTGAATTAACAGTCTAATGCCACTAGGCTATGGCCTGCCCCCCTCCAATGGTAACAAATAAAACAGAAATCACTTGAGAAACCCAGCAGATCTGGCTGCATCTTGGAGAAAGTAGTGTTAATGCTTCAAGTCCTATGCCCCTTCTTCAGAAGCAGGTCAAAAACATTGGTATTTGTGCTCATGACAGGGGTGGTGGGAGTGTGGGAGAAAAAGAGCATGCAGCTAGATAGAGGGAGTCCAAAGAGAGAAGGGGCAAGAAAGGTAGTCAGACAGAGATAGTTGATAGTAAGCCAGGGAAAGTGATAATGGTGATTGTGAGTAGTTGAAGAGTAGTTGAAAAGGAGTTGGCTGTGCCATGAGCAACTCATTTCATGACCGGATCTGGGGTTTGAGCGGTTACCTAATAGTTAAGGAAGGGGCGGTATTCACAATCTGAAATTGTCAAACTCCGTATTGAGTCCTGAAGGCTGTAAGGTACCTAGGCCGAAACTGGGATGCTGTTCCTCCAACTTCTTGCTGGAGTACTGTAGCAGGCTTGAGACAGGTTAGCACGGAAACACGGTATTGGAGTGGCAGGCAATTGGAAGCTCAGGGTTATTTTTACAGACAGAACATGGGGGTTTTCCAAAGCAGTCACCCAGACTGTGTTTTGTCTCCCCATTATGGAGGGGATCACATTGTGACCAATGAATACTGTAGTCTAAATTGAATGAAGCACAGCTAATTCTGCTTCACTATGCCTGCGGCCTTGGTGAGGAAGGAGGAGATAAACGGGCAAGTGTTTTACCTTCTGTGATTGCATGGAAAGGTGCCGTGGGATGGTGTTGGGAGTAGAGGAGGAGTGGATCAGTGTATCTGTTCAAATGATTCTATGCGATGCAGAGCATAATCTAAAGTGAAGCACTGGTAACTTATTGTTAACTTAATGCATGCTAAGTGATGGATGATAAATGGTGTAAGATGGAAAATTTTACACTTTTTTAAAACTATTCAATAGATTCCATGCAATAACATACTGAGTACTTTGATGTAATTGCTTGTCAAACCTCATTGGAACACCAGTTTCTTGTCAAATGATATTTTTTGAGTTCTGAAGAAGTCATGTGGTTTCTCTCTTCAGATGCTGCCAGACCTGTTAAGTTTCTCAAACATTTTACTCCAAATGTCCAGCATATGCAGTTGTTCAGTTTTTTTTCTCTGTTATGGTTTTTATTGCTATAACAAATTCTTCAGTAGAAGAATGCATGAAAACACAAGTTTTGCTATGATGATTTGAAAAGTTTACAATCTGAAAAATGGATCACTGTACTTTTTTATAAATTGATTGGGATTTAATAATTGAGAATGAAGTACATGCCGCAATCCTATCAGTATTCTTATTCAGGCCGTTTTTTGTTTTACAGATGATACATGTTGATGTTCAGATTCTTGGCCCTGGTAGAGGAGAAAGTACTGCTGAGTCCAAAAGCACTTTGATCGGTCAATTTTTGAACTTTAACACAGACTTGCCTGCAGGCACTGGAGACTACTTCCTTTACTGCATTTCTACTAGTGTATATCAGGGCATATGCTGATAGCTGGTTAAGTTCCTGCAACTGACCCTATTTCATTTATTAAGCAGTATTAATGCAGCACTTAGGAAGAAATCTTGTAATTTCAACAATAAATCATCTCTGTTGTTTAGTTTACTGTGAGGACATACCTTGTGAGAAGGTTTGAAACCCTCCTGTGTTGTGCAATAAATGGTTATTGACGCATGCTTGGAGACTTAAAACAAAAGGAAATCTGTGCAATAAAAACAAAGGGATCCATTTTTAATTGACATTTGCAACTGTATTATTGTACTAAATTTAATGCATTGCTGTCACATGGCCAGGTATGTAAAAACTTGTGGCATGTTTTGCTGCAGCAACAAATTTAATTCATTCAATGAAGCATTCCAAAACTTAAAATTTTTCAATACAGTTGTCTCATTACAAAAATATATTTACTTTTATTTTACTTGAGCCAAATTACCTTTGGAAAAAATGTTCTTCACGGGCATTTGTCAGGGTCATTGACCAGCCTTCAGTGTGGGCCCTCATGCTCCCATTTCCCCAAAAAGACAGTTTTAAACTGGAACACAACTATAATGTATTGCTTTGCATTCATTTTGTTTCTCCAATGTCACATTTTTTGTTATCATACTTGAAGCTTCTGATATGAAATGTATTTTGAATGAAAAGCTGTTTTGTCATAATACTGTCTCCTGTAAATTATTTCCTATGTATCTGACACCTTGTCTTTAATTCTTTATGCTATAGAAATTGCAATCCATCTTGAAGAATACAATTAATGTTTTGACATATTACTTAAAGATATATGTTAACATATATGTTGCTGTGTTGCAGTTTATTAGCTTCTCATTATGAAAAAGATAGAACTAATCTTTGTTGAACCATTATTTATGAATGAAATTAAATACTGTAGGTTGGAATTTGAAAGTAATTGTAAAAATGAGACTTGAATACTCTATACCACTATTGCATAAGTTCTTAATAACAAAATTAGGGCTGAAAGCTAGGTGGAAAATGATTTCAGGATGCAACTGTTGAAACCTCAAGATGATACCTGAGATAAACCAGAGTGATGATTTCTACGCCCACCACCACCACAACCCCACCCCGCCGCCACCAAAGTACTGCTGATCTGTGTAAGAAATGTGACCTTTTGTGTACTGAGTTGCCTTTGTAGCATTCACAAGTTGACATTTGTTAACACTGGCAACACTTTTTTTTTTTTTTGTAAATTTCTGATATAAAATTTAGAGAAATTGGAAACAATATTTTCATTCATGGTAGCCTGCTGATAAATAAGACCAATATGGTCAGATCATTATTTTCAGTAACACAACTGCTCAACTGCAGGGTTAAATCATTAGTTGTATTGTCCCTTCTAAAATATGCAGAATTGTGTTTCTTATGTAAGGGTATTAAAGAAAAACAGATGTTTGGCTTTCCATTTTATTTTACTTTTATTGATTGATAGTGTTCATTTACCTTCCCTAGTGAGTTATTCACTAACAACTTTCATAAACAAGATTTAGTTGATTAATCAGAGCATAGCCAGCAACGCTTCTGAATTAATTGATTTTGGACAAACTCTGTAAATACTGTCCTTCTGTACTTCAGTCTGAAGTGCCTATATTGGCTGGTGTTTGCCATATTATGGTCACGTTATATTAGTAAGGCTCATGACTAACACTTCAGGTTAAATTACTTGCAAATCCATCCACTGGCTGAGAGTTTTCTAAATTAGGATTGCTTCATCATAGATTTACAAAACTGGGATTAAAGTTGAGGGAATTTTAACATCTCAGTAAATGTCCACTTTTCCAGATGGCATTTGTGTGAAACCACAATTTATCTGTTTATTAAGTCAAAACATTATTTACCCACCTGTTTTTGGACATGGGCTGTGCAGCCTGCAATATTTTGGGAGAAATTATCTCAACAAATTCTAAATATCTAGGATACAATATCAAAGCATTGTCCAAGCATTTAAGTGTATAAATTTGAAATCTCTGCAGGACCAGTGTTAAATTTTAACTGGACTCAGCTTATCTTTTTTAAAACAATATGCCAGCTAATTGACTTGATGTAGCCTGAATATAGTCTATATTTGTACAGATCTTGCACTTGCAAACATTTTAGCGAAATGCTGCATTTACCATTTGTTAATATCATTGGAGGCATAAATAATCTCATGGTTTGCGGTGTTAATTTGGCACACTGATGGGTCAAATTTGTATACAGTTTAATTGTACCATATTTTGAGTGTTATACTGTGGAGGAAAAATATATGGCAATGAATTGGCTAAAGAAAAAATAAATCTTAGTTTTATACAATAGAGCACTTAAATAATAACATTTATTTCTGAATAAGAACATAGTATTCTACAAAGGATTTTCTAAGCATTGTTTTCACTTCTGAACACACTTTTGACAACCTTTCAGTGAATGTGTCATTAAATGGGGATTTCTTAGTATGCTCTGAACAGACCATATGTAGAATATTCATGCTGTTTTATAAAAACCTGGTAGATTTTCAGAAATATTTTTTCATCTATCCAGTTCTTCCTGGCCTAGTATTGAAGAATTTAATAAACTGTTTATTGCCAAGAAAGGTATCTACTGAAAATTTATTTAACTTTTTAAAATTGGATTAGTGCTTGAGTTATATAAATTTAATATGTTCTGAACAGTGCCAATCTAAGTTCCCCAATGCTAAAAAACTTGTGAAAATCTGAATAATATTTTACCCTAATCCTTGAATCTGGCTATGGAAGTTCTAATTGGTTTAGTTTTTAGCTGCAATGTTATATTAAAATTTGTGTTAATGTTGCTTAGTTTTGTTTGGATGTGAGGAAAACTAGAAAGCGTGAGATTATTGCTGATATAGGCATTTTTTAAAAAAAATTATGTCCTGCATCACTTAAGGATTTCTAGGTGCATCCTCGTTATCTCTGGCCTTGAGATTTTATTTTCCCTGCTTTGGGTTCTTTGTTTCTTCCATTACCTAAATCTTCAGCAGCTAAGCACACAGGTGACTCCATTGTCCTATACCTTAAAAATCATTAAGACTCAAAGTTCCAGCAATATGCTCACTAAACTGAGATGGCTTGAAATTAGTGTCTTTAGGTAGATGAGAGGATTTCTATTCCTGTTGTGTTATTCAGTTATTCTTGATAGAGAGATGTGTGAGACATTGCTAAGATCATATTTGACTCAGCTGTGTTTTAAAGGTGAGTAGCCCACCAGGTACATTCAGAATTGCTTTTGTTGAAGTAGAACATTGTTTATGCCTAAGTACCATTATAAGAGGAGTTATTAGCTTCAGAAGAGAAGAATGTTGGAAGTCCCTCGGACACCAAATAATTTTAATCCAGAGAAATCCTTCCATAGGGATGGTAATTACAACCTACACGACTGAAACATTTTCCATTAAGTGATTTCCACAAATTTCTAAAAATGTTGTTTGTTTAGTGTTCCGTGTGAGAGTTCAAATAGTGTTAAAACTTTTCGTGCAAAATAGCTGCCCAGACATACCTCAGTACTCAGTTCCCAAAGGACATTTTGATCTCCTACAAAATTACTGTAATCAGCAGTAGGATGAAAATCCATTAAATTTTTTACTCTTAAATATTTGATGTAACTGTTGGTAAATGCAGTGCCCAGTGCAAAACTTAGCCATACAGGTAAGAAGTTACCAGGTTCTATCCCCACAATTTTAAGTTAGCCCATCTCACCTAAGATTGCAGGAGAGATTAAACAATGACATTGTAGTGCTCGACGGTTGGGGGGAGGAATAATGAAAGTCCTCCCAGATCAGCAGCTGCTGCTGGAAACAAAATATGGATTTGGATGAGGCTTGCTTGAAATGGCCTCAAATCAGGAACTATAGACCTGGAAGCCACAGGACAGGAGTGAATCTGGGTTGAGAAAGCACTACCCTCAAATTTATTACTACATTCTATAATTCCTGCATATTGCATATTCCTTGATCTTCTGATTTCAGTTTAATTTTCATTCATTCATTCACCTTTTATGCTGTCATTTCTGTAAATGTTACTTGCAGTTTTTACTCAGTGGAAGTAAGAAATGTAATGCACGGTCATGAGAATCTCTTCTGTGAATATGTTATTCAATGAATAATCACCTGTGTATTTTATAACTTACTGGTCACTTTCACCACCAGTCTATTGGGACAGCTTTCATAATCCTATCAAAGTTCTGTTCCCTCTAAAAAAAAAACTGGTTTATTTCTAATGCAAGGACAATGACATGCAACATAGTTGTTTTGAAATAATAAAAGTTAACATTAAAATCCTAAAAGTACCCTTTGTCTTGTGCGTTTTGTTGAAGACTTGACATGAAAATGCTCACTGTTTTGAAAATAAAATCTAGTTAGGAATATAATCATCCAGAAAAGGTTTATTCTGACAAGATGTGTGACAACTTGAGGGACTTGTCTCATTATTTTTGCTTTGTACTGGTTAAAGCTCATTTTGCATCAGTTATTGCAAAAATACTGCGGGTTTTACTTAATACATCATTTTATACCTTTTTTAACATTAGCACAATGCTGTTGACTTTTGTAGAGCTAACAGTTGTTTGGATGCTGAGTTCATCTGTACAAGTATGTCCATTCAGAGTGCACTTTGAAAACAATGCTGAATCAACCAAAACCTGGCATCTTGCCTGTTTATTTCTGTACAAATGTACACAATAGTATAATGCATTAATTGTTATTTCAAATTAACGAAAACTACTTTGTTCTGATCACCTTATTGAAGTAGATTGAATTGAATTGATTAATTGATGTTTTGTTGTTGTGGATACTACTGTGACATAATTCAAAAGTAAATTGCACTAACTTACGTTTCTAAGGAACTGTATTTGGAAGTGGGGATAGGTCGAAGTAAGTAATCACAGTCAACAAAAGAGCCACTAATTTAGCCTTTTTACCATTTTTCCCCTTTTGACCCCATTAACCACTGTTTGTTTGTCTACTCTGACCCTTCCTGTCCCATTTTGGGTATTTTTAACCGAATAAGTGACCTGTAATGCTGCCATAACCTCTTGCCTTTTAGGCTTACACTTGCCCTTTTCCAAATCCTCCAACACCCCTCCAAAATTAAGTTAACCTCTCACTACTGCCATTGTACAGTGGTTATCTTGGCAGCTCAGTCTCTTCTACTGAGACAAGTGGCTCAGGATTCCTGAAACTGCTCCAAAGCAAACAATTACTGGCACAATAAAAACCGAAAGAACTGTGGATGCTGTAAATCAGGAACAAAAACAAAGTTGCTGGAAAAGCTCCGCAGGTCTGGCA